>JAWZYV010009161.1:232500-791666 GCA_038373885.1 Cheiracanthium punctorium | reverse complement strand
CGCGCAGTGTTCCCACTCTGGCAACACCGAACTCTGACGTTTTGACTGTTGCCAGTCGAGAAGAATAGATTTCATTTCTATAAAAATAGTAGCGGGTGACTTAGCTCCACGAGAATCCTTTACTTTTTAGCACGTCATATCCCGTAAAAAAATGGTCACGATTATTTTTAACAGCACTGACATCTGCTGAAAAATTGAAGAATGCGAGAACAGCTGAATAGATTGCCCAATACTAAAAAAAGGGCAGCCGTTGCCATCGCTCGACTTCACTACCCGGAAGATGGCGGACGATCGAAACTTTCATCGCGTGCCACAGATCTAGAGACCTTTTTTAACCACAGCTGGTTGTGCCGCACAGCCAGCTGCGTCAAAAAAGGGTCTCTAGATCTGTGGCACGCGATGAACGTTTCGATCGTCCGCCATCTTGCTGGTAGTGAAGTCGAGCGATGGCAACGGCTGCCCTCCTTTTTTCTGCATTGGGAAAGGGTTGCGCTTCAAAGGGTTAATTGAGATGTTCCTAACACTAACACGCATGCAATATTTCAGTTTATACTGTAAAATATTTCGGAATACTGATCTCTGAAGAAACAAGCGGCACATTTTATATGGATTGAAAAAAGATTTAATATACAAGGGGATGCAAAACTATATATCAGAAATGTAAAGGGGTTCCAGGGGAGACCAAGACGATATAGAATCGTAAAGCAGTGCGAGGTCGGAAACATCATCTTCAGGGCCCGATTAACTTTTGAAGTGAGGGGAAGCCCAGTCTCATTTCGCCCCCCTCCCCTTTTTGTTTGGATTAAGCAAAATTTTTAACGATTTTCTTCGATGAAAATATTTTATTTGTTAAAAGCATATTTCATTGATTTAATTAGTTCTAATGATTTGATAAAAATATTTTATTAATTAATTTGAAAATTTCCTTTGATAAATATTTTATTCATTAATCTTCGCAATAGTTTATTTCATTGTAATGAGATTTTACAGTAATTTTAAAATTACTTTTAAAAAGTAAACTAAAAACATTACCTTACTTCTGGAAAGTTAAACTTTATTTCTTTAGTCGTATATTTTTCATAACACATGGGGCTTTTTTTGGGAATTCTTTGTTCGTTTCGATGACATCATAAAAATCACAACACGGAAGTTCAGAATTAATTTTGACATTTACACAATGTTTAACATTATATGTTGAAAGTTTACCCCTTTCTACCAACCAAATGTTCCCATCATAGAAAATTTTCTCTCAACTGGAGCAATGTCCCAGGTAAAAACATTGCAAAATGAACTAATTTAGAAATGTTGCCTCATGGAGTATCAAGACTTCTAAAAAACCTTAAAAATAGCTTCCCACTTCATTTCATTAAAAATCTTTACAATAACTTAAAAGATCTTTTAAAAACAAAATTATTAATTTATATCCATTTTTCAGTCATTTCTGCCCCCCCCCTTCAAATTCTGAGGGGAAGCTCAAGCTTCTCGAGCCTTTTCGGTAATTAGGCCCTGGTCATCTTCATTTATCAGCCCATAATCACTTTAGAAGAACTGTTTGTCTGAATTCTCAATCGAGTTTCATAGGAAATTAACTTTTCTCCGAACTTTCAACAATGAAATGAAATTAGTATTGTAAACTTCCAATTTTGGTTAAGTGTTTTCGGTGAAACGGTGCATTAGTGTTCCACATGCGAAGGTTCAGTGTTACTCCAATCTTCTTCCAAAGGTATTATTAACAGTCAAATAAAGACTACGTTTCCAACATCACACTGCTGTATTTCTGAATCGTTTTAATCTTCTCTCTGACCCTTTACATTTCTGACACAAAGTTTTGAATCACAGTAAGTACATTCTTTTTTTAGTGATCGACATGCCTTATCTTTACAAGACTGCCCTTGGTAAAGAATGCTTGTGATTGGAAGTATCCTTTAAGAAAGTAGATGATCAGAATTAATGTGAGGATCTGATTAAAAGGTATTAAATGTGTATTAGAGCATGTTTGGACGCATTGGAGTTCGAAAGGTTGTTTTTCCGTATACATGTCCTAAAGACATCAGTTACTTTTCAATAGAGATCATGTCATTTTGCGTAACTTACACCTCTATCAAACACTGCTAATGAATCTAACCAAACATTATTTTTTATATTTACTTTAACTAAAATGTTTTCTGATCATTTGATCTAATTTCCTTAAATAAAGCCTGTTATCTAGATTATACATTCATACATACGCACATTCACACACACAGAGAGATTTCTATATATATATATATATATATATATATATATATATATATTCATTTTGTTATGTGTTTTCTGCTTGAGTTATTGTTTTTTTAACTCTAACAGAAATAATAAATAATCATCAAAATCCAGCTTTTTTTAAACACATTTTTAATGTCAAACTCATTTAAGTAATAATAGAAAGATTTAAATACCCAATTAAAATTTATTTTTTAATAACGATTCTCGTTTATTAAAAGATAAAAAGCACGAAAAGAGGATTAGAGTTCGGTTTTAACTTTTACCGGCATAACAGTACGAAATAAAGGGAAACACTATCATGGAAGTATTTTCATGACTTGCCATTAAATGAGCTAATGGATTAATTGGAAGTTACAATTGGTGCAATTTAAATGCCAAAGGTTTTTTATATCATCTTAGAAGTACAGATTTAGTCGTTTTGTAAGTAATGAATATTATAATCCAAACAATCGTCAATAGTAAAATTGTGAGTTTCAATCCTCTCCAAACTCGCAGCAAGAGTAAATGAAATACGTTTTGCTATATTTTAGCAATACACATCAGACAATTTCATTAACAACAATGATTAAATAATAATATAATTAACAATAATATATTTTACTAACAATAACTACAAAAGAATTCTTTTTTTTTTCAATTCCAACTATCATATATATCGTTTTCCTCCTCAACAGAGTGAAATTGTGATTTTCAATCCTCTACAAATATTCCCGAGAACGTCACAACTCAATTATTATTTTTTCATTGCAGTGAATGAAGTTCACTGTACGTTCGCTCACTGAAGTTCGTTCACTTGACAATTGTTAAGGAGTAAGCAAATTAGTAATTCGGAAATTATAATAGGAGACAATTTTTCCGCGATTGGTTAGTGTGACTTGAAGTTACGAAAGGGTGTAAATTATTATATTTTTATTGAAAACTGTTTGATTCGAGGTGAGTTTCATTTTTTATTTATTTCTAAATAATTAACTGTACAAATTAAATGTGTTTCTTATTATTTTATGTATGTGGTTGGACTTTTATTATCCCCACATCAAATGTCGCAAAATTTAGCCATGAGAAAGTCTCCTGACATTTCTCTTAATAAAATCTCAGTGATAACAACATTTTTGAAATATACCAATCAGACCCAAAGGATAATATTGGAACTGGCAGGCGTTTCACACTCTGAAGTCCGAAATATAAAGAACGTGTCACATGAGTACAAGTCGTTGTCAACGAAAAAGTAGCGAGAAACATTGGAGGATTCGTCGCAGAAATTATGTTTATAATTATAGAAAATCGTAGAAAGCCTCGGAAAGTTAAGTGACTCTTGTCTAAGATTTTCTGACAGATCATCACGGCAAAGTTTGAAGCAACTCAATTTCGATTGCTGTCGATATCTCAAAAAGCCCAAATTGACCTGAAGATGCGTGCTAAACTACTGTTCATTTTGTAAAATGTATAAACATTGGATAGTAGAAAAAGGTATGCCTGTCATACAAAATGTTTTTTTCGTTTTTTCTTTTTTTTTTCAATTATAGAAAATTCGTTATCTTACAGAATGCTATTTATATTTCATGTTTATTTTTCCAACAACTCGTCAAGACAAATACTTCACGACGATTCTTAGTTTGTGCATAGCAGGCCCCATGAAAAGTTTGATTGATGAAACCTGCGTAGTTGAACGAGTGAAACACCCTCTGTCCGTTATGATATCGGGCGTAACTAGTTCAAAAGGGAATGGTCGACCTTATTTGTTTGAAGTCACTATGTGTCAAGACTAGTGTCTGCAAATTTTGGAAACCCAACTGCTTTTATAAATGATGGAATAGTTTCCAGATGGCAATTGTGTCTTATACAGGACTCGGCACCATGCCATGAAGCCTATATATATACATAATATGTAATAGCTTACTTACATAAAGTGAAATCCCAAGATAATCCATTGATAAAGTGAAAAAAATATAAAAAAATAAAAAAGTAGATAGCACATGGTGCCAATTAACGAGCTTATACCGGATAAGTGTTTAAATATAGCCTTTTAAGGCAATGAAAGAGTGGATAAATTGAATATAAAGCGCCAAATTAGAACTGGTGTGCTTTTTAAGTCTAATCACATGTAACCACAAATAGACGGAAAATGGAATTAATATTGAAATGGTGTGCTCTATCATCAGGCGCCACCGCAAACACATTTCAATTTAATCGAAAAAATCAACAATAATAGCTAGGTTTCTGCAAGTTACCTGACCAAAATTAGGGTCCTTTTGTAACTTGGGGGCGCGACCGTAGCTATTAGAAATAAACAACGAGGAAGTGGACCGACAAGAAGATCAAAGCTCAGTAATGGAGGCAGTATTAGTGCATGTTGCCATCAGAGAAGGCTTAATGCAATCAATAGACAAGTAATGCCATGGAGTGTGAAAAAAAAATGATATATTAATAATACTTTGGAAGTATGGAAAGGAAAAGAATAAATAAAAAGTAATAATTAAATGAATAAATAAAAAGAATAAAAATGGTAATAATTAAATGAATAAAAAATAAATATTACACTAGTATAGCTGGCCTATGTTTTACGTAGTACTAACTGCAGTAGCTAAGAAGTACTTAGTTGAGGTTGTGGAAAAGGAGAAAAACTGTAGAAATAATTTTAACAGTAATGATATTGATAATAATTATACTCACTTATTAATTGCTATTTATGCTAATATAATTGTAAAATATTTAGGTAGAACAGTACTCTGTATGGCTTCATTGGTTACAGACTCACATAAAAAGGAAAAAGTACCAGTAATCAACCATTCTTAATTATAGATTTTTTTAAATTTTTTATTTTTTTTTAAATAAAATATATAGATATATATTTTATGATTTTTTTTTTAAATATAGAAAGAACCAACAACCAACCCCATCCTCACCAACCAATATTCTGATTAGGACATACAGTTTTTTTGATTACATAGAGGATATAAAATGGAAGTTAGAAATTTACTGGGATAATTATATTTTATAGCAGTTTTATATAGGTCAGTTAAGTTATTGGCCTTAAAACTATTGGTACATAGAGACTCTATTCTATACTTATGATTAGAGATAATATTTCTAAACACAGAAGTGTGCATACATGAAGTGAAATGAGTGAAAGTATTAACCTGAAAATTAAAGTCATTTCTTTTATTATATATATTAAAGGATAGACTCTTATCATCATTGATTCTAATTTGTAAGTCTAAAAAATTAATTATTCTATTATTATTAGGATTTTTTATTAGTTCTAGGGCTGAATGGTAGGCTATGGGTAGGTGGTCAGTATCACTATAAGTATTGTCAGTAGCTATTGTTATTATGTCATCTATGTACCTATATATTATAAGAGAAGGATTATTGTAATTTTTTTCATAATTATATAAATATAGGTCTGCTAAGTAACTGGAATTGGAACCACCTTGTGGTATTCCTATAACTTGCTTATATAATTTATTATTATGTAGAATGTAGTTATTATAGACTATGAACTTTAAAAGATTTTCGAAATACATAGTATCTATGTAAGAAGGCAGGGTTATATTATTATTACTATGTATAAATAGATTCAATATTATATTGTATAAGTCGTCTAGTGGTATACTATTGAATAAGTCTTTAAAATCATAAGTTGATATATTAATTACATCGTGTAGAGCATTAATCTTATTTTTTAGTTCATAGCTATTACCTATAGATACAGAAGAAGTGTTAGATTTTATGTACAGATCATGCATAGAAGTAAGTATTTTTAGTAATATTTTGCTTGCTACATTATTATAAGTGTTACATCCTATAGTAACAGTTCTGAATTTTAGTGGTGTTTTATGAAACTTTGGTATTAGCACTAAGTAGGGATATTTTAGATTGTCATGCTTGATTTTAAGTAACTTGTGGAAAGCTAAGATCTTTTTGTTAAATGTTATCTCAGAGATAGATGTTAGACTGAAATTTGGATTATTGTTAATGGATGAAGCTAAGAGATTGTGATATAACTGCTTACATATTATAGCGTAGTTATTGCTAGACTTATCAACATAAGTAATGATAAAGTTATTCTGTAGCTCTGTTATTTGATTGCTTAGTTTTATATTTTTAGTATATCTAAATTTACAAAGTAGTTGTTTTTTAAGGTCAGCAAGAATATTAAATTTCCATTCATTAAAGAAGGCAGAAGGTTTGCTGTTTTTTATTGAAGTGTTATATATATATACGTCTATATTATAAGTGAAAGTATCTATTATATCATCTATACAGTATTTAGTGGGTAACCTAAACTTAGTACCTCTTTTCATGATCCGTTGAAGTTTAAGATCTTTGATAATAGAAAGATCTCCGGTAACTATATGTCCAAAATCAGAATTAACATAAGAATTGTATTGACCACTGGTACAAAGACAGGGTACCTCATCATCGGGTACAAAGTTCCTACAGAAAGAGTTATAATTAAATATCTTTCTACCCATAGGTATAGGGTATTTGAAAGATTTTTTTAGGCTGAGATGCGGTAAAGGGAAAGAGTCAGAGTGAGATGATAAAAGTTTATTGAAGTTAATCATATTAAAAACAGGATTGGAGAAATTAATTACAAAATTGGAATTTAGCTTAGTACTATTGCGATTGTGACCTAGTAAATTGTAATTTAGTGCATTGGCACGAGTAACTATTAAATCATAAAACAAGTGGGCAAAATGGTCAGAGAAAGTATATGAAGTGAAAACTTTATAATACTTTGAGAGGTGTTTTTTCTTTAAAGAGAAAACGTAGGCTCGTATTTTTAGCCAATTATGGTCAACCTCAAAACTTTTATTTAAGGTATATAACTCAGACTGAATGTGCTTATTTGACATTATGTTAGTAGAAGTAGCTTTATGCCTTCCTCGTTTATATCGACTTGTTCGTTTATATAAGGACAAATTTAAAAGGTTATAAATAGGAGTATACTTGGAGGGATCAGATTGTGTATTATAATAATGTAAGTGTTTATTATGTACTATTTGGTTAAGACCATAAGGATAACAGGTGTCATGACAATTGATTAATTTTGATTCGAGGAAAAGCCGTTCAGATGTATTGGTTTGTATTGCGAGAATTTCGATAGTAACATTTTCAAATCCGTGGGAGTGAGAGTGAGCATATTCTACATTGGTAAGGTGACTATTGGATAAATAGTTTTTTACGTTATTGCGGTGCAGGTTAATGCGTATGTGTAACGGGTTACGAGTCTGTCCATTATAAGCCATGTTACAGATAGTACATGAAATTTTATATATACAATTATTAGGGATCGACCGATAGTATCGGCAACCGATAGTATCGGCGCCGATACCTCCAATTTTTTTAGGTATCGGTATCGGTTCTTGTGATTCTAAAAGTATCGGGAAAGTATCGGTTTCCGTTGCTTTCATCCATTTTCACCGATACTTTTCAACCGATACTTCGCTTTTCAGAAGAAACCACGCAGTCGCAACACCATTCTAGAATTTTTATTTTGGTAATGAGATGAGAGGCGTCGTTTCATTGGCACATTTGTTTGTGCGAGTGTTTTCGAACTGTTTTTTTATTTTTTTTATTTTTTTATTTTTTTAAATTCTAACCGTCGCTAAATGGATGTCTTATCACCAAGTGTGGTCGAAATTATGGACGAAGAATCGTTAGATGACAGTTTAACGGGACAATCGTCTATTCTTCTAAATTATTTTGAATTGGTGCCCAACACTAAATATGCTATCTGCAAGGATTGCAAAAAACAAATGTCGAGAGGTAGGCTATAATTTTACTTCAGTTTTATAAACGTGTATTTTCTCACTGTGTTGACTCGAAAAAGAGTTCATTCATACATTTATATCCACAATTGAATCTCCCTATAACGAACTCGCTCTGTTCCAGTTAAAAAATTCGCTATAGATAAAATTTTGTTGTACAGAGATTAGAGATTTTTGCAGTTATTTTAGCAAATATTACAAACTTTTTAGTTAATTCGATGTTTAAAAGTATTAAATTGACTTTCAAATAAAAATAAATTGGTATTTATTATAAATTTGTTAAACTTTACGGTTTCTTACTTTTCATTATATAAATGAAATGTTCAAAAGTAAAGACAATCCACGAATTTAAAGAAAAAAATATGTAATGCACTTACGTTTATTTTACTTCAGAATTTCGTTTTTTTACATTGTTTTGCATTCTGTAATTTTAAATTTTCCTAAAAATATTCACATTTTAAAATTCCTCTGAAAATAGAATGAGGCACATTTTATTCCATTTGGAAACCTCTTTTTAATGGTTTTGAACGGTTGAAGCATTAAAGTTTGATGTGGTTTTGGTGGTGAAGCGCAGGGCCTTACTATTATATGGGCAAATCGGGACTTTCCCCAGGGCCCCCGACTTGAAAGGCCCCCCCCCAATTTTAAATGTTTTTTCTGAAATATTCTTTTTTATATCAAAATTTTATGAAAAATATAACAAATTTCATTGTTTAGGGGCCCCCAAATCTATCAATGCCCGTTGCCTCAGTTGGTCATAATCGGGCGCTGGTGAAGTGTCTTCATTATCGGAGTCAGTATCACTTTCCTGGCCTCCATTTTTTATCATCTGTTACTCTTCCACTAAGTGGTCTGTTCAAAAATTAAAATTTTCTTCAAAACTAATCAAAAAAAAAATCAAAGGTAAATCAGAAATATTCGCTATGGGAAGATAAGCTCTTCGTTATATGGAGAGTGTTTATAGTGTTATTTAAGCCTTAAAGTTACGTTTCTATGAAAAATTTCGTTATAGGGAGAAATTCGTTGTAAAGAGACTTCGTTATAGGGAGATTCTACTGTATATATAGGCTTTTGATATCGTTGGAGAATGTCTAGCTCTTGATATAGATTTCACGCTTAAGACACATGCTTTAAATTTTTATTTAAAAAAATTGGCGCAAGGACATCTGTATTCGGCTTGGGTATGATATAGATATCAAAATTGATGGGGGAGACGGTCCCTGACATCGTTTGATATTTCAGGGGATGACGACCTTTAAAGTGTTAAAGCAGATATGGGCTTTACCTTTGAAAAGTTGTGGGCCAAACTTTAGGATATTAGCGAAGTCGCGGGCCAAACTTGCGGATTTTAGCGAAGTGGCGGGCCGTATAATTAAGATTTATATGGGATATTGAATGGTTTATACAGAGTTTTCAAATGTTCCGCGGGCCGGCGGTTGCCCATATGCGTGTTAAAGTGTAATATTTCAGCCTTCAAATACGTTTGAGGAATTTATTTCTATTTAGCTTATAGAACTTCAGATACAGACATTTTAATATTAGTCAGCCGGAAATATTTGAAACCGAAAGTAGCATTCTGCTATCAGTAGTGAATCGTATTTCTACGCATGCAAACGGGGATAGGGTTTGAACCGAATGACGTTTGTCAGACCGTTTGTCAGACATACCTCCTCCCCCTTCCCCATGGTGCCCCCTATGCAAACGTAAAAAAAGGGCGCCCCTTTTGTGCTCTAGATCAGTGGTTCCCAAACTATGGGCTGCAACCCATTGTTGGGGCACGGGATCAATTTCGGTGGGTCGAAAAGGGTGAGAAAAATTAAATTTTTAATATTTTATATATATAGTAAACTATACTATTTTATATAGCCTATATTGGTTATCGTTATGTAGTAGTGGGTCGCGAAAAAAAATCTAGTTGAAGATTTTTTGAAGAGAAGGACAAAAAAGTTTGAGAACCACTGCTCTAGATCAAGATTTTCTCAGTTTTAGTTCGAAATGGCCCCCCTTTCGACGATGGCACCCAGACCTTGTTTACCGTGCCATGCAGCCCCTGCTCACAGCTTAGAATTAAAACAGATAAAATTTGTTCATATCAATCATAGAAAATCATGTTAACAATGATCATAAAAACAAAAACACTGAAGATCAATTTCATTAAATATGGATACTTTAAGTAGCAACTTTTTTTAAGACTTGAAAATTCAATTTAGTTTATCATTTTTGTATTTTTCTTTCTTTAATCTTCATTTAATCTCGTCATTTTTAAGCATCTTTTATTTAGACTCTCCAAGGCGTAGCTTGAAAACGAGCAAAAATATTTTTCTTCATATTGTAGCTGTTTCAATGACAAATTTAATGATACTAAAATTATAAACGAAACCTATATGTAAAAACAATTTACTCCTTTTTTGTGACGCAAAGAAGTTAACTTTTTGGCAGTGACTTGAAAACTGTCCAATAATCCAGTGAACATTGAATGGATTATCTTATTAATATATCCCTTTAACCCCCTCCCCGTGTTTGTGTTCCGTCAAGCCTAAAGGAGGGGCATCTACCTATAAGGGTGGGGAGGGGGGGATTTGGGCGGCGGACTTTTTAAGGGAGTCTAACGCATATTCACGTAACATCTGGAGAAAATCGCCCCAAACTCTAGACCACTAGATCGACAGCCATGCGAGGAGAAATAATTCCGAACCTGCACACTAAGACGCTTCCCAGTGCTCAGCTGTTTATAAATTCGGCCATTCGTCAGCATGATTGAATAGAAAAGAAAGACTAGAACGACTGTAAATTCACATTTCAATGTATCCACTGCTTTTTCTTTTTAATGCTTTCTACTGGGATCAAATTTCATCATTCTGTTATTCATTTTAAGGAGAACTACACTCTCGTTACAAAGACTGCCCAACAGATGTAGGTTTAAATGACATTTAATTATGTAAAGTATCGGTATCGGTTAAGTATCGGTATCGGCCGATACCACAACTTAAAAGTATCGGTATCGGCTACTTCTGAAAATAAATTTATAGGTAAAGTATCGGTATCGGTCATCGGCGAAAATGTGGTATCGGTCGATCCCTAACAATTATATACTTTGCAAAAATTGTGATATTTAGTACTATTGTCTATTAGATTGTTAGAAGCATAAGGGCAAGTTTTGCATTTTTTGGAGCCACAAGAGTTAAAAAGAAAAGATTGCCAATCACTACTGTAATTTTTGTAGGAAGAGTAACTGTTTTTCGATCCATTGTTCCCCTCTTCCTCTAAATTAGAACAAATGTACCGGGCGTATGGACTTACATCATGTAATCCACTTTTGCCAGTCACTAAATTATTTTTGTCTAGTACCATTAAGGGTGATATTATACTATATCAGAGTAGAAAAGACACAATTATATCAAAAAGTACAAAATAGGTTACAGTCCAAAAATGTAAATAAGAAAAAAAAAATAATTAATAAGAATATCTGGAATAAAGAGTAGAAAATATCAAATAACGGTAACCAAAAGTAATTACTAACACTGGAAAATGTAAATTGAGAAAAAATCTAAAATAATCAAAATACTGTAACCAAATGTAATTACCAACATTAGGAAAGAGAAAAGAGAAAAATATAGAATACGCAAAAAACACTGTAACCAACGGTATTACTACACAAGAAAGAGAAATAAAAAAAAAATAATAAATAAAAAAAAATAATAATAATAATAAAAATTAAATAATAATTATAATAATAATCTGGTCTAAGATAGCGTGATATTTACAAGATGTAGTGAATGGCATACGAAGGGTTATTTTAAACTCAAGGATCCTACATAGCAAGGGGAAGAATTAGAAACGTCCCTTATATATCAATCTAAAATCAATGCTTACTATTTAGTATAGATGGCAGCACTATCCTAAAGGTATCAATAGTTTACTTGGATGACGCAAGTGCGATAAATATTTTACAAGAATCAAAAATTGAAATTAAAACTATAGATTAGATTTTAATAAGTAAGTTGGATATCGGCGAGAGAAAACATTTACGAAAAAGCCATTTGATAGGTGTAGTAAATCACTGAAATGCATAAATAGGAGAGATTTTTTTGGATTTATGCATTTAACAGTAGACAAGTATATACATATATATATATTTAATTCTTAAAAGATAAAAATAAACCTTTTGGACTAGATTGGCAATTCGGCAGACCTCAATTACTGACCATCATTTGCTAATCTAAATTAATTAATGAGAAAAAGGGCCTTGATGGAACACATTATTACGTCACATCATAATACAACGGAACTTCAAGAAATAGTCAAAAATGCAGTGCCAGCATGCAATAGCGCATGCGAAATCTGATTTCTCAAAAGAGATGGCTCACTAAGGGCCCGATTCAAACGAAACGCGATCGGTCGTGTCCAAAACGATCGTTTTCTCTCTGGAAGTTCGATCGCTTTTACAAGCGATCGCAAAAGTGTATTCAAAGTGAAACAAAATAGGCGATCGAACTTACAGGTTTGCTAGATCGAAACTTTATCGCCACAGAGTGAAAACGCAACTTCCGGTGACATAGAAAGTCGCTGTTAACCAATAAAAAAATCGCATCTTTCTTTGGAAAAAACTTTTAACTTAATGGCGACGACTAACTGTTTATTTATTTATGTTTGAGCTGCAACGGACAACAGGCTGTGTCTTAATTTTTTTCCCCAACAGTATTGTAGGTTAATGTTTTAAAATTTTAAAATTTTAACTGGTTTAGGTAAATATTTTTTGTATGTTTATTATCATGGAAATACATTTTTAATTTATGAAGATTTTTTTAGAAAATTATTAATAATAGTATTGTTCGTCATAATTATCATGTCGAATTGTTCGAATTATCGAATAATAATTGTTCTCTAGTTTGCCTACTACATTTTATTTTCTGTAGCAGAGAAGCTGTTTATAATTATAATGGAGGGTTAGAATTACTATATATTTTATGTTCTGATATATAATTAACAATTAAAAACATCCTTAATATAATGGTATGAATATTTGTATTTGTTTGGGAGGGTTGCTAGGATGCAAGGGCGGACCCAGAAACTTTTTTCGGAGGGGGCGCAAATCGTAAATACTCATTTTATCTAGTGTAAAGAACACTCAATTTTGGTGAAAGTCTCATTTATCTAGTGTAAATATACTTTTCTCGGAGGGGGCGCGCGCCCCCTGCGCCCTTCCCCTGGATCCGCCTTTGCTAGGATGCTTATTTTAGCGAGAAGTTATTCGTTATTCATGTATTTTTTCGCGCTGTTTCAAACATCAAATTAACCGAGCAATAAACGATTTAAAATAAGGACTATAGATGGCGCCTGCATCGTAGTGTCTGCTAGAGTGGAACTCAAAGGCCGACAGAAAATAAACCCTACAGAAATTCTGTTCTGCGATAAAATTCAGCATTCCGCAGGCGTAAATCTTTTGCAGAATTCCCTGTCTGATAATTCCAACGGATTGCTTCGTAATTTTAAATAACGAGTCTTCGTTGTTGTTGTAATCTTCTTATCAACGATCCGCCGATCGATCCGCCATGTTCTCGAAAACGATCGCTTTTGAAAAAGCGATAGCAAAACACCGATCGCAGTGTCACGTGATCCAAAAGCGATAGACAGGTTTCACTCTAATAGGAAACGTAGGAATCAGTCGAAAATTTCCGCGATCGCAACGGAAAACGGTAGAATTCTGTTTCGTTCGAATCGGGCCCTAAATATAGAAATTGCATTTTGAGCTGTATTTCTAGCACTGAATTTATAATGTAATAAACCTATAAAGATTACAATTGCAACAGTATTATGAGTTTAATACTAAGCTAAACTCTTAAGAACGTCTAAATTGTATAATCTTTCAAATGGGTATAATAATTTGGCCACCCACTGTATAATGAACTCTGGGATATCTTTGTGAAAAGTGGTCATGGTGAGGCGGATTTTTTTTTTTTTTTTTTTTTTTTTTTTTTTTTCATTTTATCGGATGGTTGGTAGGTGTCACAAATTTATGAGCTAGTCCAAGAGAGGATCCTGTGTGCGTGACTGGTCGTGCCATTAAGGCTGGCGGTAGAAGGACCATGCGGAAGACAAGTATCGAATGTCCGCATGCTTTCCCTCCACGAAACCTTACCGATTTTCAACAGAAATTAGTTAATTAGCGTTAAGAGGCCTCTGTAGTCGGCTTGCGGAGATTCAAGTCCCAATGCTTTGCTATGGAGAAAAGTGTTTTAACGCCTAATCCTTTTTCTCAGAAAGTATTAGGTATTTTCAAATGAAAATTTCCTGTGTGAATCTTGAAAACTATTCGCAAGGATTGCGCGAATCAGATTTGAGTTCATTTAGCCGAAAGAGATTTTATTGCAGTCTAGAATTTATGTTACTTTTCAAAACTATTCGCAAGGATTGCGCGAATCAGATTTGAGTTCATTTAGCCGAAAGAGATTTTATTGCAGTCTAGAATTTATGTTTCTTTTCAGACTGCAATAAAATCTCTTTCGGCTAAATTAACTCAAATCTGATTCGCGCAATCCTTGCGAATAGTTCTCAAGATTCACACAGGAAATTTTCATTTAAAAATACCTAATACTTTCTGAGAAAAATGATTAGGCGTTAAGGCACTTTTCTTCATAGCAAAGCATTGGGACTTGAATATCCGCAAGCCGACTACAGAGGACTCTTAAGTACTTTGAACTTTTTATTCCTTAAAAAAAATATATATACTTGTTATTCGCTATATTCCGCGCATCGTTTTCTTCATGAACAGTAAAATTGCAAATCGAAACCCACTCCAAAATGCACGGCAATACCACAACTCACTTAGTTAATTACATTGAGAAAAAAAATTACTGTGCTTTTTCCAATAACTCATACAACATAAGAGAAGATGAAATACATTTTGTTGCATTTCCCCGCACGTTATCCGTCAGACACTATCATTATTAATAACCAATTTGTGCCGTCCGAAGCAGGCTCTTACCTGATGATACCCGGAATCTGTCCCATCTTCACTCCTGCCTCTTCCTGACAGATGCGTCGTGGCGTAAGGCTGGGGGTAGTAGGACGATACGGAAGACGAATGTTTTTTGTTCTTCTCCATATCGGACATCCGCATGCTTTCGTGCCCGCTGCCTTTCCTCCCGTCGTAGGGGCCGGTACCTGGTAACAAAAATATTTCATTGCCTTAAGATGAGATTCTTGACATGCAATATAAATGGCTGAGAATTTGATTAAAACTTAACGGCATGGATTGTTGCGATCCTGGATGATCATCAGAGATGTAATTTTCTGTTATATGCTATTGGATTATGTTATATTAGAAATGTACAAAGGGAACTATTTTGTAATATCTCCTATTTATTAAAAGATAAAAATAAACCTTTAGGACTAGATTAGCAATTCGGCAGACCTCAGTTACTGACCATCATTTGCTAAAATAAATTAATTAATGAGATGGAAAACTCTTAGTACTTTCGAGCTTAGACTCCAAAGTGTTAATATCTTACGATCAACATTTTTAACTCACTCAGCTATGAATATACCGTCTATATACGTTTTTCGTATTTCCAAATATCATCTTTAAATCCTTTTAGTTTAATATAAAGGGTGGATATAATTCAACTTCTCCTATAAACAGCATTCTGCATCTGTAACCGGCGAGCAGATTTAGGACGAAGACTGTAAACGAGAGAGATGCGCCCAAACAAATTTTTAGAACATTTAGTTTTTAATAAATGTCTATTAGATGGCACTTTGCATGGTGAAATCAGCTCAAATATTACCCAAATTAGTGAATAAATGTCAAAAAACTATTGAATAAATGTTAAAATTGTTTGTATATTTAGCGATTTACATCTTTAAATTTGCCGTTTTTATATAAAACGCCACCTAGTGGACATTTTTGAACTAATTTTTGTGAGAAATGGTTAGCCATATTTGTTGTATGCGAAAAAAAATATTGTGTAATTTTTGTTTAGAAATAAAACGTATTTTTGGATATAAGCACAACATTTAGGTAATTTTTGAGCAAGACTGTAAAATTTTATTCTAATATATACTTGCGCTGATCCCTGACTCACTGACTCACTCTGTAACCATTCCGGGCAACCACTTCAATATATATATATATATATATATATATATATATATATATATATATATATTACCGCCATTACTCCAAGAAGATTAAAAAGTTCAAAAATATTAAAAAGCAGAAAAAGCGTAAAAACATTATTATACCGTTTATCCGATCCGCTTGAAAATTTTCACAATTATGTATAAAAATTTAAAAAACAATCCGTGTTACTTTGAAAATCTGAAAATCCACCGGTCCCTAATTTTTAAGGAATTTTTTGCTATTTTGAGCTTTTTTATTTCCGAGAGTAAAAAAAGTTAATCATATGCGTGACAAAATGACGATATGACGTCATATTCCTCACAGTCATCAGGCTTTGAAAGCGTGATTCCGATTCGTTTAAAATAGTTTTTACAGATTACATAGTTAATTTTTTTCACAAATAAATCGTCTGCATGGATATATGAAAGGCTGAGTACACAAAACGAAATCATTCGAAACCCGAAAGTTTCCAATCGTTTCCAGAAGAGCATGAAATTCAATTTGGGTCCATAATAAAAATTGAATAGAAACTGACTTATTTTAGGTGGACGAAGATTAAATAAATTGAGTGTAGACATATATTCGTCATTTTTTTTTCTACGCCCGTTGTAATTGCCTCCACAACGGGCTATGACTTTTAGTCTGACTCTAGTTCTTTCATGATGTTTTCTTCTGCGGAACTTATTTCCTGATTTTGAAACATGTTTTTTTCCCCAATAATTTATCACTAGACCGCGGATTATATGCATTTAAAAAGTGACAAAATATGCATGCAAATATGCATCAAAAAATCTAAAAATATGCACTAAAAATCTAAAAATATGCACTGAAAATCTAAAAGTATGTACCAAATAACTAAAAAAATATTCACATATTAACAGAAAATAAAAACGTATTTACTTGTAAAAGTATTTTCTATCCTTGCAATTATGACACATTTTTTTCTCTTTGAAACTTTTTACTCCCAATCTTGTGATATGAAATATGAATTAAAACTGCTTTCAGTAATTTTTGTTTCAATACACAGCTAAGTGTTTTTCTAAATTTTCAATAGAAAGGATTTGTCTTTTATCATCTAAGATCATTTTATATGCTGAAAATGCTTTTTCAACATCAGCGAATGTTACTGGACAGTATTTATAATATTTCGCTTTGGATGGTTCTACTTTTTCCGGTTATTAACTCCCCTCACCATTAATAAAATTATTTATTTTATTCACTGCAAAAAATCCTGAATTTTTATTTAAAATAAAATTCAGTTTCTCACTGATTTCTTCTCCTAATGATTCTGGAATCTTACCAACGATCATTCCTCTACTTTTACAACTTTACTCATTACATCACTCAGAAGCAGATTTTGTATTCTAATTTTGTGATTTCAGATGTTGAGAAAGAAAAATGTGTTTCGATTATAGATAGACTTTTTCGGATGGACATATCGCTAAGCATTTCTTCCACAATGAAAAAAGGAGAAGAATCGACGCTGTCCAAAGCATTAACTACATCTTTTGTGGAGTTAGGTCTTGTCCATAATCCGAAATCCACGTCTTCATCAGGGTTGGCGTGCTTGCTTTCATTCTAGCCATTTCTGAAATTTTAATATAGAGGCTGACTTAATTTAAATTGTTGCAAATACACACGAAAAAATTGAATTTTGCTGGGAACCTAAGGTTGTATAAATTTTTCAATGCGTGGAACTTAAAGAGTTAAAAGAAAAAACATACTGAAAGGAAGGTAAAAAAAAAAGTTACAAATTCAAAGCTATAAAGAGATTGAAATATGCATCCAACAGAGAAAATGCGTCATTTTATGCAAAATCTTCAAAAACACCTGAAATATGCAATTGTATATGCAAATATGCGATTGCATATAATCCGCGGTCTGTTTATCACTAAACGTTAATATATTTAGTACATTTATATACCTCCTTCATTGCGAAAAAGAACAGTTTACAGTTTGAAGATTATATATATATATATATATATATATATATATATATATATATATATCTGGAGGGATTTAAAAAAAAGGGGGAGGGGGGGGTTCCTATATTGTGATTATTCTGTCTTAAGCATTTTTTTTAATTTATTAGATTAATCTTCTGTCATACAATAACCTATTATTTATACTTTGTCACTAATTATAATCATTATATTTTTTAAAACAATATGTTATATTTAATTGGCTATTCAATAATTTTAATTTATTATTATTATATATATATTTAATTATATTAATATGCCTGGATACTATTCAAGTATAATAATATTACCTTTTAGTATTTGGAAACACCTATACTTTCTTCTTTCCACTTTTAAACTTTTATTTTGTGGCAACATCATTTTTCACTTTTTACATTTCTTAACATTGGCAACACATATTATTTGTGTTCACTAAGATTGCCATGTACTCAAGTCTGGTATGTAGATTATAATTGCTATTTCTCTTTTTGTTCTCCTTTTTATTCCTTTTTTTTCCCTTTTTATATAGTAAGGTAGGGCCCAGAACGTGTGGAGTTAATATCTCTTTTGATATGCGACACAACCGAAACCCGACTATTTGGTTTGCTTTTAATTATAATGCACTGTTTGTGGCCCCTGAGGTTGGTGGCAGTGGTTATAATTTCCGTTCCATTCTATTTTCACAATAATTCTTGAACTTTATTTGGCTTAGCTTTAATTAATTTTTTTCATTTATTATCTTTTCAAATGTGGCTTCTAATTCTTGCTTGTAGCTGTTATATTTTTATGCGAGGTATGTCTTATTTGTAGTATGTTTTGTGTTTTACTTATTAGTTATATATATATATATATATATATATATATATATATATATATATATATATATATATATATATATATATATCAAGTATTTAAAAAAATCATGAAAAGTTAGAAATACCTCCAAACCTCAAAATGCTAAATTACGCGATGGCATGAAATTTGCGAACCTGGATTTTTACCAAGCGGATTATTTCCTATTTTCGTTATTATTACTGAATTATATATATATACTAGCTGACCCGGCAAACGTTGTTTTGCCATCTAAATTATTCCTAGGATTATTTTAGTAGAAAGAAATGACTAACTTATTGTAAGTGTGTGAGGATGTGGTATATGAGTGGAAGAGGCATGGAGCGCTGTGAACAATGCTGGAATATAAAAATAACACAATACCAAACATTTATATTTTTAATTCATTGTAATTTATTCTTTACATTTATATATATTGCTAATTACAATAATTTTACTAAAAAATAATATCAATCCCTTAACGGAATAGAGTGAACAATATTTTTAGCTAACACAAACTGCATGGTTTGCCCACTCGAGATCATGCCACGTATAATTGTCCGTGTGAAAAGCATGGCGTGCTCAAATCTAAGCCACAAACAAACATAGTTTGGCCTTGAGACTTATTCATAGTCATTCCATAAAAAATTGTGTCCAAAAAAAAATAATAATAAAAGGATGAAAATCTGAAACATTTTCAGATTTTAAATACGCACTATAGCGCTATATATTAAAATCGTATCATAATTTATGCATCGTCCCTATTTTTCTCTCATATTCCATTAAGTTGGAAAGTGTATATTATTCATGACTGTGCTGTATTTTTTTTTCTTGTTTCGTAAAACCCATCTTTGGAATCGAAATCTATCTTAAAATCGTCTACTAAAACTATTTTACAATATTCGCCAAGTATATTACAACTACACTTCATCGTTCTATATATTGTTTCGAATGCGCATCATACATGCGTATACCATGTATGTCTTTCTTGGGTTGATTCCTACTTTAACGCCTCGACTCTGGCCAAGGTCGCGATCATTAAACATATGCAGTTACAATGGCAATTTTTTGCATTTATGTGGCAATCATAATTTAGAATTAAAATGGCGATTTGGAACAACATGTAAGTACAGCATGCCGTTACATTTTTATTTATTTTGGATTGCCAATTAAAGTAGTTGTAATAATAAAGTGTCTTCCAATTCCTTAACTGGTGCGTTTATCGCTAATTTGTTTACTTTAGTTTTCATCTAGTTCTTTTGGGAGCGCCGAAACGGTACGTACGTATTATGCCGGCGGTCACTTCCGCCAAACACCTTTTTCGTCAAATTTGCTGGCAAACTATTGCCATTGGTATTCCAAACCATCAACAATTTCATGTGCCCGGCATTTATCTTGGTGAAAATTGCTTGTCTTAGAGGACCGCCGGGATAATACTTAAGTACCGTTGAAACTTGTGCATTACTCCCAGAAACCCATGACTGCAAAGCTCGCCAAAGTACGGGGATTTTTTAGGTTGGTGAGAGTGGGGGGCGTTAAAATAGGAATCAACTCTTTCTTGTACCATAAAACACATCTTTGGAATCGAAATCTACCTTAAAATCGCCTACTGAAACTGTTTTACAATCTTCGCCAGGCATATTCCTCCTATAGGCATATCCCAATTATGCCGCAAAGACATGAAATGGGAATTATAATCCATGAGTGTACAGTGTTTTCCTTTCTTGTTCCACAGAGCACTTCTGCAGAATAGAAATCAATATTAAAATCGCCTAATAAAACTGTGTTACAATATACGCCGGGCGTTTTCTAACTATACTCGAAATATATTTATAATAAATTGTCACGTTTTGGCTCCCCATTTAGCGATCCATTATCAAAAATTGCAAATCCTTGTGCGACTTTCAACATTTTATTAACGCCCCCCCCCTCTCCACGTTATCTGGCAAAAACATTTGAAAAGGGACTCGATGCGCTAATGCCTAGACAAAAATCCTGATTGAACTTATTAGCACTCTGGTGCTAAAAATTTTGAGGTGGACTGCCCTTGTGACTTAGGGGTATGAGACAAAATCATATTCGCAGACCTAACGAATATACATATAAAATTTCTTTAAAATCGGTTGAGCCGTTTTGGAGGAGTATGGTAACTAACACTGTGACATGAGAATTTTATTTATTAGATATACCCAATATGAGTTCAATCGAATGTACCGTTTAAACGCTAGAGCACTTTCAAGAATTTCCCCCCCCCCATAAGCCATAATGTAAAAGAAATCTTTGTAGTAGCCCAGTAGAAAAACTATAAGTTCTATACACATCAAAATCAATGTCGGTCTTACGATGGTGGTTTATAACATATATACCCAATTTCAGCTCAATCGAATGCCCCGTTTAGGAGCTATCGTGTTCACTCACATACACACAAACACACACACACACATACAAACATACATCTCGTAAAAGTAGCATAAATGAATTCAGAAGACCTCAAAACGTGTTAATAAATCAAAATCTCGAAGTCGAATTTTTTCATGATTACAAAACTTTCCTTACAGGGTACATGTTCGGAAAGAAAAAAGGATGAAAATCTGAAACACTTTCAGGTTTTAAATACACACTATAGTGCTATATATTAAAATCGTATCATTAGTTATACGTTGTCCCTATTTTTCTTACTTATTCCATTAAGTTTCAAAAGTGTATCATTATTCATGACTGTGCTGTATTTTTCTTGCTTGTTTCGTAAAACTCATCTTTGGAATCGAAATCTATCTTAAAATCGCCTACTAAAACTATTTTACAATCTTCGCCAACTATATTACAAATATACTTCATCGTTTTATATATTGTTTCGAATGTGCATCATAATCCATGAATGTACCGGTTTGTCTTTCTTGGGTTGATTCCTACTTTAACGCCTCGACTCTCGCCAAGGTGGCGATCATTAAACATATGCAGTTACCATGACGATTTTTTGCATTAATGTGGCAATCGTAATTTAGAAATAAAATGGCGATGTTCCATGCTTGGAACAACATGTAAGTAAAGCATGCCGTTACATTTTTATTTATTTTGAATTGCCAATTAATGTAGTTTTAATAATTAAGTGTCTTCAGATTCCTTAACTCGTGCGTTTATCGCTAGTTTGTTTACTTTAGTTTTCATCTGGTTCTTTTGGGAGCGTTGAAACGGTACTTACCGCATCGTACAATCGTATTCCAAACTATCAACAATTTCTTGTGCCCGGCCTTTATCTTGGTGAAAAATTGCTTGTCTTGCCGGACCGCCGGGATCATACGTAAGTACCGTTAAAACTTTTGCATAACTCCCTGAGACCCATGACTGCAAAGCTCGCCAAAGTACGGGGATTTTTTAGGTTGGCGAGAGTGGGCATGTTAAAATAGGAATCAACTCTTTCTTGTACCATAAAACGCATCTTTGGAATCGAAATCTATCTTAAAATCGCCTACTGAAAATGTTTTACAATCTTCGCCAGGCATATTCTTCCTGTAGTCATATTCCAACTATACCGCAAAGACATTTTAAATGCTGTTTGGAATGGGCATCCTAATCCACGAGTGTACCGTGTTTTCCTTTCTTGTTCCACAGAGAACTTCTTCGGAATAGAAATCTATATTAAAATCGCCTAATAAAACTCTTTTACAATATACGCTAGGCGTTTTCTAACTATACGCGAAATATATTTATAATAAATTGTCGCGGTTTGGCACCACATTTAGCGATCAATTATCAAAAATTGCAAACCTTGTGCGACTTTCAACATTTTATTAACTTCTCCCGCCCCCCCTCTCCACATTATCTGGCAAACACATTTGAAAAGTGATTCGACACGCTAATGTCTACACAGAAATCCTGATTGAAATGAATAGCACTCGGGGGCTAAACATTTTGGGGTGGACCGCCCTTATGACTTAGGGGTATGAGACATAGTTAAAAACCTATTCTATGACCTAACGAATATACATAGAAAATTTCATTAAAATTGGTCGAGTGGTTTCGGAGGAGTTAGGTGACTAACACTGGGACAGGAGAATTTTATATATTAGATATAAGTAAGCTATTATAGATTATATATATATATCTATATATATATGCTAAATTAGAAATTCACAAGAAAAATATTTTGTACTATATCTTATTACTAAATTGATGAGAAATATTATTAAATGAAGTAGTGACATACGATATCGAAATCCTTGGTTTAAGAAATGATTATTTTTTATGAACATCACCGCTATCGAATTATTTTAAGTTAGAAATTCGCAAGTAATATATTTGGCAGTATTCATTATTTACTGAATATATAAAAGATATTATTCATACATTTATCACACAGAGATTATTTTATTAAACACAACTTTTATTACCAGGACGGTTGACAAGATTCGACAAGATTCGATAGTTTCTTTAAAAAACATACGAATCACAACTTCTTGAGAATCAATATAAAGTGTACAACATAAATTTGAGCTCTTTGAAGGATATGTGTTTTTAATATAATAATTAAGTCTGTAAATTATGGAATCATTTATTTCATTCATACTGATGTAAGAAATTTGTTAATGATGCGGCAACGACTTCATTAAACTACAACGACTTCATTTGGAAAAATCATGATTTATCTAATTAAAAAAAAACAATTTCAAACTTTATTTTTGAAACTAATTTAAAGAAAACAAAACCATTTAAATCTCAAATCAAAATAAATTTTATTTATCGAATAGTGCACAGTGGTAACAACATTTTAATTAACTGTTTAGCAGTTTATTTCATAAGGCTCTGTATAAATATAAGCGCAGACCTTAAGATGAAAAATTAAAATTAAATCAAACAAAACTTCAAGGGAAAAAACTGGCGAACAGGTTAATTGAAATACTACAATGGCTCTATCATACCTTCTTAGTAATAATAGACGTCCAATAAATACCATTAATGGGTAGAGGAAGAATGCTTTTTTTATATGCTCTGTTTGAGCGAAAACTAAGTTGTATATTTAAAGAATCTTTAAAATCTAAAAATATATTCTTTCATTATTGTTATCATTTGATTGATTGAAAAAATCCACTTTCTTGGAAAATTCTGGAATAAAATTACATCGCAAGCCCCCCCCCAAAAAAAAAAAAAAAAAAAAAAAAACATGGAAGACCAGGAATTCATTTTTGTTCCGTACTTTAACGGAAATTACAAAGAAAGTGAAGAAAATAGAAAAAAATGCATCCTCGAATCATAATTGTATTTGGTATTAATAAGGAAATCAAAGGAGGATCTAAGTGAGGGAAAAAATAAAAAGGTACAGGTAAAGTAATTCTGTGGACTAAAAAAGATAATCCATATTAGACTCAGTAAATTTTATGTACACGGTGTGTCGTTGAGTAAAACTTATTAGTATTCTTTTTCAATCTGTTATTGAGTGTCAGGAAATATTCCTCTTACTTCAGTTCTCCTATAACCGCACTAAGATATCTGCAAATTTCCTAGCATTCTAACTTGTAGTTTTCGCTTTACACCGCTCTGAATATCGAAACTTTCATTATGATCATATTCTCTAGATCTAATATATGTAAAGCTTGATTCTAAATTATTTTTACAGAATTTAAAGGGAGGGTATGAACAATTTAGAATCGATGATGGTAATTTTAACACACATAATTTACAGTCAGTAAATTATGTGTGTTAAAATTATCATCATCAAATACTCCATATTCTTCATAATCATTTTAAAATGCATTCTTTTAATTAATTAATTCTAAAGTTCGTGCCCGTTACTAAGACGAAAAACAAAACACTGAGTAGTCAAATTAGTTATCAAATTTTGTTTGGTGGGAATTTCCTTCAGGAAGTATCTAGAAAAAGGTTCACCATGACAACAAAATAATCACAACTCATTCAGGCTTTGTGTCACATATGCCCTGACAAATCGGAATATTGTAAAATAGTCATTTTGAAAACAGTCCAAAGGTGGAGCTCAATAAACTTCGTTCTGAGCAATGAAAGTCGGAACTTTTGCGCGTGTTTTGGCTTGATAATCGACTTTGCATTGGGCTCCCTGTCCATCCGATATTTCTCTGGAACATCATAGCTGTTTTGGAGCTGTGCGGCTTACTCTGGTGTACATGACTGTGCAACCTGAAATAAAAGTTTTCGACGCTACGACTTCTAGTCATATTTTAGACTTTACAATATATATATATATATATATATATATATATGTCAGTGGCGTAGCCAAGGGGAGGATGGGGGTGTCACAACCCCCCCCATGAGGAATATTTTAAGGAATATTTTGCCATACAAAATGTATATTCTTTACTCCCTTATCACATATATGTGCGCTGTAGTAGTCGTAACCCCCCCCCACCACCATGAAAAATTTCTGACTACGCCACTGATATATGTAATATTTTAAGGGATGTTTGTACAGAAATTTCTTTTCTAACAGTTCGCATTTCAAATTTCTGTTCTCAAATAGTTACTTTGACTGTAAGTAGGTTTTCTCGTAACACACACGTTTTCCGCGCCTTTTCTAATCCACTTCCAAACCTCATCTTCGGTGTAAGGGGGAGTCTAAATTTATTTTTGCTTTGTAATCAGTGAATGGAATTGCCAGGTTCTTTCTCAGGGGATCACGCGGTTCTGACGCAAGTTGCCAATCAACGAACATGGTCCTCTTCTACCGAAAGGACTCGGGCATTCTTATTGCTGCAAGCTTACGAACAAAACACTTTCATTGGCCTCGGACAGCGCCCGTTCCGATTTTATTTTCGTCGGTCTTGTATGTTTACTTTGTTGAATAGTAAATAAAATAAGTTTCAGTCCAACGAGCCTCATCTGTATTAAAATGTAGCGAAAACACCACATGCATATATTCAAGTGGTACTGGCTTCTATTACTAATAATAAAAATTACTGCTCTATTCTAAATACAGCAAAATAGTTAATTTTACGCGACTTCAATTACATCTGCCACTGTCAAATTAGAAATCAGAATTTTTCTAGTGTTGCGAAAGCGTATTATACATATGAATGGTTTACATGTATACATCATTAAACACGTATTTCATTTTGAAAATATGAATTAGGAAATAATCATTTGTAAAATGAAATTTAATAATGTTATATACTTATTAAGGTTAGTGTAACCAAGATTGAGACTGATTGAATTATTTCGTTGTGATGTATGTTAACCATTACTTACGAAAAAATTAATGTAGTAAAACAATTTCCACCCCACAATCTTTGTACAATGCAGCTATTTCATTTCCTTCTTTACATATATTTATTTTGGGGCGTTTCTGTTACTCGCAGATAATATTAAAATCATTGAAATATGCTGAAACCGAATACTTTTAATATAACTAAATATACTTATATTAGCTTATATTTAACTATACAATCAAATTTAAGTTAAAATAAATATATTTCTATGCATTAATGGGGCATAAAATTTTCTGCGATTTTCTTCAAGGCAAGAAGAAATTTGATTAAAAAGTTTACTTAGTCGAGATTGTTTCACTTGTTACTTAAGTTTTTAAATCAATAATTGATTTTCAAAACTCGAAAGATTTTACATTTAGTCATTATTATTATTCAAATAAATGCTAATTTCGTTTTAGGCATTAAAGGTTATTCACGTATATTTAACTGAGTTCTAAAAGAATTTATTTATCCACGATTGAAATAATATGTTACATGGATCTGCAGCATTTTTTTTTTCCTTCAGAAGAATTTTTCTGAAGATTGCATCAAAGATTTGAACTAGGTAAATTTAGTTCTAACGATGATAATATGATAAAGCTAAATTAAAACAAGGTGTAGAAAAAAAATTGATAATGTTAAGAACTAAGAAAATAGTTTCACACTTTTAACGATACCAATCGAATTAATTTCGTCGAAAGAAATCAAATTTACCAGTGAAAGTGAAAAAAGAAGGGGAAAAAATCGATTAACAGTTTCAGATTTCAAAGATACGACTGGAAAATGTCTTGAAAGAAAAAATAAAAAAGACAGTGAAATTGAATATTTGGGAGGAAAGATATATGAAAAAAGAAAATCTGAACGACAATGTTATTCGGAGAAATTGAATAAAGTGTGAAAATGGGGGTAAAAAAATAAAAGAAATCAATGAACTCATGACGTGGAAAAAATCATAGTAAAACTCAAGCTGCGAGAGGAAATTGAAGGAGATAAAGACGAGAGAAAAAAAAAAAAAGATATTTAAAATGTTCAGTTTTCTTCATTTTATTTATTATTTACTATAATTTAAAAGTTTATAATTGCGAAAAGTAATTTAAAATTCTTTCTTGACTTATAAAGGTTGAAAACAGATCAGTTTAATTTTTATTTTTGCTTCTTTTTAATAAAAAAGAAATATTTCTTCGATTCAGATCATATTTAAGAAAAATAATTAAAATCCCTGAGCAGTGGATGAGCAATGTACACAAGCTAACACTTTGAAACCTTATATGACATTTTTAGAAGCAAAAAGTTCACTGAATTAA
The DNA here is from genome assembly GCA_038373885.1 of Cheiracanthium punctorium. NCBI lineage: Eukaryota > Metazoa > Arthropoda > Arachnida > Araneae > Cheiracanthiidae > Cheiracanthium > Cheiracanthium punctorium. Next base: position 764,198 of record JAWZYV010009161.1, on the reverse strand, counting down.
ATATATTTTGATCAAAAACTGTATTTCCGTGAAAGATTCAGAATCACTGTGACTGAATCAGTAATTGAATGAAATGTAATATTCTTGTCATTTGATGAAATAGATGTTTAATATGAATATAATGCTTAAGTCTCCTGAAATATATCATTGATTCAATTTAAAAACATGTGATTTTTATTTTCAGTATGAAAAATGAAAGTAGATTTTATTTATTATAGTTTCTTTTTAGATTCTTATAATTTCTTTTCTATTAGATTTCTTTTTAGATTTTCTTAAGTAGAGTCTTATTCTTTTTTCAAAACTGTACATATAATTCAAAACGTATGTAATAATGTATATCAATGAAACCCAAGTTATCTCAGAAACACTCGTGCAGAAACTTAATTGAAAATTAAATGAAGGTATCTTAATGCACAGCCATAAGAGTAAAGTGCGTTTTGTTGCATTTTGAAAGGAAGAATTTTCGTAGTAATTTCCTCCACACATTCTTTGTATAGTGGCAGTTAATTATTTAATTCTCTTCCTAACATAAGAGTAACTTTGTTCCTTGGAAGCTTTCATTTCCCGCAGATAGTAATAAAATAATTGAAATGTGCTGGGAAGAAATGTAGTTTAATATAATATAATAAAATGCACTTATATCAGCTTATATTGAATTTTACATAAGTGCAATTTAATCTGATATAAATTTATTTCTATGTATGGATCTGATCTATGGAGAACTAATATGATTTTCCATCAAACCAAGAAGTACAGGAAATCACGTATTTCGATCAAAAACCTTTTATTAATTTGTTTTGCGCTAGTTACTTAAGTACTTAGATCGATAACTGAATTGGTTATTTGTTTGTGCTGGATAAGATAAAACTATACGAGGATTGTGTGTCTAGAATGAGTGCCTTGGATGGAGGACTTTTTAAGGTGATCTTATATATATTCGTGTTACATCTTTAGGAAACCATGAACTTCTTAAATAAACCACTTAAAACAGTTTTCAGAACTAAACTTTAGAATACAAAAATTACGCAAAATTTAACGATTTTTCTTTTATTTATTAAAGCTATTAGGCTTCAAGGTTAAGTAATCAGTTTACTTAAATTTTAATATTATGTTTAAAATATTTTGAATGCGCATGAAAAAAAAAATCGTGATCATTTTATTTTTGAAATGACCAATTCAATTATTATTTTTTTTTGTTATTTACAATATAATATTTTTTCCTTAGGAGCATATTTAAATTATTGTATTGTCATTTGCGAGTCATGAAAGCTTCGTAGAGGAATCTTACCCTTATGTAAGGAAGAGAATGAAATAATGCAACAAAAGTCATTAAACTCTTTTGTTTCAAAATTAAGGTACTTTATTTTAACCCTTAAAAGCCTGATTTTTCAACAAGTTCGGTGCCGATTCATCGGTGTAAGCTAAATTTCGTTCATCAGTTTATGAATAACTTATATTTCTCTTTCGAATAGCACCGCAGTTTGAAAGAAAATGTGAATTTTTTAGATTCACGACATGAATCATTTTTATTAAAGACTATATTTTATATATAAAATTGACATTAGAAATTTGCCTTGAACTCTAATCCGGCATTGAAAGTCCGGATCAATTTGAAATTCAGGGCATTTAAGAGTTAATTTTCATTTACATTTCTGAATGCGAGTATGGGATATAAATTATTACATGCTCCATTTAATTAGTTGTATGTCGTTTTTTGAAAATCAATATATATATATTCGAAAAAAAAGTCATTTATATTTATGTTAGATACACTGCACAATTTTTTAAACTTTTAAAAGGCATATTTCATGAGGCATAAAAATTAGAACCGCATTAAAAATCTAAGTTGAATGACATCACAAATTATCTATATTATGTAATTTATCAGTACTATTCTAAACTCTAGAAATCGTTAGTCGTTATCGTGATTAAATATATTACTTGTTAAAATTAATTAAAAAGTTCAAAATAACACCCTTCAAAAAGGACACTGCACAGTACAATCAGGGTGATATAAAAGACGGAACCCTTCTTCATTCGCAAAAATGTTCCATCTTCGAAACAGGTAAAAATGGTCTAACCTTTCTGCCTGTGTGGTTGATGGGACAATTTTGAAACTGAAGAAGGGTGGAATTTGTGTATACCCTGAAAGTTTGTGTTACTAAGTGCATGTTTTATGTGTGTCACTTTACAAAGTTTTTCATTAAATTTTACTTTTAATACCAGTTTTTTGTCCTTTTTATTAATCGCTGATCCTTATTTTTTTTAAACTTTCCGAAGAATGTAAACATGTACCAGATATAAGCAGTTACAGAAAGCAAACTGCAGATATGTGCAATTTCAGAAAGTGGCATCGCCTTTCCAAAACAAAGAAATTGCATTTTGTGTTGCAATAACTTTGTACCACAAGATAAATGCTGATTAACTCCAGTTTTTTAAACTTAGCGGACTGAAAAGAAAGGAACTTCAAAATCGAGCGCTAAGTAAATTCAATCTTACTATGGCGTCCAATTTTCAATTTACATCTCTGGAATGAGCTCGTAAAAATTCTTATACCCAACAATAGCTTTTCGATACTGAAGAAAAGTCTAAGAATAGTGCGAAGCAAAATAAGAGGGGTTCTATTGTAAAATCAATAAGAAAAAAAAAGACTGTAACAGGGGAGATAAAAGAAAAAAAAATGTATGAAAAACGTAGTTGGGAGGAAGTAGGTTCTCTGTTATAGTTGTTTATTAAATAATGTTTATCTCTTTAGAGGGAAATTTTCAGGAAATCGAAATCATTGAATTTCTTGCACAAAGTTTCCAACTGCTGAAGAGAAAGGGATAAGGGGGGAAGGGGAATTGAGAAAGAAAGGGAGAAAGTTATTAAATGAAAGGAATGATGGTTTATTTGAAATGCGGTGGATGGGAGGAAATTGGTTCAGGAATGTCAATATATGAGAGCAAATAAAAAAGAATGTCGTCGGTTATTATTGTGGATGGTAATAAAGGAACAAATGTCGGGATACTTACATTTGTGAATCTAAGTTGTCACTGAGAGATTATTTGTATAAGGCATTTTGAAGGGTTATGACAAATTTATACAACTGATGTATAAAGATTACTGCTTTTACAAAAAGAAAAAAAAAATAGATGATTATCCATGATATTATTTAAAATATGAGCGTAATTTATGAAATGGTGCTCAAAATTAAGAGAAAAATCAGATTGTCTATTGTACCTAGAACTATAAGGCAGATTTAGATCAAATTTGGTTTGAACATAGCGGCAGTTTAAGAAAATAAAACATTCAACAGTTATACGCACACATGATTGTAAACAACACTCAGCGGAGTTGGCAGGTTTAAAATAGTAGTTTCAGAATCGTACAAAAGAATGGTTCTTTTGTACAGATATGCTAGATTCGTACCCCAATGGTTCTCGAGAGCATAGAGAGTTACAATTCTACTCCGAAAGCACCTTAGACGTGTGCTTTACGGTTTATATCGTACATACAGATCTTGTAGTTCAATCAATCCAAGAAATATCTTCACATTCCAGAAAATTATTGACCAAATGAAATCTATGAAGACGACCATTGTCATCATTAAATGAATATCAGGTTGAAATGAAACCGTGAATATAAGGCTCTAACATCTCACTCCGGTACCTCTCACCGACCAACGTGCTTTCTGCTAACATATGGAGGTGTATGCGGCCATCCAACATAGTTCCTCTTCAGACCAGCAAACCTCCAGCGTCATAATGGTCGATTTCTCGGACATTGAAGAGCAGTTAGCGAGCCTTTTTAGTTCTCTCCCCTTGTATGAAACTACATCGAGTATCAGTCGTTACGCTAAATCGGGTCTAATCAGCAAAGAAAATGATTGCAGATTGATTGATGCGTTCTCCAAACTGCATGGTCTCCACGCTATGCTAAACGGGCTGTCCACTTCTGCAGAAATGAACTAGACTCAAATAGAAAGTCTTTTAAAAAATTCAACAATCTCTCTTGAAGTTTTTTGGAATCTATAGTCTTCGAAATTTAATTTCCTGTGGCCATTGAGATGCCAGAAAGAGCTGAGGAGCTGTAGCCTGCCGATCTTTGGATGCCCTAGCTCTTGGACGACCTGCCCCAGACTCTCTCTCTGTGCATGATGCAATAAGCCGAATTTATTTCTATAAATTAAACACAGCATTGGCTATTACAATGAAGTCTCAAGAATTCTGGACTAATGGCCTGTTTCTATCTTACCTGCAATTAGCTATCTGATAACATCAGATAATATAAAAGTTTATGCTTACTCATTTTGACTGTTTGAATTTGAGCCACTTGCTGAAGGAAACACAAAAAAATTGGTGAAATATTCGAGTAAAAGAAATGCGAATTTTACCATGCGCGCTTATAAAGCATGTTCTTCTATTAGCTCCTCCCACACACAAACACGCGTGTAAGTTTAAACATATTTATTTCGAAACAGTAGTTATTTATTTCGCTCAGTTCTTCTCATGATATTCGAGAAAATGCGTAAACAATCTTGATTTTGGACACGAGCGTATATTCTAATTTTCCCGAAAAAGTTTAATAAAAACTGAAAATAACAAGTCACAGTTTTTACTTCGATTCCATAAATTTGAGGTTACTATCTCCTTTTCAATGGAATTACTATTATTTAAAGGTGTGCTCTTTATTTATAATTTTGGTTAAAAAATAAAAATTCATTATTAAGTGTACTAGATATTTTTTTAAGAAATTATAAATTTCAATTTATAAGATTCACACTCAATTAATTGAACGGTCTATGTTACATTTTTGTACGTCAAGTTCCCTTATTACAAACGTAAAGCTAAGAATATTTAACTGAAAAAGCGTTTGTGGTTAATGTGAATGAGTATGTTTTGCAACTTGCTTTTTTGATAATGCGGCTTTTCTTGAAATAAATCTAAAATGTGATGCAACAGAAAAATTTAAATTTGAAATTAATGTAGTGAAAAACGTTTTCTGGTGCAACGACTTTCTAAATCATTGTCTCGACTTACTAAATAGCAATAATTTGAAATTACGTCATGTAGAATTATTATTTAATAAATGCTTTTCACGAATTCCTGAATGAACAGAATTCTTAAACTAACTAACTAAATAAATAAGAAATAATGATAATATCATAACAAAAATTAGTAATACTGCTAACATAAATAAAAGTTTTAAAAATGATAATGATAATATTTGTCATAGTTTTTTTTATTGTTAAGTTAAGCAAAGAAATACCGAAAACTAATACATCCTGTTAGAATACAAAATAAAAAGTATAATAATGTGGAAAATAATGCAAGATTTGATTTTCGTTATACTTTTCTCTTCATATTTCTCAAAAAAATAACAGAAAAATAAATAAATCCTCATAACAGACAAATCGGAGATTGAAAGTAACTAGGGAGCGGAACTCTGAAGAGCTAGCTGAAACAGGAAATGAAGTCCCTGGAAGAACGAGAACGCAAAGAACAAAAAAGAAAGAAAGAAAACAAATATGAAATAAAAGTCAGAAAGAAGTTGCTTTCCACAGAAAAGTCAAGTGTACTTTTGAAAGTCACGCAGTAATCTAACTATAAAGTAAATTTGAATAAAACTTTAGAAATCTTTTCTTTTGGATAAGCAAATGAAAGTAAGATTTGTTTGGTATAGTAAAAATAATTTGCATTAGCTGTGATTTGCGAAAGCATTGAAATTTGTATGATGTTACCTCATTAATCATTTACAGAGGCACTTTACTTTATTCATTAACATACGTCACTGAATCATTTCGCTTTCAGTCAAATATTTTTAAAAAATCGTACATTAGAGAGATGTGTACTAAACTTTCTCGTAAAATCAAAGTTTTAATTTTTGTAATGTATTCAGATGTTTCCTTAATTTAAACTATTTCACTGTTTGCGTCGTGCAACAGTCACTTTTCTACTTAGCATACTTCGTCATTGGTTTTTAAAAGTCATATTACGAAATTGATTATTTATGAAAAGAGAAAAAAAAAAACTCTCTCTCTCTCTCTCTCTTGTATAATTTTGACAGTCATTTAATTTAATTATTGAAAAACAATGCAACATACCAAATTGCTAGATGTCAGACAATAGCATGCAAACGCGTAATTTTCGAGAAAGTGTTGCAATTTTTCTCTGTAATAATAACACCCAGAAAAACGAGTTTAAAGGTTAAAATTATTTAATTTCATGTCTCTGTGAATGATGGATCTTTTGCCAGCTCAGGAAGGCTGGAAGTTTTGTATTGTTCGAAATGATTTCACTTTAGTATTTTTTTGTTGTTATTATGTGTGCTGTTTTTTAAAGCTTTTACTTAATTTAAAGCAATTAAAAATGCCCCAGCCCCGAAATTTATTGGAAACACCTTCAACAGGCTTATATCAAAAATATATATTTATGAAAAGTACATAAAAAATTCAATTTTTACTTAATTTACTGTATATGTAACCATTTAAAACTATTCTTTAAAATAATACGAAACTTTCCACTAGGTGTAAACAGTCCCACCACTGGCTTATCAAAATTTGTAAGTGGTTATCACTAACCATATAAGGCATGAAGGGGGTTGTAATTGACAGCAGATTTGATTTTTTAAAAAATGTTAACTTCGGTACCTTTGTACCTTCCGTTTAAATTTAATGTCTAGTACACTGCAAAAAATGTCTGTTTAACTGACAGAAAAAACTGTCAACCAGGAGGCCAGTTTATTTCCGGATATTTTACAGAAGTCTTCCTTCTTTTTCTCGTATATTTAAGATTTCTGTAAAGTAAATTGAGAATCTCTAAAATTTACGGAAGACTTCTGTAAAAAAAAAAAAAAACGGAAATAAACTGGCGTTCTTGCTGACATTTTTTTTCTGTAAATTTGACAGACTTTTTTTGCAGTGTACAGATTTCACGATAATTCAGTGTACAAGTAAGAGATGCTCAGTCAATATTAATAATTAGTATTCACTAACATACAATTATACTATCAGAAAATTTCTATTAATTACCGAAAAAACTTGATTCATTTATTTAATTATTGAGAAATACGTTCTTTATTTGACTGTAATTTTGCTTCAAAATATTAAAACTTCCTCAACTCTTTGCATATTAGCTGAAATCCCTATGTGTGATCAATATAAATCTGTTTTACGTTAAGAGCAGAAAAAGAAAAATATGCATTAAGATCTGTTACATACAATTTCTATTCTCTTAACACTTAACGCATCAGAGAGTAAAATCGCCTTACGCAAGTTTCGTCTGGGTGCTGCCAGCTATTTAATGGTATTACATTGGCAATCCAAATGGAAAAGATTTTATGGGAAAATGCATTAGCCAGTAGGCAATAAGAAACATTGGTGTTATCTCGCAGGCAATTTAATAAGAGAAGTGTTGTGTATTGTGTGGGAAGAAACTATTCCGTGCTAAGAAGTAAAGTGAATTGATTAACAATTCGTCGAAAACAAACAAAATGAAAAAAAAAATATTTCGAGAAAGAAATATTTAAGAATCGTTTCGAAGATTTGAATACTTAATGCACATGCTTTTACAACTCATAAGAATCATCCATTTTCATCAATAAACGGTCTAGGTTTTTTTATGCACGGTATTAATGGATATGCATGTTCTTGAATGCTACAACTGAGGGGTTTTCAAACAACGACCCGTGGGTCAGATGTGGCCCTCGAGGATCTTTCATCCAGCCCGTGCAGACCTTTTAATCTACAAAAAAAAAAAAAAAAACGTAAACTGGAATAACGTAAACTAGTAAGAATTTTTATTTCTAGAATAGTCCAGTTTCGTAAACTGGACTATTCTAGAAATAAAAATTCTTCTTGTCTCCTTACTGAACTTAGAATAATTGGTTGTCTGGTCTCCGGAATTCTATAAATCTGCATCTGTGAAGATCAGCCGCCGCTACGTGAACGTTACGTATTAACCGACTTAAACTAGAAGCCGCAATACTCCGTGATGCTTTTCGTCTGAACACTACATTGCAAAACTTTTCCGCTGCTTACTTTTTCTACTTCTTTTTCAGAGTCAATGAGATGATCTAACAAACTTGCCTATGGTAGAAGAATAAACTTGTCTGATGATAATCTCAGGCTACTGTTGATGTGAGGGACACCCAATCTAAAGCCAGAAACGTCTGTTATTTCGGCATCCGGGAAACAATTTCGCCATTCTCACTAAGACAGGTATTCATGTGAGTGTTTCAATGTGTTATTAAATAATAACTGCATGAAATAATATTAAAGAAATAGTTAAAAACAACATCCGTATTTTGATTTATTTTTTATTTGGACCTCGAGTCTGCAGTCGACCCCTAAACTTCCGTTTGAGTGTTAATGTGGCCCTTGGGCTGAAACATTTGGTGGCCCGTGTTATATCTGATTATCCCTACTTTTACTTTCTTAAATAAAATCGAGATATATGTTATAGGGATATCCACCCTAATATGTTTTGTTTCTTTCGAATGACTAGGTGAGCTGTCGACTAAAGGCTTGACCTGTACGAGAGCCCGGATATGTTGAACATTTTATTATATCCCCTCCCTATGAGTGGTCTCAATTTTGAGTCAGTCCAGATGAGCGACCTAGCACTTGGATTGGCATTCACAGAGGGAGAGCATTGGAGCTACGGACAGACAAAGTTTATGTGCATCAGCTCTCTTTAGCGTACGTGGTTTGGTTATATTTAGGGTATAAGCAGCTGCAAGTAAATTTCTTTGAATTGTCGTACCTTTCAAAATAGGACTTTATGCGTACTTAATACCGGCCATTGGTCGGTATGTGGCAATTTTATACATTTAATCAGTTCAAATCTTGACTAATATTGGCCTATTTGTGTCCGGCAGCAGATCGGTCGATTAAACTTGGTTCCCATTAGAACACCGAAAGTGAAGCTGCCCTGGCATGGCCAGTGTTTGGGAGGGTGAACTCTTCTCTCAGCCGAATCTGCTGGGGATCGTGTACGCTAAAGGAAAAGCTGGTGTATAAAAAATCTGTCGGGGGATTTGTTCAAAATCCGGAGACCGAACATACGGACAACGTTGGTCTGGCTAATACACGTCAACAAAATGAAATTACCAACATATCTGGTCCCAAAAATATAGCGTTTTTATTGTAAAAACAAACTGCTGTCTATATATGCTTAAGTGCGATATTTAACAGGGACACTGCTGTTAAATATCGCATAATGAAGCTAAGTTTTACTATGCTATAAAGCTAAGTAGGCATAATAAAGCATAAATAAAGCTTAGTTTTTGCGAACCATTTTTTTTTTAGTGGAATAATGCTAATGGTTTATTTTTCCCTAATTTTATTGTTTCTTTTTTTAAAAGGAGAACTAAAAGTTTTATGTATTCTACTATGAGCATAAATTTAGGCTTGTTATGTAAATTCCTATTCAATTAATTATACACTTTAATAAGTTCAGAGGTATCTGCATTGTCATTGATTAATTATCTGTTTATTTCGTACTAAGTCGGCTTGATTTCCAGAAACATTATTTCGAGTATTTCTATACAAAGCAGCGTTTGAAATTGCAGTAGGCAGATTGGTTTCCTTCTAGAATTTGCATGGAAGTGATTGGATTATAAAACATTCAGCTTCATAGAAAAATGTTTTTGTAGCTTGTAGAGAAAAATCAAATCACAGTAAAGTAATGAAAAAATAATATTAACTACCAAATTGGAAGTAAATTAAACTTTTTAAATATTTCTTTTTCAGAAGTTGATTTTAAGAAAGATAAATAAATTTAGAATGATTTTATCTTTTTAATAGCTCTGGCTTAAAACAGATATAGTAAAGCTGCGTAATTAATGGTGTTTAATTATTTTTAGTTAACATTAAAAGGTTTTCATAGATTTTTTAAATGATGTTTTATCTGTATGCTGGGCTGTCCATAAAGTAAATGTTTGTTGTTTACTTCTTTTTTACTTTTTTTTTCGTTTACATAGGTTATCGTTTAATTTAAACTAAAGCCGTCGAAATATATATATATACATATTTTCAAATAGATTTTGAGATTTTGTGAAAAATGCGTAAAGGTTTATCCGAATATTTCTAAAAAAATGATTCAGTGGAATGGAAGCAAAATTAGTAATGTTTTAGGTGGCAAATTAATTTACACTCTTGATGCCGAAATTGATTTCAATGTTTGAAAGATTTGGAATTTTGTAAAATTCGTTTATTTATTTATTTATTTATTTATTTATTGCATTCCTCAAAAAAATATCGAGAGAAGGCAGAATAAAATGAACATGGGCTCGATGAAAGATAACAACGGAAGAAGTAAGTTATGAATTATTTTTCAAAAACTAAATTAATTAATTTTTTTGCAAAATTGTATTTTTGGTGGGGAGGTGAGGGAATTGTTAAGGGGAATTCCTTTAAGGCGTATGTAGGTAATAATATTAGGCTATTCAATGAAAACATATGGAGTCCCCTTTCTTTTTTTTTTTGGCTCAAAATATTTATCGCATTTTATATAGAGTATATTTTTTCAAAACTTTTCTTGGCTTTTTTCTTGGCATAATATTAAAATTTCTACTATTAATCAAATTGAGTTACAGCAGAAGAGATTGAAGAAGGTGAATAATAATCTGAATTCTCCAAATAAAAAAAATAATTTTGTAATTAAGACAAATCAAAAAAAAATGTTTTTAATGTCGGATTACGCAAATGATTCCTTTCTGAAATAGGGCGTAGAGGCCCTTCTGAAAAGGGGCTGAGAGAATGAAGTTAGAGTTTGTAGCATGTAGGCGGTTATTGAATAGAAATTATAAGATTTGGATTTTTACAAATATGAAATGATTTTATGGTGTGACTTTAAATGTAAAATCTTTATACCTCGCATCAAGTAAAATCATCTAAACATTATCAAATGTTTCAGTGTTCAGTTTAGACTAATTTATATTAAAAAGCTTTTTTCCAGATATTCACTTTTCAATTTAATTTACTTACTAGCATCCTCTTCTAAACATTTAAATGGCACTTTTACATTAAAGGTTTGTTCCTCTGACAGAAAATGTTACTTTTGGAAAAAAAAACTTTTCTCTGATGACAATGTGACTTAGCAATCTGTTATGTCTTATCTGTAATCTTTTAACGGTTGAGGTAAGTTAGCACTTGCTTTCTATTCTTCTGTGAGTGTGTTCAATTCCCTTCTTTGTAGTTCTGAAGTGCACAAGAAAATTAAGCACGCTTTTCGAAAATTATATGCTTTACATACCAAACGATCAGACGGGTACTTCAGCTAGTGCGACAAATAAGGCTGTGACACAAGCAGTGAAACAGTTATGAGTTAATATCAGTTAAACACGCCAGTCATTTTCATTTAGAACAGTCCTAGTAAAATTCCCTTTCATAAAGAATGACATTATAACTCAAGTTAAGGGATTCAAATCTAATAATTCTAGAATTTCTTTGTCAATTTTTTCACGTAATGGATTGGTACACGATATGGCTGTAGCCATTTTCGCGTACATCCTCTGATGACTCGAGTTAGCTTGTTTGTTTTGTCTGGTTATGGCAAAGCTACGCAGGGGCTATCTGCAAAGGATAGGAAGGTGCCTTAGTCGGAGGATTTCAGAAAGGGATTCGAGTTACATCTGAAAAAAAAATTGACCAAACTCCAGACCGTTATATCGACAGCCACCTTCGATGGACCTTCACATTACAGCCGCCTACCATGTTCAGTGTCTTACGCACTTATGACTTTGTTGGCTCTTGCTTATTACAAAATACATCAGCAAGCTTTTAGAATGCTTGTAAAAAATCATTTCTTTGAACATTTTCTAATTCATTTTGTGCTGCATATGCATATTTCGTTACATCCTCTGCGGTCTTTTCATTTGTCGTAATGTCGGCAGGTGCGTAATGAAGCCGAAATATTTAAAATGCCACTAAGCGGTAGTGAAAACACAGCTTAAGTATGCCGGCACAAGTGCGATATATCCCCTAATATGGATCTGCCAGAATAAAGGAAAAAAATATTAAAGTTATGAGAGAGTTGATGTAATGCAAATTTTGGCATTTACGTTGTTATGGCTTCATATGAAAATGAACACTTGAGTGATATAGAGTGTACTTCAATTTTCTCAGTTAAGGATGAAAATTTTATAAACCAATCTTAAGTTCGAGTAAACACATTTCGACCAAAAATAGAAAATGAAGTGTGAAATTCTATGTAACTAAGCAACTAAAAGAACGCCAATGGATGATGGTCATTCTAAGAGAGAATCGTAACTAATTTTATAAGTTAGAAGAAATTTCTTCTATTCATGTTTTCTTGGGCCGCAAATAAAAGAAGTAAGGTGAGGCACTATGGAATTACATTCATGTTATCTTCTCTACTTATTATAAAAGAAGATGTCTGTGTGTGGGTCTGTGGGTCTGTGTGTCGGCGGCGTTACGGACAAACGGCTACACCTAGAAACACCAAATTTGGCACTCGGGAAGATCTAAACATGAAGTTGTGCACCTCGAAGCGATTTTTTCAAAATTCGACCTAGAATTTTTTTTATTTTATGTTTTATGCGATTTTTGGCATTTTTTCTCACCTAATTCGTAATAACGGCGGAAATTACGCTCGCAGCAAAACGGCATTTGTATCATCGGATAGAGGAGAAATTTTTCTTTTAAAAACAGTTTGTTCTGAATACGTAACATAATTTACTGATTTTTAGGAATTTTTTTACTAAGCATCGACTTCGGCGAATTTTTCGTAAAATAATTTTAAAATTGTCGCCATCTTGAATTCTATCCGTCATAACTTTTTGATATTTTGACAAATCGTGAAACATTCTTTTCTCCCTCTTTTAAAATAAAAACGAAAAAAATATGTAAATTAGATGATTTTTTACGAATTTTAATGCAGCCTAATGTTTAGAATTTAATAGCATCAACACGATATTACGCCATTCATTACATTGCCTTCGCGGCACGAGAACTTATGTTCGGTTGTTGCCACAGAAAGGATTACAAAAAAGGGTTTTTTCAACCAATCGAGCTTTGAAATGGGATATCAGAATTTCAATTCGCAAGTGAGGATCTATGACGTCAAATGCTTTAAGATACGTAAAAATTACGCCATAATTTTAACTCATTTATTCCAGCTCTATTTTCAACACAGGGAGACGATATTTTGATTAAAATTTACTGTAGAAATAAACTAATTAATTCACGATTATTATTATTAGAAGTGGTATTTTAATCCGGTGCTTATTTAAAAATTGAAATGTCTTCATGGTGCTGAAAATGTTCATTTTAAAAGTTACAAAGTTCGTTTCAAAGCGCGATATATTAAAATTTTTCTATTTACTATTTTTATTTTTGGCATTTAATTATGGCGCAGGCGTTGCCTAGCGTATGCATGCAGGTTGCGAGTATAGTTTTATTTTAACGTTGTATTACGTTCCTCCATAAAGGAGAGCTTACGGGATTACATTAATTGATCATGGCACGTGATAATTTAATTGCGTTGCCACAAAAAGGATTAGAAAAAAATGTTCTTTTTCCAACCAATCGATTTTTAAATGGGATATCGGAATTTCAATGCGCAAGTGAGGATCTATGACGTCAAATGCTTTAAAAGACGTAAAAATTACGCCACAAATTTAACTCATTTATCCCTGCTCTTTTTTTAACACAAGGAGGCGATATTTTGATTAAAACTTACTTTAGAAATAAACTGAGAAATTCATGATGCCAACCGGGGTATCTTTCACGGTAGTTAAACAGTGACGTCATAAATTTATAAAAATGCGTGAAATTTGTAAACTCTGCAACTCTAACGTCCTGTCACAGTTATAGCGATTCTAAATAGCTCCTCGAGATGGCACAGTTTGATGTTTTCAGTAGACAGAACTATGGAGGATTTATAAGATATCTTTATATTGGATACATTGATAGTTAAGTTGGCACCGCTTGAATATTTTTCACCACGGTGAGATTAAATGTTTTGCTGTGCTAAATACGCCAATCCTACAAAACTATGCATAAATTAAATTTGTATGGAGAGCTTCCTTAATAGCAACTAGTATGGGAAATGAATAATGTTTATGGTAATGCGTGAATTGCTAAAGAATCGCCATAGAATATAAAGGTCCCATTTGTGCCAAATAATGTAAGCTATTTCGTTAAATTGAGCATTAAAGAGGGAGAAGCGAAGATAGATAATATTAATATGCGTAATAGGTAGTATTGGTAGATTTGTAAGGATGATATGAATAAATCCCATTATACAACGTTAATAAATATTTCATGAAATTAAAAGTGTTCTGTTTATCCTTTTTCAAGGGTTGTTTTACAACCAACTGAACGATAAGTAATTCTAATTTGCGTTGATATATACCGCAGTAATTTCGACCGATGAGATTACTTGAACTTTTTAAAAATGAAATTCGCAGCTATTTAAAAATAAATAGTTGTTCATTTAATGTAGTGTCTGAGGTATTTAATGCTACAACTTGAACCTCAAAACAGTATGATATATAGAAATAACACATTTTGAAAGTCAGGAGTTCTCTGCAAACCGCTAAGCTTTTCACTTTTCTGATCGCGAATGACACTGATGTAGTTTTTTGAGTCATGATATTGCAATGATGCCACGTTAGTACTCATGACGCAAACTTTACATTATAAGTCAAATAATTTTGCTTTTATTTTAGATTTCACATCACAGGAATTAAGTGGAATTACACATGTAAGGAACATTTTCGTTTCCTACCGTGCGAAGAACGGGCACGCAGCTAGTACTATATATTATTAGGTATGCCAAGCAGCGACCCAATAGTTTAAGTTCTGGTCTCATAAGGACACCGAAATTAAAGCAGTGTCGACCATGTTTTGCGCTTTGGAGGCCAAAACTTTATGGCGTGGTAGTATAGGCATCTACACGAACAAATTTCTTCATAGAAAGTATGGGCGGAGTGCAAACGGCAATCCGCTAGATGGCGTTGAAAATGGGGTAAAGTATTGGTCGTAATACAAACGGTGAGAAGTTAAAAGGTAGTTTTCCACTGTCACATTTAAAAAATTAACACAAGAATTAGAGCAGATACTTCAGAAAACATTGTATTAACAGTAATGGGATGGATGTACATGCGCAAAGAAATTGCACAAAACAGCTCCCGCGAGCTGTAATGCAGGCTTCACACCTACGGAATAGAGACTAAAGCACATTTGCGAAGATACCATCCAACCCTGGCCACTAAATCCCTATTAGTTTCAATAGGACAGTCGTAGATTAGGGCTTTCATATGACCCCACAAAAAAAAGTACAAACACAAGGGATCCGGCAATCTTTGTGGCCAAACTATGAGATCACCTCAACCAATCTATCGCCCTGGGACCCCCTCGGTGATCCACGAAAAAAAAAGCCTTTGGATTCGAGGGCCGGCCCTTTCATACCATTTATAACGCCACCTTTAAGCATTCAAGTTTCCCTGATCAACGCCACCTAGTGGCTCGCTGTTCGCATTCCGCCCATACAGTCTATGACGAAGTTTGCTCTTGTAGATGTGTTCTACCACCTCATAAAGTTTTCGCCAGCCTTTCAGACTCGCGCAGTCGCTGGTCTTCCACCTGCGTAGCGTGAACCTCATTTATATAAAAATTAATAAGCAAAATATCATATATTTCTCAATACAATCCGCGTATATTTACTTCAACAGCCAGTAACGCATGTTTTTGTTTCAATATTATCCCAAAATTCAATACTTCAGATTGGCAAGTACAGCGACGGCATGAACAGCCACATTCTGGTGACACAAACAAATATCATATAATGCATTTCACTTATAGAAAACGGATTTTTAACATGAAAAAGTGAAATTAAAATCAAGTTCTACTTGCAATGGACTGAACTTTTGAAGCGAACTTAGAATTTGGTTTTTGTAGAGGCAAATTACTTTTGAAGTGAATTTCAATTGATTATTTTCAGTCCTTTTTTTATGAAGGGGGAGTTACTAATTCAATTAAAATGCAATGGTAGAATCTCGCAATAGGTTGAGCTGCTGTTTGACACTTAATAACAAATATGTAATGTCACGTCGGCATGATTTTTTGATAAGCCTAGCCTCGTGACATTTCTTTTAGAAAACTTTCGAAAATTTCTCATGTAATACAATGAAATATATTGAAAACTGTGTTCATAATACCGAATAAATTATCATAATTAAATTGATTGTGAACGATTAAGTCGCGAATACAATTTATTCGGACTTGTATAACACTAAAATATCGATTTGTAAAATTACCATATCCTACTATATAGCTACGATTTCATAATTATGTATAAAATTATAGAAAAAGACCTGTGTTACTTTAAAAATCTGGAAAAACACCAGTTTCTTAATTTTTATGAGATTTTTTTGTTATTTTCACTTGAATTTTATTTCCTAGAGTAAAAAAAAAAAAAAAAAAAAATGTTGAGAGCGTGACGACATTTTCTGTCGAAGCTGACATGACGTCATATTGAAGTCACGGCCATTCGGCTATGAAAGGAAAATTGCAACTTCAGTTCGTTTCAAACAGTTTTTACAGATATTATACATTTTTTTTTTTTACTAAAATGATCGTCTGCATGAAGCATTGATATAAGAGGGTCTGTTTGTACAAAGCGAAATCGTCGAATGTGAAAAGTTTTCGTTCATTCCCAGAAGAGCATTGAATTTGATTTGGATATGAAATAAAAATTGAATATGAAGTTATTTATTTTAAGTGGAAGAAGAATAAATACATTGAGCGTAGACTTATTTTCGTCAAATGTTTTATCTAGTGCCCTTTGTAATTGCCTCCACAATGGGCTTTGACTTCTAGTATAAAATAATTTCAGAGAAAGATGTCACTTGTTAGTAAAAATGCAATTAATTAAGAATGTAAACATAAGAAGTGACGTGGTATTTTTTTTTCATAAACATTAACGAATATCCAAGAAAATACCCTTTATTTCATCACACTTTTTATTTGAGTAAGTTATTTATATAAAGAAAATGAACGATATATAAAAATATTTCATTCAATTAAACCTTTTTTTATTTGAGTGAGAGACAGACATTTTTAGAATAGAAGATTTAATTATCAGAAATTAGCTTGAATGGTAAAAATTAAAGCAAAACGAAGATTTCTTTTATCTTTCAGCACTAGAATTTTTTATCGGAAAAAGATAAAAAAAAGAGCATAACATTTACATTTTGTTTTAAAAAAAAGAAGAAAAGAAAACATTCTTTCTAATAGTATTTTATCAATTTTATTTTCATGTGGAAGTTTCAACAGTCCAAATTCTCATCAATAAATAAATTAAAAAGATTTAACTCTTTTCATCCTCCCAAAAAATTCATTTCTAGACTTCTTTTGTTAGTAATGAGTAATAATTTTTCATGATAAGGCTAGTCTTGAAAAAAAAAAAAAGAGATCTTTGAAAAACCTTCGCGAATTTTTTATTTAGATATTATTATTTCAGTTGAATATTGTATTCTTTTAATTTTTGTAAAATTCCACTGTTTTTTTTTTCGAAAATGTTTAACTACGTTTACCTTTCAGATGCATACATTTTGCTTCTTATAAATGTGTTATCTTGGAATTTGTATTTTATTTTGTTTTTACTGACTAAAATTCGGTTTTCAGAAAAAAAAAAAATACTAAGTGCAAAGAATAAAAAAACCACTGGAGTGCAATGTGTTGTTATGTACATATTAGATGGTTTATCAGATGCTTTTGTTATAATGCGGGTTACAATTAACATGAGAAACAGCCAAATATTTCGTTTTGGTGCATTTAACTCTATCAATTAGTGCTTAAATTTGCGTAATTATGCTCTGAATCATTTTAACATCAGGATGTCTCTTAAATACATTATAACATCAACCCAAAAACAATTTTTAAGACTTGAAAATCGGATTTTCAGTAAGAGAAATACGAAAATTCTGTTGGGTGACCTTGTTAAAAAACAATGTTTCTATAAAGTATACTACATGCACCATTACTGACAGAGAGCATTATGCTTTCGACCTCGCAATGCATTAGTTTTGATCTGTTTTGTAGTAATGTTTGCTTTTCTTTCTAATGGCTGAGTCAACGGCCTTCTTAGAAGCTTGAATTATACGAAGGCCGCAGATGTTAGTCATTTCATAATGGGTAACCTTGTAGGCAGCCCCCATAATGGAATAACGGAATTTGATCTTGGTGGCTCAAAGATTTATTCCCCTGAGAATTGGGTTAGACAATTTTCTATAGACAAAACGTGAGAACATTGCCTATCTCTCTGTTCTGAAAAAAAGTAACGGCCGCTGCCGCCGCCGTCAAAAACTTGTTCTGCTCTCTCCTCCGAAATCGTGAGGATATGAGTTTCGACGAAGGTATCCACGGATACGGAAAATTCCGGGGACGCTGGTATGCTGACTTAAATTTCGAAATTCCAATTATTTTCAAAGATATTAATAAAAAACTGAAAAAATAAGCATAATGGCTTCCAAGCTTGGCCATTTTCGCCAGGATAAAATAATTCATCCCTTTGCAAGAAAGCTGTTCTTGCGTGAAATTAACAAACATGAAGTATAGAATTACACCATTTTTACGCCAAATTAAAAAGTAAGTGAAATAAATAAATCAAAGTGTGTTATACAAAGTTCACAATTTTCAAATAGTATTTTCTCTTAGATAACAGGAGTTTAAAATTGACGCCAATTCGTTTTTCTAATACTTTTTCTAATAATAATTGTAACTTATTTTAAAAGCGCCAATTTTGCATCAGGTACTATCTGGAAAAAAGCTATCTCAAGAAGGGTGGATCTATATACTGCGTGGGTTCCAAAATGTTAGAAGACAGTCTTTTGAAAGTGAAACATAATTCAAATGCATATTACAGTAATGATGGTTAGGTTCAGCGTGCGTATATGTCACCCGTAGAAGTATTTGGCTGCTTTGTTTATGACATTATAGCAAGTGCAGCTTGGATATTTGCCCGCGCGGCGAGATGATATATTCCGTGGTGCTAAATATACCAATCTCTCCAGGATTATGTATATGAATGTACTGATAACTGTTTTCACGGCAACCTTATATGAACAATGATTATTGATTATGAGCCTGTGCAAATCGTCAAATAATAAAAAGTCGCCATTATTAGCAAGATATAATAGATGTTCCGTAGTTTTTATCAAAGAAGACATATGAAGCACTGTTTTTTTAGAAATAATTATTTACTACACATATACGTAAGTCGCCAAATTATGAAAAATCGGCATGGATGGCAATGCAAGGTGTTCCACAGGTTTTACACAATTAAAAATAGTGTGAAGTTGTTCCAAGGAACATGTAAGAAACAAGGAATAAATAGCTCGGTAACATTCTATCTCATCCAATTGTTGGGTTTTGTCAATTACGCCTTTTTTACGAATAAGCCTTATTAGGGACCGACTGCCTCATACGAAAAGCGAACGCAGCGAGTCTAGGGGATTTGCCCCTAGTCTGTATAAAAGAACTGCGGCTCCAAGAACATGGTGTGGGAAGTCATCTCGCTGATGCTACGACCGATATGCTCACGGCGAGTATTGATTGATTGGCCGACGCTGTCTTGTGATTTTACATCCCTGGATTACAGTCCCTGAACTATAGGCCAGTTTAAATTTTGATTTTTTAGTATATAGAGATTTCGCCGACATCCTATCTTTGCGCACTTGGCTATTATTTTGGCTATTCAAAGCTCAATGATCTTTACAAGGAAAGCATAATCTTTCTATTCTAGAAAATTCACCACATGTTTTAACACTAACTAGAGAATAAGAGCATAAAAAAAAGTGTTATTCACTTGTAGGGATATCTCTATCCTAAGACGAAACAAATCCAATAAACTTGTCGATTACTTTTTAAATCGCCACAGCTCACGCCCTTGCGTATTATTTTAGCAGTATCTGCCTTAGAATATGGATAGAAAGTCATCGAAAAAGAACGCCGAAAATACAAAGCTTTGATATGCAAATTTATTTCATGTAATTTTTAAGATATCTGACACAGGGCTGCCTTATACGTTCGTTCTTCTGAAGTTTTTGGTCGTCCTTCGAAGACCGCCTTTTGCTATGTTTCCAGTTTCTGTGATTTATTTCATCCATTGATTTAAATATTTGGCATCTGAAGTTTTTTCTCCAGAATGCAACAGTATACACCATTTAGGCTGCACTGCCACTGACCGATTAAATGTAGCCGTGGAGGCGATTCCTCCCCCCCCCACCCGAGGAAAAGAAATTACATGAAAAATATAAGAGATCCGATTTCGTTTCCAAAAAGTGGACATTAATTTCAACTCAGTTCAGTAGCGTACATAAATTTCAACTCGTCAGTAGCGTTGCCAGGATTTTATTTCGTTGGGGGGAGGTATCAAACTGTTAAGCTAAGTTTCAATTGTAAGCTAAATATCGAAATGTAAGCTAAGTAAAAGGTCCCATTTCAGGAGTGGGGGGTACAGCCTCTTCAGCCCCCTCTGGATACGCCCCTGATCCGCCCCCAACTACAAAATTTCATAAATCCGTCTGTCTGTACTGCTACATTTTTTGTAACCCTGCAAATCACAACACAAATTAAAATTACCTTTTTTGTATAGTCCAAATCTCTCGGTGTGCGCGCTGACATGACTACTGCAAATATGGCTAAAAAGTGCTCAAAGAGTGTGTCCAATTCTTGCCGGTTTTCATGTACTCAACTCTATTTATTGCTGCAATTTATATATATATATATATATATATATATATATATATATATATATATATATATATATATATATATATATATAGCATATAAAAATTAAATATTCTCTTAAAACTCAATATTTCTATTAGATTCCTTTTAAATTTCTATAGGTCTGCGGCAACTTTCGTTTTCAAATAAAGGATTTGTCTCGGGACCTAAATTTCATAAAAAACTCATTTCATATATTTCCTCTCTTGCACACAGTCCTCTGGCTCTATATCACGCAAGAATTTCCTGGGGCCCCGTCATTTTAATAACCAATAAATGCATCTTTCTTCGAACACGTGATTTCGAATACAGCCTCAAGTAATCGGCTAAGTAATAAAATTACGACATTCCTTTGTGCGAGGGTAAACAAAATCAGGGTCGTCATTTCAATGATGTCCAAACAAATCTTCATTGATTAAGCTTCAAAATAAAACAAAATCTAAAGTGATAAATCAAATCGTAATTGGTTGATTGAAAATTGAAATTCTATCAATCATTATGAAAGAACAAGAAAATGTGTATATATATACATATAAACATGTTCGTAACTCATTGTTACTTATTTCCATGTAAAAGAATTGCATTAATAAAATTGCAAGCCTAAATGATAAAGAAACTTCAACATTCATTTAATTCCGAGGAGTAACGCAAAAGACACAACGCGTTGTCTCATTGTCCTGCTTTCATATATAACCACGAAATCTAAAGAAATCTTTCTTATTGAAGTAAAACTTTAACTGTGCACCCAATGAAAGGCGAAAACGGGGAAAAAATAAATGAGGTTTTTCACTACAATGGAGGCAAATGAGATGTAAATGCGATAGTATAAAATCGAAATAGTGAAAAGTAAACGGCAAAACATTGTTCTTTATAAAGGCATTTGGACAGAAAATGTGGGATGAATCTCGAAATTCATTTCAATCTGTTTAATCAAGAACTTATATGCTTACAAACGTTGGGTGCTTATAGCGCTGAAGTTTCACATTTGATAATTAGTGAACAATGTGTATTTGAGTCTTTTGGTTTTAAGAAGGGTGGATATAGTTAAAGATTTTCGATTAAATTTGTAATGCATTGTATAATTGAGTATTTTCGTATTCTAAATTTAAAAAAAAATTCTCTGAGAATAATCATCTACAAGTGACGATGTAACATTTAAAAACTGTTGTAAGCATCAGATGGGAATACTCAAATAATTGAAATACAAATGCTAAAGGATATAATCCACTTAAACAGCTGAAAAAAATGTATTACATGAAAATAAAGTAAACATTATAGGAATTGAGTCAACACTAACAAATTCAAGAATATTCTATACTGTTTTTCCCCCTGAACAGCATTAGATGAATTAGAGTTCATGACAAAGTATTCAACTACGAATGAAGTTAAACTTCGAGTTCTTTCTACGTTAAACTCACAATTGAATTTGGAAAAATTGAGCTAATTATCTTCCTGGCGTTTACAGGAGTTCTTTTATAACTATTTCAGTTTAGTGAGTGTCTAATTAAGGCACTCTTCTGATCAAGCAGTGTGTTACAAACTAGAAAAATTTAACTGCATTTCTAATGCAGAAGAAATATATATAAAGACCCTTTTGCCCACGTATTCAGTGATGTGTAGAATATTGGATAGTTCGCTAGTGAATGTATTCAGCTAACAGTACAATAATGAGTTACTTTTAGTATTTTTAAAAATGTTTTGAGATAGTTTAAATTGATTTCTAAGTAAATGACGAAAGCATCGAATATGGTTTCCACATTTTCGCTTTTCTTTCATTTTTCTATCATACTGTGTTATAATCATCTTAATATTCGTTCTTCAATTTAAAATTTCTGTTTTATTCTCCGAAAGAAATTATTCATGTTTCCGCCAAATAGGAAAAAATAGTAAAATATAAATGTAAGCATTCCCAAAAACATGAAGATACAATGTAGGGTGTCCAGTGCTAATGTGCCAAATCACTATTTCATAACGGCTATTTCAAAGGCATAAACATTTAATCAGAGACACGTAATTCCAGTTGCAAAACTGCTTTAAAATGTATAACACACTACATCAGAAACAATCGAAGTCAAAATTTGTTTGCAACAATTTTTTTTAGATTTATAAATTAAATTTTTCCCCTTGCTATGCCACGCTAAATTTCATTTCCTTTAAATCGCTTTTCTCTTTGATGATCAGTGTGTTCAGTACGCAGAATGGATATAGTACGTTTAGCAACGTACTACATCCATTCTGCGTACTCCTACAATGCTGATGAAAGTTCTTGCTTTTTGGAAATGTGCATTAAGTACTAACCCGTCAACGACAGGTACCTCAGCTAGTTTAACATATAATTTGCTTAGGAAAATAGTAAAATTGCTGTACGTTGGAGATAAGAAGCGATTTTATTAAAAAATATACTTTCCAATGTTGAAATCACTTAGCAATATACACAGTATATTGTAATCAGAAAAGGAAAAGTTTATAATGTATTGTAACAATGTTATTTCAGTAGCTTTCAAGAGAGTTAAAAAAATTAATATGTATGAGAAACTACTACAAAAATAGTTTTAAAAATCATCTTATTGATCTCAAATTAAAATAAAGCTTATAATAGCAGTGGAAACATTTCAGAATTTGTCTCAAAGCCCTCTGTAATTCACTATAATACACGATGAACCTGTGTTATTCATAAAAATTTTATATTTTTTATCGTTCACAATGATATTAATTTAGACTATGCCCGTAAATAAAATTTTATAAATATTTATCTAGTAATTATAACAATAACAATAAACTATTTTTTGTAGCACGCTATGTGTTATTAATAATAATTAACTCAAAGATGTATTGTATCACGCTATGTGTGCTTACTTATGAAACAGCTGAATCAGTCAAGTGTTCTAAATTGATCGCAGAGTGTAAAAGAAAAAAAAAAAAATGAACAAATAATTTTGCTTATGCATGAAATGTGTCAGCGTAAATAGACTTAAAGCAAATTATAAAATGCAATACAAAATTTCTTCTTGAATTCAACTTATAATTAAAGTACACAAAGAATACAACTTAAAGTGCAGTAACAATGCTTTCAAGGGAATTTTTTCGAATCGCATTTTAAGTGTCGACAAATGAAAATATTAGGGATATAAAAATTATAATGATGATTTTTCCGAATGTATTCATGCATTTTTCGTCAAAATAAATTTCAAGTGCGGTTCAATGTTTACATCCTGAAAATATCATAAAATAAATATTTTTTCTTTTATCTATAACGTTGTAACGTAAAATAACAATCAAACGTAAGTTTGGATTAAAGGTATTCGAATAACGTGTATTCAAAGTAAGTTAAATCTTTGCATCAGTGCATATAGCTTCAAATATTTATTTACTTGAAAACGAAAAGCGAAATTTAAATCCATTTTAATGGTTTTGCGTTTATGCATGTTTGAAAGTAAATAGTAGTACTAAAATAAATGCGCTATACAATAGCAAATATATGGTACTTTATTGTCAGACATACAAAATTTGGCAAAGTATCCATATTTCTTAAGGGACATTGAATTGCAAAGCAATTCGTAAATAGTTTATTTAAATTTATATTCGCAGCGGATAATATCAGATGCTTGTAACATTCTGTATTTTTCAGAATAATATAAAATTGTTAGATTTATTCATCGGAGTGCATTTGATATTACAGAAAACTCAGTTACACCACCATTGTTAAATTCAGTTTAAATTACATTATAAAAATGTTTTTATAAGGTTTTAAGAAAAATGCAAGATTTTTTAATGAATTCATATAGCTGTCTGTACATTGATGCTTACCATAAATTCTGTTACCATAAATTATTTTCGACTTTTTAAATAGCAAATCTGAAATTTGAGAATAGAAACACCTGTTTACCATTAGAATGTGGTCAAGAAAGAAATATAAGCAGACATCTTGAGTTGTTGGCATTTGACTGAAAGAGCAGAAACCAGTTTTGATAAGTATTTTTATTGCATGTCATGTCTGTTACCCTAATTAGTTGTACAAAATATATTTATTTATTAGTTATTTCAAATGATTAATTAAGATTATTACATTTTTTGTCAAAATAAATGTCTCTTTTCGTGTTATTGAGGAATTATTTAGACTCGTGAAAATTTGATCTTTGAAATGTCATGTGTGTTACTATAATAAGTAGAAGGCATGACAAATTTGGTAACAGACGTAAGAAATAAAAATGTACAAAATTAAAACTATTTTTAAATAAAAAAGACTATCAGATGAACAAAAGTACTCCGTAATTATACAATATATCACTTTGATTTATATTTTGTGAACATAATTGTACAAATTTCAAGAAAATGTCCGCTAACAGACATAACAATTTTCACAAAGTCTTACAAAAAAATCTATAAAAATTGAATAAAAAAGAAATACATGAATAATATCCAAATAATGTGCAGAAACTAGGTATGTTTTATGTTATGAAAAACACTACATATTTATTGACATAGCATTTTTGCTTCTTAAATTTCCAAATGGCACCCAATTTTGAAAATGACATAAATATTCATGATTATACTATCATTTCCTCCAGATGTGTGGATGCAAGATCTGAGAAGTTATTGTATTAGCATCAAAACTCGAGTAAATAATTTTAACCAACATTTCATCATCGCCCTAAAAATAAGACATCTTGTGAAAGTGGTATTTATATAATTTATTTTCAATATTTTGATTCAAATTAAAGACAATATATTATTTTAAAGTCCAGAAAAGTCCAATTATTTAGATAAAAAATATATACAAGATTTTTTCCCTAATATTTCCGACTGTTCAAAAAAGTTCCGACTTTCTTGTTTCTGAAATAAAAAGTTCTTCCGACTAGTTCTGTCCACAGATCTAGAAATCCTTTTTTGACGCAGCTGGCTGTGCGGCACAGCCAACTGCGTCAAAAAGGGTCTCTAGATCTGTGGCACGAGGTGAACGCTTCGATCGTCCGCCATCTTGCTGATAGTTAAGTCGAGCGATGGCAACGGCTGCACTTTTTTCAACATTGGGAAAGGGTTGCGACTCAAAGGGTTAATGCAGATTTTTCAAAGCTTCAAAATTAACATGTGATCATTAAACAAAAAAAAAAACAAAAAAAACAGAAAACCGACAAAGAACGTGCCAGCTAAAACCTTGCACAGGAAAAACAAACAAACCACAATATGTATAAAATGTAATGTTGGACTATGCTGAAGATGATTTTTCCCATTCCACCTGCCTAAGAACAAACATCAGTGGATTATACCATTGTCCTATTTTTAGGACAGCCAGTGGTCATCACGCTAATAAAATTTTGGAAAGTTTCTTGATTTTTTGTGTATACATAGCCTTAAAAATCATATATTTATGATTTTGTTTAAATTTCTTTTCAATGCTTCGTACGATATGGGTTAATTCGACTCGAAGATAAAACAATAAAGCAGATAAAATTATTAAACTTTGTAAAATAACTTACATAAAAAGGTACTTAACGTGAACGCAATAGTTTCGGGTGATACGAAAGTGTTCGATCTTCTTCAGTTGCAAAATGTCCCTCATTTACACGAACAGAAGAGTGAAAACAGAACAGTTAAACTGTTTACTTAGTAAATATTCCTCGGTTTACTTTTTTGATTTCCTCTTCTGCTCTAACAGATGGCGTAAATCTCTTGCAGCTGAAGAAGTGCGATACTTGTTTATGCACCCGAAACGATCGTACTTGCGTTAAGTAAATTTTTATCTGTATTATTTTACAAGTTTTTAGTTATTTCATATTTAATACCAGTTTTTCGTTCATTTTACTGTTAACCCTTTAATGCGCAGTGTTCCCACTCTGGGAACATCAAATATGACGTTTTGACTGTTGCCAGTCACGAAGAATAGATTGGATTTCTATAAAAATAGATGCGTGTGACATAGCTCCACGAGAATCCTTTACTTTTTAACACGTCATTTCCCGTAAAAAAATTGTCACTATTATTTTTAACAGCACTGACATCTGCTGAAAGATGGAAGAACGCAAGAACAGCTGGATAGATTGCCCAATGCTGAAAAAGGGCATCCGTTGCCATCGCTCGACTTAACTACCAGCAAGATGGCGGACGATCGAAACGTTCATCGCGTGCCACAGATCTAGAGATTCCTTTTCGACGACAGCTGGCTGTGCGACACAGCCAGCTGCGTCAAAAAAGGGTCTCTGGATCTGTGGCACGCGATGAACGTTTCGATCGTCCGCCATCTTGCTGGTACTTAAGTCGAGCGATGGAAACGGCTGTTCCTTTTTCAGCATTGGGAAAGGGTTGCGACTCAAAGGCATTAATGCAGATTTTCCAAAGCTTCAAAATTAACATGTGATCATTAAAAAAAAAAAAAAAAACCTTCAGAAAACCGACAAAGGACGTGCCATCTAAAACCTTACACAGGAAAAACAAACCAACAACCCTCCTATTTTTAGGACAGCCAGTGGCCATCAAGCTAATAAAATTTTGGAAAGTTTTTTGATTTTGTATGTATACATAGCCTTAAAAAACATATATTTACGATTTTGTTATTTTTTTTAAATACTTCGTACGATATAGGTTGATTCGAGTCGAAGATAAAACAATAAAGCAGATAAAATAATTAAGCTTTGTAAAATAACTTACATAAAAAGGTACTTAACGTGAACGCAATCGTTTCGGGTGATACAAAAGTGTTCGATTTTCTTCAGTAGCAAAATGTCCCTCATTTACATGAACAGAAGTATGAAAACAAAGCAGTGAAAAGGAGTTAAGACTGTTTACTTAGTCAAAATTCCTCGGTTTACTTTTCTGAATTCTTCTTCTGCTCTAACAGATGGCGGAATCTTCTGCAGCTGAAGAAGTGCGATACTTGTTTAGTCACCCGAAAACGATCGTACTTGAGTTATGTAAATTTTTATCTGTATTATTTTACAAGTTTTTAGTTTTTTTATATTTAATGCCAGTTTTTTGTTCAGTTTTCTTTTAATAGAGCAGATATTTGCAAAGAAATAAAACCTTTTATAAGGCAATCATCATTGTCGTCTTACAGAAATAACTGTTTATTTATAAATATTATCTTCAGTTTAAAATATACTTCATTGATAAATTACTTTATTCCTTAATTCATTGCGCTCAAATTAATGATGTTTTATCTTCCATTCCTTTTCTGACTACATCCTGTTTAAAACAGAAACTTCAAGATTGCATGTTTTTTCTTCTGACAAAAGCTGCCATTCTACAGTCATCTCTCTATGAAATTCCCCAAAGAGTTGCTCTTTTGCATGACAATGACAGCCAATTTTGAAACGGAACTAAATATCTGATATAGGTAAAAGAAGAAGCGGAAGTCGTGTCTGGGATTTGACAATAAGGGAGGCAAAATCTCAATACAGATAAGAAACTTGAATAGTTCCCTACGAAAATACTGATTTTTCGCAAAGGAAAGTTTTGTGATTAGTTTCCTTTTTATATTTTACTTTTTGACTATTCAGTCTTTGTCGGTTTGGAGTTTGTATTTTATTTTTTATTCCATTTTTGTACGTGCACTATTTAAATTTTTATGTGAGAAAAAGGCACTACAGTAATGCTTATTTCTTCCAGAAATACTATCAGAAAATTTGAATGTCTTGAATCAGTTCAGTTTTTGCTGATGTATATGCATATAGACATCCCTAAAGGAATATTTCCAAGACGCACATGATAAATATCCACTAATATAGTATACAGGGTGTTCTGGATTTGAGTTTCCCTTTCAGAGAGTGGATACAGTGGAAAATATAGGACCGAATACTACCAAATTTGCAAAAATTCTTGATAAGATCATACAAGAGATATTTCTGGGAAATAAAGGATTTCATCACCAGATGGTGTTGTACAATGCTTTATGTGAACAAACAGACGCGGAAAGTACCACAAGTTTTAAATGACAAATTAGTATGTTTAGTTCCAACATGTTCAACGCAATTGTTTTTATTCACAACCACCATCTGAAACCTTAGAATGGCAATGTTCCACCGGTGATTGCAGAGTAAGACACTAACTGTTATTCAAAAAAACTTCATCCCCTTCCGGATCGTACACACAGCAGTACTGTTGTTTCAAATTTTG
Organism: Cheiracanthium punctorium; assembly: GCA_038373885.1. Lineage (NCBI taxonomy): Eukaryota > Metazoa > Arthropoda > Arachnida > Araneae > Cheiracanthiidae > Cheiracanthium > Cheiracanthium punctorium. Next base: position 735,349 of record JAWZYV010009161.1, on the reverse strand, counting down.
AAATTATTTTTCTCAGTACCATAGCCGTCATTGGAGAATTTTTTCATTCCTCTTAAGGTTCGAAATCGACGTAAAGACGCAGGTACAGAAACACCATTTTGGTAAAAGAGATTCTCAAGTTACACGATCAACAAAAGTGACAACCATTCTCAACAGCTAAGAGCAATCAAAAGATTACGAAGGGAATATTTTATATCTCTTCGTGGCAGAAGAATTTGCAGATCAGCAACTACAGCATTATGAAACACCATAGGGTGGTGATATTTTGAACATTTTTTTTTTCCCCCACAGAAATCTCTCGCCCATTCTCCTTAATGGTTTCTGAAAATTTTGTAGAATTTTGGCCAATTGTTTCTACTGTGGAGCGCTCTAAATATCAAAACTTTCAATACGGGCATTCTGTACATGTAAAACGTGTAATATTGAAATCTCAACAATTTCTATATTCTATCACATATTACTATTTACATATTTCTATATCTAAGACATTGTTCAGTAAAGAATAAGTATAAGGTATTCACATAGGCGAGAATATGCGTATGATATACAGGGTGAATCTTGGGCAAACTCTTGGGCAAAACTTTAAGGGGTGATAGGGCACATAATAAGGAATCAGAATCACATAGCAATGTGGGGTCCGCAACGTTGTCTTCGTTGTAGCTGACAATAATCACTTTGATAAAAGTGCCGAAACAACAGTGCACTTTCCGATCATTGTTCGTCAGAAACTAATGTATTTTTCTACGAAAACAGAAGACTAAAATTGATAGTTTAAGAATTCTATTTTATTTCATGGATGAAATTTTTGGAGGCGAGCCTATATTTTATGAAACTTGGTTAAGAAATTATACGGACACTTCAATACTTTTCCCAAAGTGATTATTACCGGGTAAGTTAAAACTGCGTTTTTGACCCCAGATTGCTATGTGATTACGATTTCTTTTTATGTGCCCTATCACAACTTAAAGTTTTGCCCAAGAGTTTAGATTCACCCTGCATATATTAATGGAATGTTTTTTTCAAGATCATTATTCAGATTCATTACATTGGCTCTCACTAATATTGTTATAAGTATTCCATCAAAATGTGCCTATAAGTTATGTCTTTATTTTTCTATAGAATTTGCTTGATTTGCCATTTTAGCTAAAAAGAGGCTATTGCCGATCGTAGCTTGCCACATCGGAGGTGATTTGCTATAAAGCACGACAAATTTTAAATATTGCAGGATAAAGAGGTCATCAGCTGTGCCATCAGTAAAATAATGCAGTTAAAACGCATGGCTTCAAAATGAATTTCTAAGTCATAAGCTTCGCAGACGTGATTTCATTTAGCAGGTGTATTAGACATATACGAGTAAATACGGGGTAAATCAAAACTCGTACTTAAATGTGATTAAAACGTTTTAGGGCCGCGGCATAAAAAGCACTAAAGAGTCAAAATTAGGCTGTAAGGATAAAGTTACTTTAACTGATTTTCTTTGGCAAAAGTCAAGCGAGAAAGTATAAAGAACACTTTTTTTCCAATTTGTCACTATATTTCATTCAGATTTGTTGATATATACGTACAAAAGATTCCATTGGACATGATGGTAAAGTTTTAAAAATCATTGCATATATAAATAAGGCTAAAGTATTTTTAATAAAAGTCTAAAAGATTTAAGTTATTCAATATATGAAACATCATCGCGAAAGTAAATAAAAATTGACTACAATATACATAATTTTTCTAGATTTTACCAAAATAGAGCGCAATGATTTATATGGTAATTGGTTACATTTTCAAATAGATTTAAAGGTATTTTTCAATAACTGTAAATTAAAAGACGTAAAAGTGCATTTATATATTGTCATCAAGACAAAGAATGCAAATTTAAAAGTACAAGGTACAGCACTTTTCTAAGTTTTACATTATGCATATCTTGATAGTTCCTATTATTTTCCAATTCTCTTTTCTTCTTTTGAAAAAAGAAATGGTAAGTCAAAATCACTGAATCGTTAGTTCCGATCTTAAAAGCTATTCTAAACGAGGATAAAAAACGAAAGCACCAAAGAGAGAAGTATAGTTGCTATGGTAACGAAGGTCGAACACTTTTAAAGACTGCAATTGAGAAGAAAAATCCGTAGTCGGTTAACTTACTTTTGCAGCTGAAGAGATGTTTAAGTGATATATATTTCCAGGGGAAGTATGTACTTAACCGTTCCATAGAAAATTCTTTCAATGGAACATTGTATTCCTTAGCATATTATTTATCTTTCGGACTTTAATTGCAAAGCCGATTATCCACTTAAGTTTCTTTGCTATTGAACATTTCAAAATGCAAATTTAAAAAAAAAACATATTTTAAAACTTGCGTTAGTTTTTATTTTAAAACTTGCGTTAGTATGTATTTTTAAGAAGAAATATGTAAGTAGAATGTACGCACCGCCTGTTCCAAAATATAAATGCAAACTATGCTGTTAGACAAGTGGGATCATTTTAATACGCCTTACATTTTATATGTAATTATATGAAATAATATTGTGTGAAAAAGTATTCATGAATACTTTTACGGCTACTGCTTTGCTTAAATAACCGATTTTATAGGCGTAACAAATTGTATTTTAAAAATCTTAGTGAAAAATCAAAAATTGAAGATTGTTTAAAAGTAAACCCTTATAACTTTTTAAATATGCAATCGGAAAGTAAATAAATAAAAGCTTGTATGAATGGGAAATAAAAATTTTAAAAGGTTTTGCTGTTAATTGTATATGAAAAACATGTTAAGCTTGCATATATATATTGAACATCAGTATTCAAAAAACATGTTTTTATTTAATTCGTATCTAAAGGTTTTTGCGCAAATGTTATTATATTACTTCTCTCTTCTTTTAATAAGTAATATATATATCATTAACTTTCAGGCACATTTTCACAAAGTACTGATTTTCTGTAATTTAGTAATCATGTTAGTACTTACACGATCTCAGAATAACTTTGAATAAAACAGAGGTCGTTATTACAACTGAACCAAGCCGTGTATTCAGGGGACATATTTAAGATCAAAAGTACAGAACATGATATGAAAAAGGACTTATGGATACTAGCTCAGGACAAAGGGAATTTGTGGTTGATAATCAATTTGTGGAGGTATCATAAATGATTCAGTAAAGAATAGTATTGCTATTCCAGTCTTAACTGTGTTATGATGGCCATGAAATGTTTGCAGATGCTTCTGATTCTTGAGGTATTCCATGAGACTAGGAGCGGAATGAAAAATCTTCAGAGGAACATTATTCGATGACGGCTAAGCCATTTATAGTGAATATAAATCAAACTTCTGAACAAGCACTCCGTAATGTGTCCATTCCATTATGAAGAAGGTAGTGTTGGGCAATTCACTTTCAATTCATAGTTTGGATTTCCTTGCCCATGTTTCATTGTCATGTTTGATCAATTATTTGTTCTAGGAGAGTACATCCTTTCATGTTCTTGACCAAGTAATTAAAAAACTGTATTTTTAAATCTAACTTTTTCTCCGCATTTTCAAAAATTACTAAAGACATCGCTTAAACATAAAAACTTCATATTTTCTAAAAAAATATAACTTTTTTCTGTATTTCGATAAGGTAATTTATCCTTCATGTATTGAGGCTAGTGTTTTATAGAGAAATTAACAAGATCCATAACCCAAAGTAATTTTACAAAGAATTAAATGTGCCAGAATGTTTGGCAGTTCCAAATTAGCAACTTTTCTGCACATGCAAAATGATAATATAATCAAAATCATCCTACAATTTTAATAAGTACCAATAGACTGAAATTTATGATTACCTTCTCATTGAAGCCTAATGCCTCACAAATTTCGAACAATGTTTGACACATTCCAAGCATAGACATTATTCGTGAAGCCTCATGCAAACGAGCAATGCTGAATTCCGACGGCACGATGTTTAAATTACAGTTTTTATTTCAATGAAGGTTCTTAATAGATATATATATTGTAAGTTTATTTAAAGGTGGCCCAGATGAAAAGTGGAGACATTGAATTAAAAATATATTGTTGGAAATCAAAAGAAATCGCCATGAGCGTTGTAAGACATGCCCCATCATTTAGGTATCAGGAATATGATTTTGATGTTGAAAGATCATGGTTGATTCCTGAAGAAGTTCAGTCTTACAATGTGTTACGTTAAATCAAGTTTTGAATGGTTTTGTCGCTAGCTAATAAAAAAACACAACAGAAAAAAAACGCTAAAACATACTGCATTACACAACTGCAAATCCTAAATACTCTTTAGAAATATTTAAAATTATCTGAATCCCTTATTCCTAGTGTAAAACTTCAGCTTGTTATTTCAATAGAGTAAGTATATTTAGAGGTACAAGTGAACATACTTGACAAGTTGTTTTCGTTCAATTTATTCTGGAGGTCTTTTTTCCTTATTTAGAGGAAGATTTTCAAAATATATTTTTCTCTAAAATCCTCAGTCTATGCAACCTAAGTTTTAAATAACTTCAAATTTAAAAAATTAATTTACTCTATTTCACACTTTTCGATTGATTTTTAATAATCAATCACAATACCAAAAGAATCAACTATAAAAATACATCTTATTGTGTAAACTGCTTGGAATATAAAAACTGTACGTTTTCTATCCATTTCAAGAACGTGGATTCCCAAAACTAATTTAATACTTCTGGTATTATAATTTGCATAAGTTACCTATTTTAAGTTTTTGGCAATTTCACAAATTTAAAAATTCTTCACATGACCAAACATCATTCATCTTGAATTAGAATATACTTAGAATTGGAAAAATGTAAATTTATGTATTGCATTTCGCAATTACTGTCCAAATTTCCTTCAACATAAAAACATGTCTAAACCATTCATGCACTGTTCTAGTGCAGAACACATGCGGTTTAACATTATTACATTTCCGGCTGTTCTTTGAGAACTATAACTTATGATGACAAAGTGATGCATGAATTTTAAGAAAAAAATATAAAATTGCACGTTCCAGTTTTGTAATATTTAACCAAAATTTTTATTATAACACTTTCCAAGAGATAAAAAAGTACTGTTTGTACACGTTTGAAAGAATAACGTTTCATAAAATACGTTTTCAAAATATTCTAGAGAACAAAAATAATTTTTAGAGTACTTACTTTGGAATACTTTTCTACGTCTTTCATCATTCATTATATAGTTTGACAAAATTGGCAAGATTATTAAAATTTATGAAAAATATGTATTTCTTTTTAAAGCACTCATATAAAAGAAAAGAATGATTGTATTTAATTCATGAATAATTCATGCAAGTAATATTTTTATTATTACATTTACTAAAAATTCCCAAAAATGCTTCTCAGACTTACATACCAAGATTAAAAATAAAAGAAATTAAAAATTTCACACACATGCGGCAACATTTAAATAATCTTTAAATTTATTGAATTATCAAATCTAATAGTGAAGAAAAATGCATGCCTTGAAAAAATAATAACATTTTTTAAATTTTCATTTACTTTACTTGTCTTTTTTATATTTGACTAAGAGAAAAAGGACAATTCTTACCTAACAGTTTTACAGTATAAATAGAAGCGCATACAGAGGTCAAATCAAACCTTTATTAATTGAATTGTTTTAATAAGCAGTAAAATAAGCAAAATTCAGAACCCAGAATTTCACTCCTAAAATGTAAAAAAGCAGAATTTATAAAAGAAATTTTTCGGTATTAGGAATAGTTATACGATAGTAAGCTTTTTAGCAAAAGAAAACCTTCTTAAGCTTAACCTTCAAATATTTTGATGCATTTCTTAGAATATTATTCTGAAGATCACCTTTAACTGCAGGCACAACACACAAGTAATATTTTCTAAATACAAACAATAAGCTAACGATTCTTTGTCGTACACGAACCGTATAACAAACAGTTCCATAATTCGTGAACACGTATGTCTGACATATTAAATTTCTATTTGCATGGGCCGGCATACAACCGCATTAAGCATACATAAACATTCGAGCGGATCTTGGAATGAATGTAATCTTCTCTTCGCAGAAGTGAAGGCCCCACAAAAGTGTTCTCAAAGGACGGCATTCCACGTTTCTCCTTTATTTAGTTAGGGCTCCCTTCTGATTGTGACTTATCCTTTGTGGACTCAGTTCACTTACGCGGAAGTGTTCTGGATCTTTTTCCCCGAAGAGCAAGCAGGAAACGAAGATCCTAGTTATACTGAGAATATTTATCCTTCGTCTGAGATATTAAAAATCGCGCTTAAAATTTCCTCAAAGTGATCTAAAATCTTAAGAGATTGCGTATTAAAATCCATGCAAGGTTTAGAAAAGAGCGTTAGTTAAGTTATAACTAACTATACGATGTGCCCCAAAACACGATTCTTTAACGAATAGAGATAAATGAACAGTATAAATACAGTACAGTAAGCAAACCTCATCTTGAACAGTAAGCAAAAAGTTCAAGATGATGTAGGGAAAATATCACGTTAAAGAAAAATTCTTTTTTTCACTTTCGAAATTTGTATACAATCCTCCAACGGGAAATTTCGAAATAGTAAAATGTAACTATGAACTAATGATGTGATGTACAAAATTAAAGAATCATATCATAAAAGTGCCAGTTGTTGTTGTGGGATTACGGCTGATTAGCTACTCGAGAGTCTTTCTAAGGGGTCCTAACCCGTTAGTTACGCTAAATTTCGGAGGAAACCACGGAAAACTATAAAATGTTAGGTCGGATGACGTGACCTGGTTTCGAACCAGGCACCTTCTGTCTTCCAGTTCAGAGCGTTAGGCGTTTCGCCACTGGTGGGGTCATTAAAGTGCCAGAGAGATGAACATATATAAATCTATGCTGACATAAACTTCTCTTCAACGTCTCTGGAAAGAAAAAAATCAAGTCCGATGAACGCCTTTCAGACTTCTTCAAATGTTTGCTAATTTAATAGTTTTACGTAGTAAAATATACGAAAATAGGAACCCGGTATTTCAGTGTACCGCGAAAACAAAAATCAGTAAAGCAGAATTTATAAAGAAAGTATTTTATATTGGCAATATTTATACGATTATGAGTTCTCAACAAAAGGAAATACTTAGCATTCAAATATTTTGAAGCATTTTTACAATATTATCTGAGGATCACCTTTAACAGCGGATACAACACAGAAGTAAAAAACAAACTCTCTAACTATGAACAGTAAGCTAACGATTCTCTATCGTATACACGAACAGTATAACAAATAGTTCCATAATGTGTGAATACGCTTCTTTGGCATATTAAATTTCTATTTGCATGGACCAACTTAAAGCCACTTTCAGCATGCATAAACATTCGAGCGGATCTTCGAATGAATGTAATCTTTTCCTTGCAGAAGGGAAGACCCACAAAAGTGTTCTGCAGGGACGACATTCCATGTTTCTCCTTTATTTAGTAAAGGGCTCCCTTTTGATTGTGACTTCTCCTTTGTGGACTCAATTCACTTACACGGAAGTGTCCTGGAAGAGCAAGCAGGAAACGAAGATCCTATTTATGCTGAGGTTATTGATCCTCCGTATTAGATATTAAAAATCTGAGCTATAGTTTCAAATTTCTTCAAAATGATCTAATTTCTTAGATACTGCGTAGTAAAATGTATAACAAGGATTAGAAAAGAGCGTTAGTTAAGTTATAATTATACAGTGTGTTTTCCAAAGCACGCTTTAATTCGTTAACCAGTAAAGATAAGTGAACAATGTAATTTTTTTTTAAATAATCTTAAATAATGCAGGAAAAATACAACGACAAGAAAAAAAGAATCTCAATTTTCAAAAAGAGACACTTTTGAAATTTGTATTAAAAAAATCCAAATTTGCAAAATGTAACTTATACACTAATTTACAAAATTTAAAAATCAATTCTTAAAAGTATAACAGACATTAAGAAAATTGAATTATGACTTAAACAACTTTTCTGTGGCTCTCAAAGGGAAAAATCACGTCAGATGGTCGCGTTTCAGGTTTCATACAGAAACTATGTAAGAAAATATATATATATATATATATATATATATATATATATATATATATATATATATTGCACTCTAGCAATAAACATTTACATTTAAATAGCCCCTAGCATATTTGTGTAAGGATATATCTGAGATGTATTACGATTAAACCTGAAGTTTTGTTCACCTCATTAGTGTATGGGGCACGTTTTAATGTTAAATTAAGTACTGCTAACTTTTATTATTTGCATAACAGGAATTATAAATACTATTCATAAAATACTACTGATTTTCTAAGTGCTGGAAAACTGCTGCCCTCTGTGCTTTCACAAAATCGGGTAATCTGGCAATTCCAGAAAATTATAGGCCTACTAACCTTTTAAGCTACCTGAGTAAGATCTCTGAAAGGTTCATACTAAATCAACTAAATGATCATTTACGTCTGCACGATATTACTATCCCCGAAATTTTTTTTGATATAAATAAACATTCAACTACTCACCAATGGACTACTAGTGGCTAAATTTCTGGCTGATGGGCTATATAACCAAGGTTTTACCGGAACACTCTTATTGGATGTCGTTAAGGTATTTTATAAAGTATTAACCACTGGTCTACTCTGCACACTTATCAACTTAACCTGTATGACACTCTCATCCACTTGCTTCATTCACACCTTAGTGAACTTTCGTTTAGGCCGTCAGTATAATAAACTCTCTTATTACACTGCACTTAAGCAGGCGTCAAACTTCCATTTAATCAGGTGTCCAACAAACGTCACTCCTTGGCTCGACATTTTTGAAAGATGTATGACTAATATTCTTCGCATAGAACACACAAGATCTCGACAGTATGAGAGTATCTCTGTCAATGATACTCTCATACTGTCGAGATCTTTCTACCACGATATTATTATTTAACAACTTCAACTAAAAATTGATATATTAACCTTCTTAACTGTAGTGTACATATTATCGAAACAGAAAACAGTAAAAAATATTTACCTACATAGCATAGAATTAATTGGAGCAGAATCTGCAAACAATAGGGAGTCATGATTGACCCCCATCTTACATGAAAGGCAAAGGTGCTTCCAGGAAAGCATGCCTAAATTCGTTTCTGCAGCATAACCCCAGATTTAGCTGGCATAAGTCGTAGTAGGAAGCATTATGCATTTACACAATTTTACTTAAACAAAATGGTTTGTGCTGCCAAAAAACTCAAAAATTTCCCCTCCTCAAAAAATAAAAAAATAAGCTCAGCCGACAAATTGAGATAAAAAATTTGTAAATGCATAATGCTTCCTACTACGGCTTATGCCAGCCAAATCTGGGGTTATGCTGCCGAAACGAATTTAGGCATGCTCTCCTGTAAGCGCAACTCAATTCTCCACCTAATTTGACACGGATTCAGATATCTCCCGAATATTGTAATCCGGTGTGATCTTAGTATAGTACCTTCATTTAGGACAAGTCCGTCAAATTCTTCAGTGTTTCTTCGAAAAGTTTTATACTGTTCCAAATGAACTAGTGGCCGAACTGCCAGACTAAGGAAGAGAAAGCGTAAAAGGGTCAAAACGGTTTTACTTTTAGATAGTGATTAGCAGCTTTTCATCCTTTGTTAAACGTAGAGCTATTGTGGAATTTATGTTTCCCAATTATGATAAAAAGCTATTTATATAGATTTCAACCTCATTCATATATCCATACTGTTCTTCTCTTACTCCTACTGTGTAATAAACTTATTTTTTCTTCATTTGATTTGATTATGCCTCACTGGAAGTCCCCCAGTTATTGATGATTTAAACAAAAGAAATACAAAAAAAAATAAAAATGGAAATAAAGCCTCAAAAGGGCTAGGAGTAAATTTCACATGCCATGTCACGAATTTACTTTCAGTCATTTCTCGTGGCGGTCTTTTCTCCGAAATTATCTACAACCAGAAAAATCTAGTTGTAATTTAACATAGCAATTTGATTTATAGCACCAATCACTTGATTTAAAATATTAATATTCCTGCTCATTGAAAGATTCGAATTTAGATGTGGAGCTACAACAAAGGAAAGAGGTATTTTCTACACTCGACTCTCTAATACGAAGCGTTTGAATAACACGACTTTAAATAGTTATAATAATAAATAATAATAATATTCTTTTATTTTACAAACTTCATCTTGTGAATGGAAGAAAACTATTTATGTAAAATCTATTATATGCACACATAAGCAAGTGTTTTCTCTCTATTCTAAAAAAAAAGTAAAGGCCGCTGTCGCTGGCGCTGTCAAAGCTTGTTGACCTATCTCCTCCTAAACCGTGGGGATTTAAGTTTCGACTAAGGGGCCCACAGATTCGAAAAATTCCGAGGAACCTGCTAAGCTGACTTAAATTTCGAAAATCGAATTATTTTAGAAGATATTAATAAAAAACTGAAAAAAAACATAATGGTTGGCCGATTTGGCATAAAATCATTCATTCCTTGGCAACAAAGCGTTTCCAAGTATCTAGAATCGCATGAAATTTACAAACATGAGTTAGAATTACGCCCATTTTACGCCAAAATAAAAACTATATGAAATAAGTAACTCAAAATGTGTTACACAAAGTTGACAAATTTCAAATAGTAAGTTCGCTTAGACAACAGGAGTTTAGAATTAGCGATTATTCGTTTTTCCAAAACAGAATAACTAATATCTTGAAAATGAAAAATAATTAAAATGCAGATTATTTTAAAGCCGGTTCGGTCCAGCTGGATTATTTGCTACCAGTAGAAATATTGGGCGGCGTTAACTATGCCATTAGAGCAGTTATAGTACACTTTGGATATTTGCTAGTGCGACGAGATGGTATAATTCGTGGTGCTAAGTACGCCTATCTGCAAACGATTATGTAAATGAAAATATGGATAACGGTTTTCCGGTAACCTTAAATGAACAGTAATTATAGGTTGTGAGCATGTGTAAATCGCTAAATAATGTAAAGTCGCCATTGGTGGCAAGCTATCCTATCTGTTCCGTAGCCTTTATTAACTTTACATGTACGCAAGTCGCCAAATAATGAAAAATCGCCATGGGTGGCAAATTCGCAAGGTGTCCAATAGGTTTTACATTATTAAAAATACAGCTGAAACAGATGTTCTGATTTTATTATGCTTTAGCTCCTAATTAATATAACTTTTGAATGGCAACATTAAATATCATTGTGTTTCTGAGGAGTGCAAATAATTTTTCCAGCGATTATAAGCGGAGTCCGCACTCCAGGTGGAGTATAGCTCAGGACCCGTACAACACGGATTCCCATAACAAAATATCTTCCGTGTTATGAGGGGGAGTGGGGTTTACTGAAGCGTGGAGTTTAAATTTTTATGTACCAATGAACATGCAAGAACCAAGCAATGTGTAGCTCAGTAACATTCTATCTGAACCAATCTTCGGGTTTTGTCTGTTGAAATTATGTTTTTTTTACGAATAAGCCTTATTAGGGGCCGAATGCCTCAAACGAAAAGCGAGCGTAGCGAGTCTGGGGGCCTTGTCCCCTAGTCTTATAAATATTTGTGTTTTCATTATAGTAAAATATTTACCATGGACTACTAAGTGCTGGAAACTGTTATCCTCTGCGATTTAACAAATCGGGTAATCTGGCAATTAAAGAGTTTGCCTCCAATACAATGTAGAAAAATAGCCATAAATTATCTAATACTGCGAATGCAGCACTTCAGAAAGAGGCATTTAGTAATAACATGCAGTACAGATCCTTTGTCGAATTAAAAACGTATAACAAACAACATACATGCATCACTCACAGATTAAAATTATACTTGCTTCCATCCGTTTTAAACACAAACATTCCCGTGAACCTTGGAATGGATGTAATCTGAGCTTTGCAGAAGAGAAACCCGCAAAAATATTCTTGAGGAGCATTTCCTAGTTTCTTTTTCTCCTCCATTTAGTGAAGGCTCCCTTTAGACTTTGAAGTATTCAGGATGTTGCTCAGCTATGAGCAACATTATGTTGTTGAAGCAGGAGAGCAGATTGCTACGATTTTTGACATATCGTAAAAAGTTCAGCTTCGAAAATCACCATTAGGTACTAACTTTTGATAAGATATCAGCCCAAGAAATGATTTAATTTAGTCAATAAATGTGTTAAAAATATATCGAATAAATGTTGGAATTAACTGTTTTGAGTTAGGCATTGCCATTGCTAAATTTACTGATTTTCTGTACAAGGCACCACCTAATTTACATTTTTTGAAATAAATATTTCTTTCAAACTTCCATGAGCGCTTCTTATGCGTAGTCTATGTACCAAATTTGGTTACAATCCGTTCACTGTTTTTAGTTGTAGGGGACTATTTATAAGGGATATTTAGTTATAACGACCCTGTATTGTGTTAACTCTTGTTTTCTTGCTCTAGAGTGACATAAATGTTTCTTGAACAGGAAGTAAGAAACGGAGATCACAATTGTGCCTATATTGTTGAATACGCGATTCGAAAATTTTCAAACTATTTTAGAGATTTTATTTTTGTGGTTTCATGCAATTCATCGTTGCAAAAATACCTAAAACGAATATGGCTAAGTAGAAACTGACTAATTAAGTAGATTATCACGCTTTTTCATGCTTTATTTCTGTTTAAAAGCAATTATTTTTACCTCTTGTATCATTTTGCATCCATACATGGTTCAAGAAAATTTGTTCTTTGATTGTAACCTTTTTGTTTTTGAAATAATTAATTTCCATGTATGCGTTAACGATGCATTCAACATTTATTAGTTTATTAAAAAACCGGCATAATTAAAGTTATCAAGTTTTTCTTCGATGAAACTGTGAAGTTAGACTGGTATTATTTAAGGTAGCTTCAAATTTCGCTTTTCTGTCCTGTGTTACTATGTACAAAAAGAATAATGTGTCGGATATATACTCTTCATGTGCACAAGACAATTTATTTAAAATTTAATTATTATTTATTTTTTAGTTAAAATTTTGTTAAACGTGCGTGAAGGTGGATTGGTGACATACAAACATTTAGCTTAAACTTACGCTATATTAGTCAAAAATATTAAAAGGACGAGAATAGTTCAAAAAGTAATGTTTCAGGTGTGATGAGAAGCACATACTTAATATTCACTATAATTTTCTTCTCAATTTTTTAAAGTCAATCTGCTTAAAAGCATATATTTTAAACTTTTACTTTTGTGCTTTTTCACCCTTTACATTAGCTTTTATATTTCCTTTTCTCTTGACCGCATGCAATAGTTATGCAGTGATCATTTTCAACACCTCCTAGATAAAGAAAGCCTAACAACTCCTACGTCACCAAGCTTTGACGTCATCGTTTGGCCTACGCTTAAAAGTTTTATATTCACAAAATAAAAGTATACAAAATTTCTGGTGAATTTACTCATGAATAAAAATATTTTAATAATTTGAGATTAAAAATATAGTTTTATGAAAAATGGCAGTTTTAAACCATGACTAATTAGATAATATGATAAGGAAATAGAGCGTAATGAATAATTTTGTATGAGAAAGGTATTTTAATTTTAATTTTTTATTTAAGATATTTTCTAATATTTGTAGCATCCACCAGAAATTTTAAATAGTTTTACTTTGTGAAACAAAAACTGTGATGACGTCATTACTCGAAGGTCGAATGATGACGTCAAAGTTTCAGTTGTTAGGCTTTCTATGTTTAGGAGGTGTTGTCATTTTAGACTAAACAGGGACTCCTAAGAATAGATTTTCCTACGTCGGTTTGAAAATCGTAACATGCTTTCCATTCCTTTTAGCCCCCGACATTTGCATATCATTTTGGCATGCTTTGTTTCAATTACATTTATTGCCATGCCCCTGCTTTCAAAATTATCCAATCGCTGCTTGCTTACTTTAAATTCATTCATCTAAATTTATTGTAATTCTCTAATTGGCGCTTGATATTTCTGCGAGGTGTAAGCTTTCATAAAAATAGGTTCTGTTGGCTTCTGAATTTTTAAGTCACTTCACCTCTGTTCGCTTGTACTCATAATAAGTGAATTTTTCATTACTACACGAATTTTTCCATAAATGCCTCCTTAAAGAAACTAATGTCTGCATTTTCTTTAATTCAAAACTCTATTTTATTACAACTGTCTAAGTCGATACTGTTACTGTTTCAAAGCAAGTTTAACCGTAGCTTAAAAATAGTTTATTTACAGAATTTCTTCAATACAACGAGTCTTTTAACCAAAAAGTTTATTCACGAAATCCAAGAGATACGAATAACATTTTGTGCAGATTATCTTTCAATGTAGCATCCATGCGTTTCAAATCTCTACACCAATCTATAGAAACCGGCGTTGAAGAAATCGGTGGCCTGGTAACGATGACATCCTTACCTGCAACATGGATTTGGAAAACTCATCCTGCTGGGTACTTCTTCACTGCCGGAAGAGATATGAATCGCAAGGTCAGAGATCCGAACTGTAGGAAGGCTTTTTCAATGCGTTCCATCGGAAACGGTATAGCCAACAACGTGTAACCGGGTATGTGTTTTGTTGGCGCTACACTTTAATGGAATTGGGTGTTAATTGATGAAGAATAAAAAGCAACGTGTAACCATATTTTTCGAACACCCTCCTTATGTGCATGGATTGTATAAAGTAGGGGTTCTACAACAATGCTTTTGGAATCGTTTTCAATCTATTCAAGTAATAATCACATCACTAAATTATATACAACCAGGAAGTTATTGCTGTAAAATTACTTTAAATTTCAATTTTTGTTTCCTTGCGTTTAAAATATCCAGCAAATATGTTCGGATAATTTCTTGAAAAGCTCGCCCCTTCGATGCGGAGCTGATTTTTTTCAACCAGAAAATGACGCGTTTTTATTACACAAGCAACGTATGAAGGACCATTATTTAACGGTTTAAAAAGTAAAAAGTCTCCATTAGAGACCACGAAAATTTGAGACAAAAAAAAAAAAAATCAAGAATTCATTCAAACGATAAATAAAATATCTTTTAAAGGATAGATATTTAAAGTATGAAGCATTCTGCAAATTAGTTATGCTAAAGAGAAAATCCGCATTTCCCCAAACCTCAAATTTTTTATAGGTTGAGTAATAATTATTTTCGCACATTAGAAAATATATTGTGAAAGACAATCCACCCTTTTAATAAATGTTGGAAGAATTGATTTTCTTTAAGTTTGTATTGCGTTTTGGCGAGTGTGAATTTGTAATATTTTACTAGAATTTCTTTATAGATAGCTTCCTTTGTACTTCATATTCATGATATATTTTTAAATGTAAATTCAAATCATAATAAATGCCTTACGCATATTCTTTGTTGTGTCTGATGTGGCTAAATACAAAACAATAACTTACTAGGTAATACTAATCAAATGCACGTATATTTACTTCAAACTTAGCTTTAAAATTAATTAAAATTTTCTGAAGTAACACACGTACAAAGTGTGCATACAATAGTGCGATAAGCGCCCTCTTATGTATGATTTTTACAAATTTTTATATTATTTTCACCTTACATCGCCGGTTTTTGTTGAGTGCCTTTGCTAAAGATTAGTTTTTCTAGTAATATTTCAAAGCGTGTGCGTATAAGTACACGCTTTGAAAGATACAGGTGTACTTATACGCACACGATTTCAATACAGGCGTTGACTCAACAACATTTACTGGGTAATCATGATTAAATTTACTCATTTAACAGCATTCTGCAGCTGAAATGATTGGAAGAATGCCACTGAATACGAAATTTCGAAGTTTAGTTAAAAAATGGTCCGCTAGGTGGCGCTCTGCATGATGAAATCAGCTTAAAAAGTGATCCAAATTAGTTCAAAAATGCTCAGTATTATGGAATAAGTGTTAAAATTAATAGTACATTTCGAATTTGCCATTCCCATCGTTAAACTATTTTTTCATGCAAAGCGCCACCAAGTGTGCAATTTAAGAACTATTTTTTTTTTTCCAAAATTTCTTGAGCGCATGTTTTACATATTACGCATAAAACATTTGGCTATAATCCATTCACTTGTTTTAACTGTCGAACACTGTTTAAAAACGGGTAGAAACGGAAAGAAGACACATTGCTTTTACTATTTTTTTTTCCTTGTATACTTTAATTTAGTAAGTGAATAAAAACTCTCATACAGTATCTTTTGACGTAGACTTTAACCCTTAATTAAATACTGTTATTATCAAAATTCCTAATTTCATAAAGAACACAAGTTTATTGTGTATTTCTTAAACTGACGGCAGCGTAGAGTTTTATTTATTTATTAATTATTTCAATATTCATAAATAAAACGGCAGTAATATACTTTATACATATAAAAATTGCAAACGCTAATTTAAATAAAATAAAGAAAGAATTATCAGTCATTTATCTTTTAGAATATTTTAAAATCATTTACCAATTAACTTAAAACAACCAGAAAAAGAATATGTACAGTTGCTATAGAGTGCTTAAAATTTATGCCACGTTGACTCTTTATAAGGCCGTGGTAAGAATACTTAACCCCTAGTGTCTATTAAATACAGCAATCAATTATCATTAGTGAATTTTCTGATTTTTGTTCAGTTATATTGGATATGCATTTTTCCATACATCTAGATTCTAAATTATATGTGCCTTATGAACTTTTCTTTCATTCGTAATTTTAAAGAAAGCTCGAATAATTACTCGAAATTGAGCGTAAGAATCATCGCTTTTAATTATATATTTTTGGGTTTAATTCCGTGTACAAGCAGCAGATAGTTTTACGACTTTGATTTTGTGAATAATTAATGTATTCTCCTTCAAACTTTCTATCTTTGTTTAATACTCGTTTCTCTAATTTTCACGTGGGATACTACAGTAGAGGAAAATTATGTGAATTAATCCTAAAACAGTGGGCCTGAAAAATCCCAAGTACTTTCGACTCTCTGCACATAAACTCTCCTTATAAAGGGTTAATATTTATTCAGCGTAAGAAAAATTTTGTAAAAAGCGACGTCTTCAGTAAAATATTTTCAGAAAATCTCTGCAATAAGCATTTCTAAACTGACGATATTCTATAACATATCACGCCTCACATACATCGAATTTTGTAAACATTCTGAAGTATCCCGTTTTGATAAGTTGAATTTCCACATTTTTTTTGTGACGACATACTGCCGGAACCGGAATACATAAAAATTGAAGCGAAAAGGAGAAATCAATGCAATCTCCCTTTGCAGAACATACAATCCTGACAAAAATACTCAAAGGGTTGCTACGTTTTTCCCATTCCTCAAAAAAGCACCGCGTTGGTGCTGAAACTATCTTTTGTGCATTCTAGAAGACTGGGTTGTTACTAAGTCCGTAAAAAACAAAAAAAAAAAAAAAAAACGGGTCAAATATTTAATACTGAGGTATTGAGGAAAAAAACAATTTCGAATATTGTAAAAATTTTTTACAGGAGCTTCTGTGTGGCATCTCAACGTACGCAAGCAATTTTGTACGTATGCATGCATAATCTACACTGACCGACCGTGCGGCAGTTTTCTTGCCTATTTCCCTAAATCACGTGACTTATATGCTTGTTTCAAAATAGGGTTACAATTGCTTCCTCCACTTATTCCTCCTCTGTGCTTGCACACCTATCTTTTTGATTGCAATCGGCTTTGTAGCTTATTTACATGGTCACCCAAAATATTCCAGTATATTAAAGTCTATGAACATCGTTAATACGTTAAAAGTCTACTGTTAGTGATTGTTTCGGATGATGCCCGAAATCTCGACAACTGTTAGGAAACTTAGTGAGTTTCAGCAAAATATTGCCAAATTCGGAGCCAAAATAAATTTTCCTGTTTTAAATCCAGTTTGGTAATATATCTTATATTTGAAAAGAAATTCTCAAACTTTACCCGACATTGAAAATGCAACAACACATAAAGAGTGGCCAGAAAGTGTTGAAACTCGGCAAGCAGAGAGAGACAGCAATGAACAAATGTGTTCCATCACAATGATATTCCAAATGATATGCATAATACAGAGGGAGAGCAGCGTTTACTTAGAGTAGGTTGTCGGACCACCGTGTACGGCGATACACGAAGCAACACGCCTAGGTACTGAGTCAATAAGAGTACGACGGCGTCCTGAGGAATGTTTCTCAATTCCCTGTCAAACATCTGCCACAGTTCGTCTTCTGAACGGGCTAGTGGCAGGGTCTGCAAATGGCTTCCAAATGCGTTCGATTAGCGACAGATCAGGAGAGTACGGTGGCCAGGGAAGCGTCTGTACACCTTGCAGAATACGTTGGCTGATGCGAGCAATGTGCGGTCGAGCGTTATCCTGCTGATACAGGGCATTGGGAACCGTTTGAAGGTAGGGGAGTTTCAACGGCAGCAGCACATGATTCACATATCGTTGATCCGCCATAGTGCCCCGAATACGAACTAGAGATGACCTGAAGTCATACGCAATTGCTCTCTAAACCATGATACCACGTTGTCGCGCGGTGGGGCGTTCTACAATTGCTGCCGAATTGGACTTGTTTCCACGTCGACGCCACACTCGTATGCGGCGACTATCACTGGAGAAACACAAGCGTGACTCATCTGAGAACACGACCCTGTGCCATTCTGTCGTCCACGTCACTCTAGTCTGGTACCATTGCAGTCGCTGGCGTCTATGCCGTGCAGCTAGTGGCAGTCTTTTTAAAGGACGCCATGAGTGCAGCCACTAGCAACCAATCGGCGAAAAATGGTTCTGGTCGATATAGGAACATCCTGGTGTCTTGAACATGTCGCAGAATTGCGGTTGAATTAGCTTGCAGGGCCGCCACTGCTTGTCGGTGCATGCGCCGATCCACGTGTGCTGACGTCACTCTGGCTGCAACGGCACCCCTTAAGCGTGCCACATTTCCTTGTTCCAACCATATTCGCCACAGCTGGTGTACAGCTGGCTGGTATTCGACACAGCTGGTGTACAGTGGTGTGTGTTTGCGGAGATTTGCCGAATGGACCAACCTGCCCTTCTCAGTCCGATCACCATGCCCCTCGTAAAATCGTCGGTCTGCTGGAACTGCCTCCGTTGACGGCGGCCTGGCATTCACTGGTTACACGTGTCCTCTGAGACAAGAATAAAATTTCTACGACAATTTCTCTAGCAGCAATACTTTCACAAAAATTATCCGTTCAACCGGTTCCTTCCCGTATATCTATTTCCACGTGCACTGACGAGCTACCAATTTTACATCATTAGCATAACCCGGAAAAATGCATTTACCCTGAAATTTGCATAATTTTCTGAACTCTTCTTCTTGGTGTTGCATTTTCAATGTCACGCAGTGTATTTTCAAGTTACCCCTTTAGAATTCCCCATGTACAGCGATAACTACTTGTCAGAATGCTACCAAAACAATAGAAGGCATTCTGAACAGAAGGTTCCCAATCAATATTTCTACAATAAAAATCTGTACTAAGTCATTGCTCTATCCCTGATTGAGATTAATTATTACTTATTATTTTCTATCCATTTTTTAATACTATTATTTTTCTCTCTCAGTTATTCTGAGCCGACTTAATTTGTGGACTTATTGTTATGGACTGATTTTTGAGGACACATTATTGTTAACTGATCTGCGTCGATACAGTATCGTTTCATTTCTCAGTAGGGTTGCCAGATAGCACGCAGGACGGGGGGGGGATAAAATAATGAAAGTCACCAAGATTTCAATTTTTTATTTATCGTGAAGTTTTACGCCAAAAAATAAGCTTCAAAACTGACCTATCTTGGCGATATCTTCCATATTTCGTAAGAAACTGGAAAACGCTATATATTATTACAAACGACAAGAATAGTTAGAAATACTTAACCTAAAAGTACCAAAACGATACATATTTAAAAAATATATATTTGATATGTACATTTATAGCTATAGCTATAAGGGATATAACGTTTTATTATATTTCAAAGATTGAAATTTTAAGATGAAGCCACTTCTCATACACTCCAAATATCAATGTTCTACTCATGTATGTGAACTTCCAATCAAAACATAAATATCCGGATCTGGGGATATACAAATCAAATCTGTACTCTGTCCAACAAAAAGTCAACGTACGTTATTTGTTAATATCGAGTCTCCAGTATTTTTCCTGCGGCTTTTTCATGTTTACGTATATTTATTCCTAGAATCTTCTCGTTTTTCTGTTATCTAAAGGAATATTAGATTTTTTTTAAACGGAATACGATCAAAGATCATTAAAATTTATTACAAGATTGATTTCGTTGCTTGAATAAAATCGAATTAGATTTTCCCTTTCAAAATGTAAGCTTTAACTCAATGTTACTAGATCCAAATTATTTTAGTGATTCCCTAGTATCTTTCTATTCAGTAGAATTTCTTCTACAAATACTGTTATAGAGTGGTTATTTTACTGTAATTTTTATAATGATTTAAGATACTTTTTATGTTAGAAAATTTTAAGAATGAGCTAATGTATTTAAAGTTTTACAGGAAATTTAAGAAGTAAGTGTGGTATTTAATCTTTCTGATCTTTTGATTGTTAATAGTATAAGTATTTGGAATTTTTAACTACACTCCTCTAAAGTGAAATTGAAACACCAAGAAATACTGCACGTAGCGTCATTCAAATTTCAGGAGTGATCGTGGCAAAATGAATATGAAAATGATTTTAAAAAAACAGACAACTAAAATCATTATAAATCAATTTATTCAGTGTACTCACCTCGCACAGCTCTAAAGGCCTCGATCTGGTGAGGTATGCTATCAATGTGATTCATTGTGTCTCAATCATTAATGGTTTCCTAATTTAACTTTTGTCAAGCCGCATCCACTGGCTTGAGCCGATCATCATCGGTCTGCGCCAATGGTCATTGGTTCATGTCACGTTCACGTTGAGATCCCACAGGTGTTCGATTATATTCAGATCTGGAGAGGCTGCCGGCCAGGCATGGATATCAATTCCGGTCTGGCGTTTAAGAGTTCGCTCTGCAACACGCAGAGTTTAAGAGTTCGCTCTGACAGCCTAGCATTGTCTTGCTGGAGTACTATGTTTGGTGCAACAAGGGCCGAACAACAGGGCCACAACTTGTGTTATGTAGCGGTCCGCTGTCAAACTGCCGCCAATGTGTACCAGGAGCGTCCTGTGATTAAACTTTATGCCTCCCCAAACCATGATCCCCGATGTAGGGTCCATGTGACGCTCGGTGAAATCGGCTGGTTCGTTAACTTTCTACGAGTCAACATAATACCCGTCGACGGTCGTCATTCCTCCACAGACAGAAACGAGATTCATCCGTGAAAAATATCCGATGACATTCGGTGGTTCAAGTGTGAGAACGATGAAACCAGGCCATCCGTTTAGTCCTGTGTTAACGGTACCCCTGGTGCTGGTACCAATACAAGTAGCTGTACTTTATGCAATCTGTTACGTAGGGTGTGGGTGAACACAGATCCACCTGCTCCTGAAGGCAACCGGCTTCGGATGTATTGTGCCGCGGATAAAGGATCTCGATGAGTCACTTGTGAATACGCAGGTCTATGTGCTCTGACGTGCTCTTGTGCACACCACATCCTCTCCGGCGTGTACGTAAACCTTTCTGAATCCGTCGTGCGACACAACGTTGGATGACACTCTCGTTGTGCACCACACGAGCGGCAGACCAAGTTCATAGAGTTCGATAATACGATCACATTCTCTGGTCGTTAACTGATGGTATTGAGCTCGCCGACATCTCAGAAGCATTTTCTACGCTTCTTCAAACGTCACAAATTAAATGCAAAATCTCAGATGCTGTTTTTGAGAAGGGAAAGTTGCTGGTCTTTATAGCTTGAATATGAATACCACGTAATTAGATGCGAACGCAAATTTAATCATTTGCATATGCATCTGACGACTATCACTAATGAAATCTCCACAAGGCTACGCACATTACTGCTTGGTGTTGCGATTTCACTTTTGAGGAGTTCATTTATATAATTATAAACAGTTTTTTATTGCGAACTGCTGTGCACTTTATAAGTATTAGTGAATCTAATGATGACTTAATCTTCCTAATAAACACCATTTCAATTTTGCCTATTCTTGCAAGCTGTTGAGTCATATCTTTTACTAATAGGAACTGTGTTGAAGCAATTACGAATAACGCACTCGCAGATAACAACATCGCAATAGTGTCACGTTTTACGAAGCATGGCAACAAAGTAAATTTAAAACTAAATCGAATTTTGAATAATCTTTTTTTGTTTGAATTTGAAATAATCTTTTTTTTTTCTTTCTTGTTAATAAATTAAGAATTGAAGATAACAAGTTAGAAAATAAAAATTAATATTATTATTTTTGTACTTTTTTGTGTCCATTCTAGTCCAAACAAGAAGTACATTTACTACGTCTATATTTTTAATTTGATTTTTGAAAAAACAATTGTAATAATAATAATACGTTATAAAATAAATCCGCGACTGGATAGTGTTCGTTCTGCTTGATAAAGAAGGAAGCTGTTTTTTTTTCTTTTTTAATTGATGATATTGCACCCTGATATAATCTGCGAGATCTAGAAAATTCCAAGATCTCGGACATGCGAAAAACGAATCTCTATCGCTTATCCATTCTGAAGAATTCTAAAAGTTATTTTTTTTTTTTGTTAAACAAATTAGAAACTTATGCAGTAAGTTAAAAAATAAAAGCAATTAAAATTATTTTTGTACCTTTTGTATCCATTCTAGTCCAACCAAGAATTACATTTATGATGTCTACATATTGAATCTGATTTTTTAAAAAAAGCTTGTGTAAATACTAATATGGCACAAAATAAATCAGCAAGTGAACAAGCATTGATTTTGCTTGATAAAAAAGAAATTTGTTTTTGCTCTTTTTAATGACACTGCACCCTGATATAATCTGCGCCATCTAGAAAATTCCTAGATCTCGGACCTGTAAAAACTAATCACTATCGCTTATCCATTCTGAAGAACTCTTAAAATAAAATAAATAACCTTTTTTTTCTTTTTTGCTAATAAATTAGAAACTGTAGGTAATAAATTAAAGAATAAAAATAAATAATATTATTTTTGTTCTTTTTTATGTCCATTCGAGTCCAAACAACGAATACATTTATGATGTCTATATTCTGAATTTCATTTTAAAAAGTTTGGGTAAATATTAATATGGCACAAACTAAATCAGTGAGTGAACAGTGCTGATTATGCTTGATAAAGAAGGAACCTGTTATTTTTTATTGATGACACTGCACCCTAATATAATCTGCGCCATCTGGAAAATTCCAAGATCTCGGACCTGCAAAAAACGAATCGCTATCGCTTATCCATTCTGAAGAATTGCGACAAGGAAACAAGATTTCCATGAAATTGATTTACTCACTTTATCTCCCCGTATATTTCAAGCGGCATTTTCTTCAGTCTCACGTGGAGCACGAGAATAAAATTTATTACGAAAAAAAAAGAAAATGGCGGAGGGAGGGTGGTAGAAGACTGTCCAATTCTGACGTTTGATAGTGCGGTGCATTTGTTGTATTGTTTCTAAATTCGAAGATACGTAAGAAAAGGTTTTTACGACTGAGTGGATAAAAGGACGGGGTGGGAGGGTCACGAAAAAATACGTTTCTTTCGGCGTCAATATTGTGTGCGTCTGTTTGAGAAAGATAGAACGCTAAAATAAATAAATAAATATTCTTATAGAACGCACTGGCAATACACCGGATATATTTCAAAAAATATATTTCCTTATATTTCCATCTCCCGGCATTTTTGCTTTTGGAGGGGAGACGTTATAGAAAATGCGACATTTTAAATTGAATTTCGGGATACATATTTCATGGAATATTTTCCATTATGATATTTCGGAGGAGACCCGAGATTTTCTTTTTTCCTCATCCCTCGTGGAAAACTGCAAACTGTGGTGAACCCCCCCTCCCCTCTCTAACTTCTAACTATTGTGGTTTCGTCGTGATGAAAATTCATGCTACGGAACTGCGTTTTCAATTTGTCTACCATGCATATTTTAGAAGATGAAATATTAAAGCTGAACTCGTACAGCTGTCACGTGATACCCCCGTCGATCTGAAACTTCGTCTGTTGGTGTAAGGGATATTTGAAAAAGGTCTATCTTTTGAAAAAGTCTCTCTTTAAGTTGTTTTGAGTTATTTGCTTAAGGACGTTAAAAATTTGGGAAATAGAAACACGTGAATACTCTAATTAAATAATTATGGTAATTTCTTGACTATTTTTGAGGAAGTAAATCTATAAAATCTGCATTGCTTTTTCAAAAGCAAATTAAATGTGAGATAAAATTTCAATAAAAATCTCCAATGCTTACTTGTAAAACTATAATTTATTTTTTCTTTGAATGATAAGATACATATATGGCATGAGTTTACTTGAATATTCATGGAAAACTACACATGTTTATGTATTTATTTTCAAGAAAATATCGAAGACATGTTTATTATGTGCACAAAAAGCAGTTGGAAATATGAAACAGAAATAGAATAAACATTTTTTTTCCTTATTCATTATTTAAGAGAGGGTCTAGCAAGGAAAAAGGTTGCGTATAAAAAAGGAATATATTTTAAAAAGCGCTTAAATTTTTTTCCAAACATTCATGACTGTGTTCTACTCTGACAAAAAATTATAATCACATTAAATGGGAAACATCAGTATCCCCACATAAATAAGCCAAACATTTAATTTGCTTACTCATAACTGGTATTTACTATTAAATATGCCTAAATTAAATAAATAGAATTATAACTTGCCTATGTGGGTAGTTCTTTTGTGCTGAGTATTATCCCCAAATATCTCTCTCAATCCGAAATATTCAAATTCCAAAACTAAAATCAGCCAACTAAGTCATTTTCGTTTTTATTTTTAACTATCACATTAGCGATTTGCACGTATTGTACATAAGATGCAATAATTCATCACTGATAAGTCTATAGCAAGCCAAACGCGTCTAATACAAAAAGCTTAACACAGTTGTCTTTCTTGCACATGCTTAACGGCATAATGAAAATTTCGAAACAGTATAATTGAAAGTGCTCCTTTCTGTCACCGCCATTAAAGATTACTCTGTTTTTGTTTATTTTTGAGTTGATTTGTTAATCTGAATTTTACTGTTAATAATCAGTGAGGGGAATAGCTAAAACGCACATTTTATTTCACCTAAATCTGCAGATTAATTTGCCAGTTTGTAATAGTTAAATACTGCTTTGTTAACTTTAGAATTGAGTAATATAACTACCAGCTCTCATTTGACCGAGCTGAAGCGAGTTTCGAAAGCTCTGTTCTTTCGCCAAATTTTGGCGATATTTCGTTAATAGTATAGGAGATAAATTGTTAACAATATATCGACATTATCGTCAAACGTTTCGACCATGGCGTAATTTCGAACATAACCTCAAAAAGCTATATTACTATTCATTTAATTTAATAAAATCAAATAAAATCATACAAAAGTTCAGAGAATTCTTTCTGATGAAGCAAAAATTATCCTAAACACTTTCGAATTGTTTTTAATACCGGCAACTCTCTCAAAATTGCCGCGCACTGTAATACGTTGTTATTTTTTTCCCTGTGCTATGCTAAAAAATTAGCATGAGTATTATACACATCATTTTCAATGTATAGCATCATTTTACGGAACTCAATAATAAACATTAATTTATTTTGTTTGAAATCTATATAAATCTATGTGTTACATTTTAAACAATGACTGTCCGCGTAATATATTGGGATTCCTTTAAATGCTCTAAACTTCTTTATGGATCACTTTTTAGGGTACAAGGTACAATGCAAAGGAATTACATACATCAGTTTTTTAGCAATCGATACATATTTACGGCTGTTAGAGCATGGACAAACAAACAGAAATCATCAACTTTTGGAAACTGCCAAAAAACAAATTTTTAAATTAATATTGTATGGTTTGAGAAATTCGTTTAGTTTGAAAGCGATATTTGTCAGTTTTAGAAATTGTGTTTATATAGAGATGAAAAGAGATATTTTACCGGGTAATGCATTCAATAAGGAAAAAAGAAATAAAATTTTTTCCTTGAATTTTGTTAATGGACAGAAAGGAATTTTTTTATTGTTTTTATGTCTCATAAATTATATATATAGATTTTATGTTAAATAGATTTTTAGTTTTGTGTA
Organism: Cheiracanthium punctorium; assembly: GCA_038373885.1. Taxonomy (NCBI): domain Eukaryota; kingdom Metazoa; phylum Arthropoda; class Arachnida; order Araneae; family Cheiracanthiidae; genus Cheiracanthium; species Cheiracanthium punctorium. The sequence goes on along the minus strand of JAWZYV010009161.1, from coordinate 709,207 downwards.
TATTAATTAAAACTAAATAACTCACGTAAGCTATAAACAAAAGTATTATATTTTATATTATATGCAATTTTTTACTGCATATAACATAAAGTAATTTTTTTTCGTTTTCAGTAAAGGGAAATTAATAATGATGTATTCGTGTATTTGCTTTTAAAAGTCAAGTTGCCTTTAATAATACTATGAATGAGGAAAAAATGAAGTAAAATTTAAATTTAATTCTGCCTGGTCCGTATATTAGACGCATTTTGAGATGCATCGATAAACTCCTGATTCATACTTGACTTGGAACTGCAGTCCATTATAATTATGTAAAAGAGATATTTTACTCCTAAATCACATGAACTAATAATTTATGAATGCCGAAATAAACAACTGCATTTTCTGGCGATTCACTACCAATATACCGTTCAATTATATTGACATTTCAACGTAATATTGTCCGGTGCAGTTGTTAGAATTCACTAGTAATATCTGGGTGCTTATTAATCAGATCCGCGGACATTATAAATGTCGAGTGTTGAATCAAGTGGAAAATACACTCGCATTATCTTATCCGTGATATATTTATACTCAAAAGACGTTATTATTGTGTAAATTGAACCGAACTACGATAATTAGACAGATAAAGAATATGGATGTAGAAGTGTGCAAGTGGAGCGTATATTTCGTAATAATACTATCATTGTGCTTTTCAGAAGTTTAATATTAATTATTTCGATGTTTTTGAATGTCGTCATATATTTTCTTTTCATTTCCATTAATTTTGATTTGTAATATAAAAGTATTTCGTCTCTAACATTTAAACTTAATTCTGACTTTTTTTTTTCAGTTTCTTTGACTTCCACTACATGACAAATCAGGATAGACGTCACGTAACTGCATATGAAGTGGCCATTCATGACGAACTGACAGAAATATACATTCATAGATAAAAATATGTGCTTTCGATTACCCTGCAATTACTAGAATATACTCTGCGATTACTGGAATTCCAGTTGAATGACTTTCTGTATCAATCTACAGCGCAGATTTAATGCAAACATTGTCTGGAATACATACTAGTAGTACGGAACAGGTTGCCCATAGAATGTACATTAAATCAGTACGAAGCTAACGCTTAAATGCATCAAAACTAGAAAAATGTGGCAAAACACTTTAAAGGAATATGCAAATGACTGGCTGCTGTTCCCCCACTTAAGCCAAGCATGCCAAGCTACGAAGGACGTATTCAAACGCAGAAGGGGGTGTGGGTAGAAAAATGTGTAAAGCTAATTAGGGATGGACGCGAAACGTAAAATTGGAGTCCCAAACGTAAAATTGGAGTTTAGGGAGTAAATCCCTAAATCGTAATGTTAAAAATGTCTGTCTCATCTCGCAAAAAAGCAGTAAATCTCTGTCTCGTCTCGCGTCCATCCTTAAAGCTAATTCTCATGGAATGCCATCTAAAGCGAAGAAAAGCAATTTTAAAGTATTAAACCATCATTATTAATTTTGCTTTATTGAAAACGAAAAAAAATTCGTTTGTAGCAATAGTTTTCCTTTGGCTCCGAAATGACCCGCAACTTCTAAACATTCGCTCTGCTTTGTATCCTCACCTCTATTTTTCCCTTCCCCTGGACTCGTTCAGTTTGCGCATGCGTGATTGCACCCGTGGACGCACTTAAGCTGGGGTTATATTAGGTTGTAACGAAAGTATTCCGCCACTGCAAGTATTGCCTGCACAAGCAGTTCGCGTTGTGTCTTTGCCAATATTTTGCGAAACGATTTTTGTTATTTGAAAGAAAAAGACTTGTTCTACAGCACTGTGTTGTGAAATCTGTAAAAAAATATCGTTATGATTAAGTATAAGGTTTCTGAAATGGAACTATCACGCTACCAGATTGAAGCATCATTTACTCTCAGTTCTGATGCAAAAAGTTAGCTACAGAATAACACCGAATGATGTGTACAGCTTAAGGTACTAGTGTTGTATCATATGACACTGTGAAGATTTGGTACCGAAAGTTCAAAAAAGCAGTGGCGGCTCGTGATAAAAAAAACAGGTGAAGAGCTTGATACCAAAATATTATGAAAAACACCTGATGCAGCCATTAACATGGGCGTCGGCAGAATATTTCACAGGGGGGGCAAAGGCTACTCCAGGGGGGCAAAGACTACTCAAGGGGGGCAAAGACTACTTTAACGTATAGATACCATGTTGAAAAGAGCAAAAAAGCAAGGGAAAACACTGCATACAAAAATCCAGAGGGGGCCATAGCCCCCCCTTGCCCTATGGTGCCGGTGCCCATCTCCATTAAGCATGGTAATTAGGCGGTGGCACAGGCCTTTCTGCGGAAAGAAATTTTTAATCTTTCAGCGATGCATTAATTCCTAATGCCTCCACTGGTCGACCCAGGGCCCGATTAACCTTTGAAGTGAGGGGAAGCTGAGTCTCATTTCGGGCTTCCTATCCCCTTTTTGTTTGGATTAAGTAAAGTTTTTAATGATTTTCTTTGTTAAAGGGATATTTAATTGATTTAATTAGTTCTAATGATTTTATTTGAAAAAAATATTTTTTTAATTAATTTGAAATTTACCTTAGATAAAAATATATTATTCATTATCTTCGCAATACTTTACTTAATTGTAATGAGATTTTACAGTATTTTTAAAATTACTGTAAAAAGTAAACTAAAACATTTCCTTACTACTGAAACAATAAACTTTATTTATTTAGTCATATATTTTTCATGAGACATGGGGCTTTTTTCGGGAATTCTTTGTTCGTTTTGGTGACATCATAAAAATCACAACATGGAAGTTCAGAATTAATTTTGACCTTTAGACGATTTTTAACATTACATATTGAAAGTTTACCCCTTTCTACCGACCAAATGTTCCTGATAATAGAAAATTCTGTCTCAACTGGAACAAATATCCCAAGTATAGACATCGCATACTGAACTAATTTAGAAATGTTGCTGCATGGAGTATCAAGACTTCTAAAATACCTTAAAAATAGCTTTCCACTTCTCTTCATTAAAAGTCTTTACAATAACTTAGAAGATCATTTAAAGCTTCTCGAGCTAGGTTAAGCTTCTCGAGCCTTTTCGCTAATCAGGCTCTATGTCGACCACGAGAAAGAACATCTCTTTTATCGTCATCATTCCACCGACCAAACGGTGTTTGTAATACATTACAGACTATATCATTTACAGGAAACATAATAAAGGTGAATAAACAGAAAAGAAACTAACTATTATTATCATTAAAATTAACACAAGAAGAAACTCTAAAATTTTCAAAAGACAGCAGTAAAAATCTCATGTGCCAAAATCTCAAACAAATCACGTGGTTTCATTTTCCTACACAAATCGCCAGAGAGCACTTTAATCCGGTCTGCCCAGCGTCTCGTATGTACTACGCTGGGTTTTCTCTCACTTGAAGAGACAGACCGTTTTCTGAGGGATCTCTTCACCTGATCCCCCCCCCCCCCCCCCCCCCCCCCCCCCCCCCCCCCCCCCCCCCCCCCCCCCCCCCCCCCCCCCCCCCCCCCCCCCCCCCCCCCCCAGAAAGGGGGTGTGGAGAATATAGAATATCATGGCTCCCATGTCCTTTAAGTTGAAACGATACTTCTGGGGGTGCCAGTCGGTCTCTCATCTGTAATTGGTTCAAAATAGAAGACCTCGAGCTACCTAAGTCTTTCTCCACTGTGATCTAAAATGGCATCGTGTTATATGGGCTATCTAGTTGACCGCTACGCGGTTAGCCAGATGGTGTTCGATATAAAAACAACAGTTTTGTCTGCATTACTTCATGCGAGTGTGGTAAGTGATTTTTCACAAAAATACGGTGCTAAAACTCCTGGTGTTTACATAAGAGCCGAAATTGGTATTTCAAATTCGACTAACCTATGAGAGTTTAACCTATGAGCATTTACGTAAACTTACATACTTCGAATCTTAAAAGAAAATGATTTCTCACCTTAAAAATAAATCTCAAAAGTAGATAAAAGTTTGCTTATGATGAAATAACAAACGCTTTAATTAAAAAAAAATTTTCGTCATTATTTATTTATTTATCAAAGTCCATTCATTTGGCCGCTTGGCCATTAGACCACGAGCTCTGCAATATTTCTGCACTTGAGTAGAAAAATTACATACTACACTGCACTCGCGTCCAGATGCAAAGCATCCATGTCCTTGGCAGTTATAAAAAGAGAATATTTTTAGACTTACAAATGCATTAAAATCTGCCTTTCCTGAACAGATCCTGCTCCTGGATATTTTTCAATACTAGCATTTTCATTCTTATATTTAAAGAGTTAGCTGCAGAAAGAGGTAGCTCCGATGTACTGGAGTTTGGAGTTGCATGTACTATTTTGCAGTTAAAAAATATATATGTTTCATGATTAACGAAAGGACGTAGCCCCAATCAATACGTCTTGTGTTAATCAAGAGATAGCTACCTGTCTCGATAGTTTGTGGTGAATCCTCAAAATAACTATGGTGAATCCTCGTTTTTTAGGTATCCGAAAACTTGAATAATTGGAACAACGCCTTTTTTGCATCAAACCTTTCATTTTTAAAACAGTATTTGCATTTGTTTTCCCACAGCGATGCATCAATACCCACAAAAAATGCTCAGTACTGCTCGGCCAGAGATGAAAGACCGGATTTGGAGCGCTGCCAAAAAAGAGGATTCTGCGATTTGTTTCACAGCGTGAAAATAGGGGAGACAGTTCAGATGTGCAAGAAATTCTTTCGCTAGTTGAGCGGATAGGGTTTCCAATTTAGCCACTTTGTGGCTAGATCTGTCAATTTAGCCACTTTTTGGCTAATTTGGATTTATCTATTACTTGACGTTCACACAACAATGTGTACTTTTCCGCCCCTCCGAGAACTTCCTTTCTCCCCTTCGGCCTCTTCCAGTCTTTTTGGCAGCGCGCCAAAGCCGGTCATTCATCTCTGGCCGAGCAGTATCTGACAAACCAAAAAAAAAAAAGAATGGGATAGTAGTTACTTTTAATTATTCAATAAATTAATCACTAAACACATTTCTATAGCAGCTGAATAAAATGTATCTCACTTTTTCAAATTCTCCCATGCGCAGATACTTTGACTTAACAAAAGGGGAGCAATGCAGCATAATCAGCGCGTTCATTTTACCACAAATCCACTGGTCATTCTCTAATAATAACACTTCCCGGTAGTTGCTGAATCATTGTAATTCCGAGGTATTCAATAATAATGGAACTTCACTATGTTTCTATGCAGCAGGCAGGATTACAGCTCCACTCTACACCGCTCGTTAAACCAACGATGCCTTTTCAAGAGTACTTATTGTGAGCAATTTCAAGTGCCTACGCTGTTAAGGTCTCCGTAAAATGTTGATTGAAAATTATTCAGGTTTAAAATGAGGTAAGAAGATATTTAAAAGTCCTTTAACTTTTAACACTTTGCACAGTATGCTAATGAAGTGAACATTTCAGACTAAAATTTATTCATTCGCCTTTCATAAAGGAAATTTTCTCTGTCACACTATGTAATTAATTCAAGTGCGGTCAATATATTTTTTCTGTATTAATAATATTAAACAATAAACAGCATTTAATGTATTAAGAATTGTGTAATATGTTTAATAGAGGGAGTATTTTCAATAGATTTTATGCATTCTATAATCAATCATTTAATGTTTTCCTGAAGGATTGAGATTTTCACGTTTTATATGCTCTTCAAAAGGTAAAAGTCTTTCTTGCGAACAACTGAATAATATTAATAATATGAAGATGTAATTTATCTTTTAATTTAGTATATACTTTTTTCCTAACTTTTAACATATCCGAATCATTCCCTAGTTATTCAAAAATACTCAGAATGGCGGCATAAAGCAAACGGTATCAATAAATTGGTCAAAATTGGTTGGTTTCTTTCCAAACTAATTATTTTCCCTACAATGCACGTTTTTAACATTTTTTTACAATCATCAAAACATGTGTTAAAGTCGTCTTTTTTAAAGTCCTTTCAGATATCATTGCAAATATTTTAAAAACAAATCAATGGTTTCAAAACGGTGACCACGAAATGGCCATATCAAGCTTGAAAATAAAATGAAACAGTCACCGTGTACAATATCAGATGAATACAGAACTTGTGGAAACATTTTTGTTTCGCTTTTTTTTTTGTTGAAAATTTGGTTATAAACGCAAGAATAAAAATGGCTCAGCAATATTTGCCATTTCAATAAATCAACATAGTGGCCTCACTTGTATTCTTGCTTCAGTGCACACTGTAATTGCGCCCTCATTCACTATAATTCTAACCTCATTTGCCCCACCAGTGGCACAGCACATAGCGCTCTGAACTGGGAGACGGACGGTGCATGGTTTGGAACCAGGTCGCGTCCGCCGACCTACCGTTTGGAGTTTTCCTTGGTTTTCTCCGAAACTTAGCGTAAATACGGATTACAACCCCTTAAGAAGACCCCCACGGAGAGCATCCAAACCTCTGCCTACAGCCCACGCGTAGCTAATCGGCCATAATCCCATGAACAATCAAGCAAAGTAACAAACCTCACTTAAAAACAAATTTATTTTCCAAATATACGAAATGAATATTATTGAATCTTTTATGTTGCTATTTTAATATCGAAGTTATTAATCATTACCGTTTCGAATGAAATACAGGGTGGTTAATAATTATCGTGAGGCGTTCAGAGCCCTCTAGCGAGTAAAGTATTGGACGAAACCTAACCAAATTTGATGAGCATGCATAGTAGACTATGGGATTTGGATTTCCAAAAAAAAAAGTTCCAAAATTTTCCACTGGGGCAATTTTTGCGCTGCAAAAGTGTCCGAGAGGTCCCCGATCTCAATCCTTGCGATTTTTGGTTGTGGGGATTTCTTAAAGGTGTTGTTTATCAAGGACATGTCTCTGATATCGCAGCGTTAAAGCATCGAATTACCTTACAGGTGAGGCAAATGAACTCTGATATCCTGCGAGCGGCAGTAGAAAATGTCGTGCATCGTATGCAGCTCTTGGAATTTACCAATGGTGCGCATATTGAAACAAATTTGTAAGTATAATTGATATTTGCTGTATTGTTTGTCAATTAACCATTCTATATTTACGATAATACACTTTTGCAGAGCCAAAATTGCCCCAGTGGCAAATTTTGGAACTATTTTTTTTTTCTGAAATCAAAATCCTATGGTCTACTATGCATGTTCATGAAATTTGGTTAGATTTCGTCCAATACTTTACTCGCTAGTGGGTTCTTAACACCCCACGTTAATTAATAACCCCCCTGTATTATTAAAACCGAAATACGGTACACGTAACATTAAATATTTGAAACGCTACAAGCTAATGAAAATCTCCTCATAAACTTCGTTTACAAGTGACGTTATCCATGTTTAGGCGATTGCTTTTTCACCTTTATTAGAATATTTCACCTTATTTCTTCTACTCGACTGCCCAGTCACTAAGCTATTTGGGAGAGAATTATTCACTAAGAATACTCTGTCCTAAATCGCGATCCTTCTCACAGTGAAAAATTTCAGAAAGTGCTTTTCAAAAGGTTATTAATTAACAATGCAACTTGAACAATGTTCACGTATTTAACTAGTTAGCTCTTTGTGACACTCCGTTATTAAACTTTAAGCAAATGTGCCCTGCGACTTTATGGGAAAAATAAAACTTTTAAGAAAATTGCCCCTGTCATTACCCACTCTCCGTTGCATAATTGGTAACTTGGTCTTTTAACAATAACTTATAAAGCGCAAAGCTCTTACCTTTGAAAGAACAAGCATGTTTTGAATGTATATGAACATTTTTTAAATGGTTTGAAAACAATGAAGTTCAATATTTTGTTGTTATTTTGGTAAGTATCAACCTGTTATATCGTACAATGTTTTTAAATTTCAGGAAAATTATGTTTTCCATTTTAATTGACTGACTACTGTGTCAGTATCTAGATATGCGGAATGGGGCCTAATGTTAGGAAACTTTAAACCAAATTAGGCCAATTTTGTGACTAATGGTGGATTTATATTTAGATTTTAGGCATATTATATCGTTGTAAAATAAACTTTCTTGAATTTGCTCTATTACTAGAACGCGCACAGCTGGCAAAATGCTATTATATGACACGATGTGGTTCAGTGATAGAAGTTTCTTATTTCTACAGTTTAATTCTTAAGCAATTTTCAAGACTTCAACAGTTCATATTAATTATGTGATACTAAGACATATTTCTGGCAATCATTGCAACTCTATGTCAAAATTTTCTAAATAAGTTCTCATCAAATTTAAACCTGCGAAATAACATCTAATTTAGTTAAACTGAAACAAATGACCATGTTTAAGAATTTACCATTCTTCGGAGTAGCACATTCAATTTTCTAATAACACAGATAATTATATATGTAAGTCGTTACTTTGCTTCATTTCTAACATAAAGAAATGAAATCCTATACCATGAATAAACTAGCTTCAAGAAATGTGTTAAACAAACAAAAATACCACTTTGAATGGGGAACAATTTCTTGAAAGTGAAAAATAAATTGGTACACGACATTTATTAAAATTTAAGTAGAGACTTTGAAAGCCATTAAAACAAAAACACATATTTAAAATTTTATCGATAACTAGATGTGAACTATAATTGACAAACTAGTAAATGTTAGCAAAATTCTGCAGTGAAGAGACATTTTAGTTCTGGGAGGATAGGAGGGTAGGGAATATAGATCTTTTGAAATTTTTAATTATACAGTAGAACTTACAAAAATGAGTATCTGTCTACAGTGATCACATATGTACAACTTTACTTTAGAATCGCTACACTTTACAATCTTCCAAAGGTGACCACCTTTATTAGGTGACCAATTTTGTTTATCTCGAGGGTGACCCCATTAGGCATGTTTAACTGCAAGAGCAATGTGTAGTATGAGTAGTATGTTTAACTGCATGTTTAACTGCATTTTAGAGATTTTAATGTCCCTATTTTCCTTAAGAATATTTTTCTAGAAAAAAAAAAATCACAAATCTCTGCTACGCGGAATGTTTTAGCTGCAATTTAATTTCAAATCCTGCCATTATAAAACCATGCATTAACGCACAAACTGCTTTAAGACATTCCTCATGCATACAGTTTTATAAAATACTACTATTAAAATCATATAATTGCATTTTAGGTTGTGATTAACCGTTTAAATGTTCTTTGAAAACAAAATCGAAATGCATCAAAGAGCTGAAAACTTTTGCAAATACGTCAAACTACAGCCTGCGTTCTAACAACATTTCAGCGTTAATTTTTCCCTGTGTTGTTTCTCAGAGTTCGAATTCGAAGTAATTCTCCCGTTAACAGCACTCTTCTAATGGAATGTCATTTAAACTTGACGCTACATGATATCAGCGAACGTGTCCTGCTTTCATTAAATAAACACTTCTTTACAAGTTAAATGTATTTTGAGAAACCCACTGAATCCGTAATGCGAGTATGCTTCGCCTTGTAGCTCACTGTAATACAGATGTCCGTGTTTGCATCTGATAGTGCCTTCACTTTGTTAACTTTTCTGGCGTTTCGAGTTTCGGGGAGTATAAGATATTTAATTTAGGATTTGGAAACGGGAAGCGTGGGTGACATTTTCTAGAATACATGTGTTGTGTTTTTTTTCTGCAATTATTTAATATATTTAAATAAATATACATATATATAGATAGATAAATCGATGTAATGTTAAATGCATTTTTTAACACTTGGCAATAAAGTTGGAAAGTGTTTAATGTTCTCGGTTTGCCTGTGTGCCAGTCCGTGTCCTAACTACCGTATATATGGATGTGGAAAATGATACTCCAGACATTTAATAAAGCATAGTACAATTAACATTTAATGAAATTCTAAGTTAACATAATACAAATTAGACAACTTATTTACAGGTTAGAAGAGAATTTAAAAAAAGGGTAGTTCTCACCAACTTCTTACGCACACGTCGAATTCGTCTAAATTGTACGTCTACCTCTCTCGCTAGCGCGAAAAACAAAACGGGGATTTCCCTAGCTCCTTGCCATGGAAACCGATGACGCTTGCAAGTGGCGGCATCTCTTGGGAAGTCTGACATCTTTACATTCTTGTGCGCTAAGACGAATTTTGGTCGGTATTGGACTGGCAGGATAGAATGACACTACATGGAGGAGCTATTACGAAATATGTTATTTCTACATTCGTTGCTCTATTCAATATGGTGCATGTAGCTTAGACAACTCTTTCACTGGAGCATTTAAAATATTCCATTATTATAGTCGTAATAATACATTACGACGCTTTGTAGGTGATCATTTTTAACCGCATGTTTTGAGGATATCTGGCTATTTGAAACAAAACAATGTTTATTAAGGATTACAAATTAATGCTCTTCCTCGAATATAGTGCCTGTAGCATTTGAAGTTATTCTACAGGAGCAACAAAGAACCCCAATAAATCACGGTGTATGGCGTACTAGTTTAGAGATATTAATGTATTTCAAGCACAATAGAATAAGCATATAAACAGTTATAACACTTTACTTTTCACGGAAAAGATGAATGCACACAATGTACTTTTGCTTTGAAAATCAGTACTTTATAAAAAAGGATATCGGCCATTTTTAAACTCAGTACTAGTATTTTCATTCGTACATTTGGAGAGTTTGTGGTAAGAAGGAGGTAGCTGCATACGACGGAATTCTGAAATTACTTATGCTTTTTTGCAGTTAAAAAAAAAGTATCTTTCATTTGGTAACTAAAGATTTAACTCCAATTGTTAGGTATTGCGTGTTACTCAAAAGACAAAGTCATCTTTCTCGTTAGTTTGCGTTGAATCGCGATTATTTTTCTGCAAACGTGTGTAGTTGGAGCAATTCAGAACGACATACAACTGGTTTCATTATGGTGGTAATGATACGATAATGAAAAGGCAAATGAACACTCTGAACAGGATTCCTACTGGTGCGAAAACCTTTTGTGACATCAATTTTGAAGACCAAAAAAGTTGTCCGCCTTAATTGAGAAAAAAATAAGAGATGAATAAAACTTCTCGGCAAAAACAGGCTAAAAAGAACATAATCATCAGCGAATATATCTTCTGAAATTCTTAGGTACCCAATACTGAAGATATAACCAATACCATGCTCCACAGACTATTACAATTTCAGAAAACAATTTCTTGTAATAGGACTACTTCAAAAGCACTCTAAAGCAGGAAATGAGAAAAAAAATCGAGGAAACGCACGTGTGATGCTCTTGCCCTCACTCCCCTTACTGGTGCGAAAACCTTTTGTGACACCAATTTTGAAGACCAAAAAAGTTGTCCGCCTTAATTGAGAAAAAAAAAAAAAAAGAGATGAACAAAACTTCTCGGCAAAAACAAGCTAAAAAGAACATGATCATCAGAGAATATATCTTCAGAAATTCTTAGGTACCCAATACTGAAGATGTAACCAATTCCATGCTCCATCACAGACTATTACAATTTCAGAAAACAATTGTAATAGGACTACTTCAAAAGCACTCTAAAGCAGTAAATGAGAAAAAAAAAAAATCGAGGAAACGCACACCATACCATGTATAAGTGTGATGCTCTTGCCCTCACTCCCCTCACTACAGTTCCGTAAAGGCTTCCCACAGTTCCGTAAAGGGCTCATCAGACTTCATAAACAAAGCGGGAGACCCAATTAAATGGAACTAGGAAGCACTGGGTTTGGGGCATTGGCACAAAATGCTCCCCGAAAACAGAGGTGCCTAGTAATTAACAAACCAGAAGAAGAGGAAGACAATGATAATAATCATATTTTATTATTCAATAAATTAATCATTAAACGTACTTATATAACAGTTGAATAAAATGTATCTCACTTCTCAAATTCTCCCATGCGTAGTTACTTTAGCTTAACAGAAGGGGAACAATGCAACATAATCAGCGCGTTCATTTTACCACAAATCCACTGGTCATTCTCTAATAATAACACTTCCTGGTAGCTGCTGAATCGCTGCAATTCCAAGATATTCAATAATAATGAAACTTCACCATGTTTCTATGCAGCAGGATTACAGCTCCACTCTACACCGCTCGTTAAACCAACGATGCCTTTTCAAGAGTACTTATTGTGAACAATTTCAAGTGCCTACGCTGTTAAGGTCTCCGTAAAATGTTGATTGAAAATTATTCAGGTTTAAAATGAGGTAAGAAGATATTTAAAAGTCCTTTAACTTTTTAACACTTTGCACAGTATGCTAATGAAGTGAACATTTCAGACTAAAATACATTCATTAGTCCTTGTTAAAGAAAATTTTCTCTATTACAGAGTATGTGATTAATTCAAGTGCGATTAATATATTTTTTTTCTCTATTAATAAATGTTAAATAATATTTAATGTGTTAAGAGTTGTGTAATATGTATAATACTAGAAGAGTATTTTGAATAAATTTAATGTATTCTGTATTCAATCATTTAGTGTTTTCTTGGAGGATTGGGGTGTTTATGTGGTATTGGTTCCTCAAATCTGAAAATTTTCTGTGACGCGCGCGAATAATTGACTTAAACAATGACTTGAACAACCGTGATTAATGACTTTCATTAATAATTATGGCACTTTTAATTTAAAACATGCGTATATTTATTTTTTTTCTATGCAACCATTTCACTTAAAATTTTGGTAAAAATATCCGTAAATGCGTTATAATACTCTAAAGAAGGTATTCTGCGAATATACTATTGTAATCCAAAAATACTCAGAATGATGACATTAAAAATATCAAAATATTGTTCAAAATTCATTTCACTACCTTTAAAGAATTTTCTTACACCTACAATGCTCGTCTCAACAATGTTTTTAGCAGTTATCAAAACATGTATTAAAATCATTTTTGTAAAGCTCGTTCACATTTCTTAGAGATTTCTATAAAGTCAAATTAATGAACTCAAAATGGTGACCCCTGAGAGGCAATAATGCTTGGTTAAAATCTCATGAATGAAAATGAATATATATTAATTTGAAATTTCTAAGACTCCTTATTTTGCTGAATTAATTTTTCATTTTCATTTATTGCAGGAATAAAATTATTTTTTTACACATACAAATGTCTAATATAGATCTATTTATTTATTTCAACACAATGAATATTTTATTACTAAAGTTTCACATATTTAGCATTTTAAAGCCAATTTCAAGGAATTCATTTGCTTTATCAAATTTGTTATTTTAATATATATGCGACAAATCATTACCATGTAGAATAAAATATCCTTAAAACTAAAATTCCGTGTACATAACATTAAATACTTGAAATGATATAAGCTAAGGGAAATCTGATCTTAAACTTCGTTTACAAGCAATATTATCCATGATTTAGATGATATACTTTTTCGCCTCTATTAAACTATTTCGCTTTACTTCTTCCACTCAGCTACCCAATTAGTAAACTATTTACGAGAAAATTCGTCACTAAGAAAAGGTTTCCCTAAATCGCGATCCTTGCTTCAATAAAAATGTTCAGTGAGTGCTTAACAAGAGGTTATTAATTAAAAATACAACCTAAACTATGTTGACGTGTTTAACTAGTTAGCTCTTTGAGGCACTCCATTATTAAACTGTAAGCAAAGCTACGATGAGCACCTTACGGGAAAAATTAAACTTTTAAGAAAATCGCCGCTGTCTTTAACCGCTCTCTTCTGTATAATTTATAACTTGAATTTTTAACAATAACTTATAAGCGTAAAGCTCTTATCTTTGAAAACATAAGCATATTTTGAACGTGTTCAGCCCACTTTTTGAATGCTTTCAAAATAACAAAGTCAATTTTTTTTGTTATTTTGTGAAGAATTCAAGAAATTATACAGTTCAGTGTTTTTGAATATCAAGTAAAAGGGCATTTTACATTTTAATTGATGAAGTACGGTATCATCATCTAGATGTACGGAATGAGCACTCATAATAGGGACATTATTCCAAATTAGGGCAATTTAAGAAAAATTAGTCGATTAGTAATTAGATTGGTACGTTATACAGTTCTAAAATAATCTTTCTTGCATTTGCTCCAATATTAAAATGCACACAACTGGCAAAATGCTGTTACATGATATCATGTGGAGTAGTATAGAAATGATTTTTTTTTTCATTTTACTTTCCAAATATGCACCATGTATGAAAAGTTCTGTAATCATGAAAAAATTCAATTTTGAAAATTTGATGTATTTGCACGTTTTGAGGACTTCTGAAATTATTCATGCTATTTTTAAGGAGATGTGTGTGTGTGTGTGTTAGCACGATAGCTGCTAAACGATGTCTTCGATTGACTCAATTTAGTCTACATATTATAAACCACCCTCGCACGACCGGTATTGATTTCAATGTATGTATGATGTATATTTATTTTTCCAGGTCTACAAAAAAACAATTTCTGATAGATTATAGCCTACAAATGCAAATTCTTAAAATTGCACTAGCGCCTAAACAGTCCATTCGATTGAGTGCGAATTGCCTATATATGTTATAGATCACGGTCACATAAACAGCGTAAATTTTGGAGTGTGTAGAATTGATAGTTAGTTCAAGAGATTGCAAAAAAGAATTTTCAAGCATTAAGGCCTATGGAAGTAAATCATTTAAAATGTGCTAGTGTCTAAATGATGTATGTGAAAATTTTCAAATCGAGGTCACTTTAGCATATTTTGTGTAAATATTGGTGTGTACAGAGCTCACAGATTTGTATAGATCTACAAAAAAGGAATCCTGATACATTATGGCTTATACACGCAAACTCTTGATTGTGTCCTATGTACTAGATGGTGCATTCGATCGTGCTCAAATTAAGTACTAATATTATAGGTCACCGTCACACAACCTGTATAGATTTTCTTTTTTTTGTGTGTGCTATTTGTGCGTGTTTAGGTCTTATAGTTTTTGTGCAGGGCTACAAAATAGTTGTTCTTATACAGGGCAATCTATACACTAAAATTATTTGAAGTGTACTAGTGTCGGAACACTACATCGGGTTGAGCTGAATTAACTTCATTTAAATGGTTTCACAAAGATCAAGTGTTTGCAAAGTCCAGTGGAGTCACTCCAGATTCTTAATTATCTATGAAAATCTAATAATCTAAAACTTGGATTACGTTTACGAAGTTTATGATCAAAATTTAGTTAGTAACTGTTGAAAGTTTCTTGTATATTTAACTTTACATATACGTCATTTCAGTTAAATTTAAGGATATTTTACTCCAAAAGATAATCATCTTTTGCATGCTTATTAAAATAGCAACATTAAACCTTCAAATGTGATACTAAATTTTCAAATGTGATCCGTAAAGATTTCAGTTAAAACAATTAAAAATTTAAAGGTACTTATCGATATTATTCTCCATAAGTGCATTTTTATGTATGTTATTTTGCAAAGTTTTTTGTTAATTTTACATTTTAACTCGAGTTTTTCTTATAAGTGTTACTGTCAAAGTTTTAAGAGTTCATAAGATAACATTACTGCTTTATCGGCACTTTCTAAAAAATAATGCCAGATCGGCAGTGGTTAAGGTAAAGAGTTCAAAAATTTCTTGAAACATCAAATTTTAAAAAATGTATCAAACATTTTTTGTACGCTATTAAACTAATATACATAAATTTAGACCTCTTGAAACAGCTTTCATAATTGCGATTTTGAAACACTGTTGTGGCATCATAGTATTGTCTCGTCAGAATATTTATCCACAGAGTGTCAACCCTTACGGAATGTACGTAATTATCCGTACTTTGTAAACAGTAATTTTCGGCTTAGAATATATCAAAACGTATTCGTTCAGCATAGAGTGGTTGCTATTTTGAAAACAGATTTCACAAAATGGCTGTGTATGAAAAATGGTTCCGTATAATATTCCGTAAAAGTTGGCAACTCCGTATCCCAGGATATTTTAAAGATTTCTATATTTCAGTTATGCATTTGAATACGGCATTGCAAGGAAGCAATAAAAAAAGGTGTTTGTAGAGCACATCGACATTCACTTCAGTCTCTTGTATTGCGCAGCAGAAATTTGTGTGCTATCTGTTGTTATGCTTATTGACTTAGTAAAAGAATTTTACCGTCTTCCTAAAATTAGTGTTCCCTTATAAATCCCCATCATAAGATATAACTCTGATGCGTCTTCGTGTACGTTATGTTTACGTTTATGTAGGATTACAGAGATTGTTTCAATTGCTACAGATTTTATTTAAAAAAAAGCATAATTCTCCACAAACGGCAAATGCCATTATTTTACGTATGTTACGCCCGAAACAATAATCAACATTGCCGAATGATGATTTCCAAATTCGTCAAAGCTCGTGGGGAATCTCAAATTTTTAGCACATATGAAAAGGCTTACAAATGCTTATTCCTGCAGTTTAATTCCTATGCAAGACTTTTACTATTCATGTTATTTTGTAAGATCAGGTCATATTTCAGGCAATCATTGCAAAATCAGTTCAAAATCCTGTAATATAAGATTTAAAATTTTTATTGGTAATTTGATGCAAACTGTAATCCATAATCGGGAGAATGTCAGCGGAATTCTGATGATTTTTTTTTTTCCCCGGAGAGGGGGGGGGGGCGGTTAAACGTTAATTTCTTAAAAGATATAAATATACTTTTTGGATAGATTTTACTGCCTGTAAAGTTAATTTATATTTTTTCTACTATTCTGTATTCAAAACTCTCTGGTACACGGGGTGCTACATCTGAAATTTAATTTCAGATCTTGTCATTAAAAGCTAAGCGTTAATGCACAAAATGACTTGAGTCACACCTTAAGCATATACCTATACAAACACTACTGTCAAAATCACATTATTCTGAAAATTACATTTTACTTTGTAATTAAACGTTTAAATGCTGTCTGAAAATAGAATCTCCATACATCAAAGAGCTCAAAACTTTTGCAAATACGTCAAACTAAGCCAGCATTCTAACAACGTTTCAGCATTAATTTGTCCCTACGTTGTTTCTCCGAGTTTGAATTCCGAGTATTTCTCTCGTTAACAGCACTGTTCTAATGGAATGCCATTTAAACTTGACGCTACATGATATCAGCGAACGTGTCCTGTTTTCATTAAATAAACACTTCTTTTCAAGTTAAACGTATTTTGAGAAACCCACTGAATCCGTAATGCGAGTGCTTCGCCTTGTAGCTCACTGTAATATAGCTGTTCGTGTTTGCATCTGATAGTGCCTTCACTTTGTTAACTTTTCTGGCGTTTGGAGTTCCGGGGAGTATGAGACATTTAATTTAGGATTTGGTAACGGGGAGAGTGGATGACATTTTCTAGATTACATGCGATGTGCTTTTGTTCTGCGATTCTTTAATGCTTTTAAATAGATCGATAGAGAAATGGATGCAATGTTAACCATTTAACGCGCAGTGTTCCCGCTCTGGGAACACCCAACTCTGACGTTTTGACTGTTGCCAGTCACGAAGAATAGATTTGATTTCTATAAAAATAGTTGCGGGTGACAAAGCTCCACGAGAATCCTTTACTTTTTAGCAGGTCGTTTCCCGTAAAAAATTTGTCACGATTATTTTTAACAGCACTGACATCTGCTGAATAATGGAAGAATGTGAGAACAGCTCGATAGATTGCCCAATGATGAAAAAAGAGCAGTCGTTGCCATCGCTCGACTTAACTACCAGCAAGATGGCGGACGATCGAAACGTTCATCGCGTGACACTGATCTAGAGACCCTTTTTTGACGACAGCTGGCTGTGCCGCACAGCCAGCTGTCCACAAAAAAGGTGGGCGTTGTGGCTGTGCGGCACAGCCAGCTGTCGTCAAAAAAGGGTCTCTAGATCAGTGGCACGTGATGAAAGTTCCGATCGTCCGCCATTTTGCTGGTAGTTAAGTCGAGCGATGGCAACGGCTGCCCTTTTTTCAGCATTGGGAAAGGGTTGCACCTCAAAGGGTTGCGCCTTAATGAATCTTTCAACACTTTCTCTAATGATTTCAGTTTGCCTGTCTGTCCGTCTGTGCCCAACACGCTTAAAAACTAAATTCGCTCCGAAGGACTTCGAAGAACAGCACACATGGACTAAAGTAACCTACACACACTTGTACCGGTTTGAAATATTTCGGAGTTAAGTTAGTTCCTTCGGAGTGAATTTAGTTTTTTTTTTTTTTTTTTTTTTTTTTTTTTTTCTAATCGTGTAACTTCCTTATACGAGTATACGCATCGGTTGCTACGAAATTTGTATATATGTTAATCCTACATAATGTACGTTGTGGCTTGTTGGAAATGGTGAATGCAGCATAGACAGTTCTTTTATAAGAGCACTCAAAAACAGCACATTTCGGCAGTCATTCTTGAAAGCATATTTTAGAGATTTTCAGATATTTCAAACAGAACAAAACTGATGCTTATTTTTAAGGCATACAAAATAACACTCTCTTCATCTAAATTAGCTTTACAGTATTTATATTACAGGAATTACTACAGGAGTTATTACAGGAGTGCAGGAACAACCAAAAGAATTTCTATATTCTCCACGCTCTATGGTAGTTTAGAGGCATTAATCAATTTCAGGCCAAGCAGGATAAGTATATAAACGTTAATATATAACACTTTACTCTTCCCTTAAAAAATGAAAACAACATTTATAGTTAATTTATAGGGTTTCGCAAAATTAAATTAATAGTGATGTAAAACTTTTTGAAGTTACTTCCAAAATAGCGCCAAATAAGATTGCAATACATCAATTTGTCGCAAAAATGTTGCTGTGGTTGGAAAGTGTTTCATAATCGATGCGTTTGGCATTATTTTTCTCGTTTAATTATCATCCGTAAATACGCCTGAAAAATCCAAAATCCTGTGGGGTAAAAAATGTTTTCAATAATCACTCCAGAACAGCTGTCCTTGAGCTAGTGAAAATACCTGCTATGCTTTGCCAAAATTTAATTATTTTTTCGTAATTGATACTGAACTGGAATTCGTCATTATAATATTATTGCATTTTGATTGCTGAAATTCTCCGAAAATAGTCCAAATGTTATAAGACTTGATAAGATAAGTTAACTAATATCACAACACATTTTGTGGAGGGATCATTAACCGGTATTTGAAAACAAGCATTTCTTAAATTCTGAATATTCCAAAAGCCTCACAGCATTCCGAAAATAAGAGTATGACCATCATCCACAGCCGTATTTTCAAGAAATCATTCTATATGTTTTTCTTTAACACAATTTAGCTGTCAATATTATTACAATCCCATCGAAAGTCGAATATTTTTCCCGTCACTGTATATGCTCTAATTTCTATGCATGTACGGGACCTATGCAATGTTATACTATGCTTGAATTTATTTTCTGACCTTATTTTATTTGTCTTTTTATTTTCTTTGGTTTTTGGTTTTTGTGTGTGTGTTTCTGTCTTTCCTTTATGTTTTTCATTATTTTATATTTATTAATTACAAAAAAAAAAAAAAAAAAATCTGCTGTCCTGTATATAAATGATACTTTTCTTTGTGTTTTTGTTATTTTTGTTTTTTGTTCTTTGTTTGTTCTGTTTTCTATTCCTTTTTTTTTCCTTTTTGTGTGTGTTTGTGTGTATTTTTTCCCTTTTTATTAGCATTTCCCTTTTTTATTAGTATTCCCTTTTTATTACTTTTTATGTATTTTTGTTTGTCTTTTGTATTCTTTTCTTTTTATCCCATCCCCTTTTTCCCCTTCCTTTATTCTCTGTGGTTTCTCGTCTTTTCTTTTTTCCAAGAGGCAACATGCTTTTTTGTTTATCTATTCAATTCCCACTGTTTTGTGAGACGAATGGCTTTGACTGATGACGATTGAACGAATTTTCAGTCTAAACGATCGTAAAAATCTTGACATAAGTATCATTTTATGCGTGTTTTTATACAAAGTTTTCATTTATTTTATCATTTAACGCCAGTATTTTGAGTGTTTTTTTTTCCGTTATTTTCTGGTATTTGGCAAGAGCTCTAAATTCTGTTTTGTGAAGACTGATTTTGGATATTTTTTGATTACAATGCATTGTTTTCTAATATCTGTCTGTAAGAACACAAAATATTTCGTATGATTAATTACATATGAACAACTCTATTTAAAAATTGAAATAATGCCTTCTATGAGGTAGTTTGAATAACAGAAAATTATTATATAGCCATTTGCTTCTCATTCCCAAACACTTGGTGCATAGTAGACATGTTTTTAGTAATAGATTCAGCAGCTTATTTTATTCATTTTACTAAAATTATTGTTAAATATTTGGATTATTATGAAGTGAAGAAATTTCAAAATTGAGTGTGCACATGTATGTGTACTTATACAGAATTTTTGAAATTATTTTTGCTAAATTATGACGTATAGAAAACCATATTGAGCACAACGTAAGCCAAAGTGTCTGGTTTCAGTTTTCTCTAAACTAAGCACTTAAAAACAGTCTCCGTATTAAAGTTTAACGCACGGTAAAGTTTTAACTCAAATGCCATTCAGAAAAGTTTACAAAGATGGCAAACTCGACACAAGCAGTACTGACGCAAACTTCTCAAAACTGCTGCATTACTTTCAAAATAAACAGAAAGGCCACGGCCGTTTATCAATAACTTGTGACGTGGCCTTTAAGTTAAAACATCAAGTCTCTCCTTTATGGCGCAATGCTCTAATGGAGTGGCACTTAAGCACAATGGGGCGCTTGGCTTAGGAGAGTTTTATTTAGCACTTAATAAACGGCTGCTTGTGTGAATAGGTCACATGAATAGTGTAACCCATGCCGAAGTAAGCTGTTCAACTATTCTGCAGTAGGTTTTCCTTTAAATTGCTTTATTTAATAATTCAGGGGCACGAAAGATTCTTAACATTGGTTAAAACAAGTTAAGTTTCAAACGCTTTGCCTTTGGAACAGGAATGTTAGTCTAATGTACTTCTGAAAGAAAGAATTGTTTACATCTTCTAAGGTTCGACAAATTAGGAGAAACAAAGCTTAAAAATTGTGTAATTGCGAGTATGAGGGGTTACTGTAGAAATTCTGTAGAATATGGGATTTAACGACGGGCGTATCTACGCTACTTTTCTCATGGGATGGGTCCACTAAAGTTGGGGGGGGTGTCCATTCTTACTACACAGTAAATTGACCGTAAATATTACCATAAATATCTTGTAAAAATTTTCAATAACAGTAAAAATTTTTAAATTCTTTATAGGAATTTGTTTTTGTTACATACTGAAGTATAAAATTTACAAAATTAATATGATTTTTTTTTATTTTAATACAGTGACGCTTGTAAAGTGGATCCACTTTGTAAGTTGACCACTTGTCTAAGTTGACCTAACTGACCAAAAAGGAATGGCTTAGTCACTTTAACATTGAGTGAACACTTCATAAGTTGGCCACTGTCTAACTTGCATGTTGACCAAGTAATTTAGTAGACTTTGTACCAAAGAATAGATTAAAACCTTTGTAAGATGTTTTTCTTCGATTTACTTTTATATATTTTTTTTCTTCCCATCCACCCTGAAAACATAGTACAGCATGTACTATCCTACTGTTCTGTCACTGGGTGAAAACAAAACTTCTTGAGAAAGCAAGATTAATGACTATTTTAGTTAGGATCCTTAATGAATCATTCATCTTTATTCCTTATATAAGTACATTTTTTTTTTTGTATATACATTAGTACGCATAGAGTAGTTGGTATATGTGAAGTACAAAACCCTTAATATATACATGCATTTTATGCATGATGTATTAATACAGTAATAAAAAAACTCGGCTGGTCGAGCCTCGTCAGGGGGAGATCGCCTTGAACCCCCTTAATTTTTCCGTTTCATTATTGCCATATTAAAACGATATTAATTGACTGTGTCATTTTGTCGCTCATCTTTCGCGTATTTCGCCTGGTAACCCTATGCTGAAATTTTTATGAGTGTAACCTATTTATAGAAAAATACGTGGGATGCATATTCTATAGCTTACGAAATAGTGTAACAATAGATTAAAGCTGTTGTAAACTAATAGTATATAAATATATGTAAAAAATACATGTGAAGCACATTCTACAGCTTACGAAATAGTGTAACAATAGATTAAAACTGTTGTGAACTAATAGTATTTAAATATATGTAAAATTATGTGGCATACTTTTATATCGCATTTTTGGGACACATTTTCAATAAAGGGTGTTGAGAGATAAAATGACATAGTCATTGATTGAGTTTCATAATTTGCTTGTTTCTGTTCAACTTATAACTGTGTGTAGTGTACATAGTAGCTATGCGTACTATGTCAATATGTAATAATTAATGAGTAATACAGTAATATGTAAATTCAAAGGGTGGATAGTTGACTATACTTGCGATTATGCGTAGGCTGAGGGACGGTAGTGTTCAGATCCCCTACTTTGCATGAAATATGTCCGTGTATTTAACACATTGTTCGGTGTCCTTCCGTTTGTTATGTGTACTACATGTGACACGCTGTGATAACATAAGTAGGTAATGAATTAAATCTTATCCCAAAAGAAAAGGACTGGAGAATTATCGGTTCCAAAATGGTCCGAATAGTCATGATATCCCTTACTGGCAGTGTCAAGTTAAATTACGTAGCATTCCAGTTCTCATTAAGTGTACGGTTTCCTGCCGGGTATCATTAGGGGAGATCAAGCTGGATGTAAGTCATCATTTATTACCGGGGCGAATGGAATAGCCTCCAGCACAAAGCTTCTGTCTTAAGAGCATCCGGGTAACACCATGTGCCGCTTGGGAAAAGGAGTGTCTAATATACGGGTGAAATGAAACTGTTATGTAATAATATTGCTTCATATCTGCATTTTTTCTTCGCTATAATTTTGAATGAATCCACTGAAACGCATATGCGTTTAAGTAAAGGAACTTTTCTATTTAAAGAAAAAAAAAATGTTTTAAATCTCTCTGCAGGGTTTTTATAATTGAACTTACACCATAAAGAGGGCTCTTTAGTTAAAACCTTTGAACGGATTGTCACTCAAATTTGCTGTATAGACTACTCATGAGAAGTGCTGAAAGCATTCCCCCCCCCCCCCAAAAAAAATGATTATTTCAAAAAATGCTCACTAGATGGCACTTTGCATGGAAGAATAGCAAATTTAACAATGGAAATCACTAACTGGAAATATACAAATAATTTAAACATTTATTCAGTAGTTTTTGAACATTCATAAAATGATTCCAGACATTTCTTTAGCTGAATTTTCATGCCAATCGCCACCTACTAGCCGCATTTGAAACTAAACTTTTTAAGTTTAGTTTCATATGAAATGGAAACTTATTTGAGCGAACTCGTGTACTGACTATAATGTTGTTTGTAGTGGAAGTTTAATTGTAACCTCCCTGAATATCTTAATAGTACTTACTGGGGGGTTACAATATATACACATAGCCAGGAAATGCACACATGAGTTGAATAGTAGAACTGATAATTTCCCAGTACAGGCTTAGAGATAATTTTACAAATATGTGCGCATTCGTACACGTTTTTAAAGAATTTGCCTAATCCAATCCTATCACATATATGTTATGTTTAATTTTTGTTTTAAATTTATACTGCATGCTGTGATGGCTCATAACTTGAGGCCTCATTACACGAAGAAAATTTCGTGCGATTTTGTTGCTGCAACCAGTTGCGGGAGCCTCTTTCCTGGAAATTTCCCTTGGTTACCTAGGGAACGGTCTCCTCCAACTTTTTCGTTCAGACTCGAAAATACCGCAGGTTGCTGGAATGCCAGCCGATCGCCGTGCTTCCAAATTCTGCATCACAAAGATGGCGGACGACTCAGTGATACCGATCGTAGTCAGGCCTGTCGAGAGGGGGGGAGGAGAGGGGGATTCTCCCGGGCCCGTGTTTTCTGGGGGCCCGGGCTAAACTTTAAAAAAAAAATTCTGTATAGACAGAAATAGAATTTGCGAAAACCAACTGGACACCGACTGGAATAAGTAAAGACCAGACGAGGTCCTAAACGAAAATGGATTGCTGACGACACTTCGAATTCTGTTCCCAGAGTGCCTCGGCTCTAGGCCCTCAACTCCGCTCATAATAATTATATTAACAAGGGAATATAGTTTAATAATTCTGAGCAGAAAAAATATTAAGATATATAATATAATACATACAATAAGAAAAAAAAGGGGGGGAGTAATGAGAATACAAGTACAATCGTGTGTGAAAAATTGGATACTTGAGCAACACATAAATACACTAAAGTAAACATGATATATAAAAAGCAGCAGTTAATTCAAAAGGAGTTACAATTGTAAACAATTGTAGTTCTGGGTAATAAATTAATCTTAAATTTTTATTTCTTAGCTGAATGTGTTAGACATTCTATTAATTTTTATTTTTATAATTTTATATATACATACATTGGGATATGAGAAATACTTAAAAAACACTAATCTAGTCGCAGAAATCGCAAAAAGTAAACACAGAGAGGTTCTGAAAAGGGAGGAGGTCCTCGACCAATCAGGGAGATCGTAACAAAGTTACTGGAATCAAATAACATTTTTTAATAAAGTTTTTAATAACTCTAGGATTAGGAGAAGAAACATAAATCTGGGGTAAAACTAGTATTATAGCGAAAAAGAAAAAATTAAAATCATTTAAATGGACGTCATGTACGCTCTTTTATTTATTTATATTTTTTGGGGGGAAGGGGGGTAAACGCACCACCCTTTGTGCTCTCATACGCGGGAAATCACCATGACAACTCCAGGCCGGCAGGTGCAAACTTGATAATTTCCAAGCGCGGGAAAATTCATTGATCCCCAAAATGTTTTTGGAATAAAATTGTTCAGAATTGCTCTCGGAATGTGGATTTTTTAGTTGTTTGCGGTGAGTTTACTTACCCTTTTACACTTCTTATTATCACAGTGATTATTTATTTATTTTTTTAATAATTATTAGTTATAAAGTATGTTTATTTCGTGAGTGCTTCATGAATAGGCTTAATTTCTCACAGCAAACTTTTGAGGTTAAAATTATCTTATTGCTACTGAAACATTTCACTGAAGCTTTATGGTAGTGATTCTGTAAAGATTTTCACATATTAATTTTTATATATTAAGAATTCATTAAAGCGTTTTCTAAACTTATATCTTTTACGTTTAGCACACTATTAATTTTGCCTAAGAGCCAAGTGAAATTGTTCGGAACATTTATTTTGCATATTTGTAATAGCTCATTAAATTTAATTAGAGCAGCGGTTCCCAACCTTTTAACGTAGCACCTCTACCCCTCTCCATATTTTTCAGCATATATTCAGTTTTTTATTCTTCAACAGTGAACATTTAGTCACCTTTTTTTAAAAATGACGTTATCAGTAAAGTTTGGACAAACATTTTAAGCGAAAATGGGTATGTTTTTGAGTAAAAATGCGAATAAATAAGATAATAACTTTTTTTTTTTTGGGGGGAGGAGGGCCCGGCAGATATCCACCCCCCAGGACCGAGTTTGTCTCTCGACGGGCCTGATCGTAGTGATGAGCTAAGGAAAAATGTCTCTCAAATGGAATAGCGATATGGAAATAAATCTGATTGAAAGGAAATGCGATATTCTACATTTATGGAACCGTCGAGATCCTAAATATTTAAAAAGATTTCTGATACTACCTATAATTACATGCTCTAGCAATCGCCAATTTGGCGAATCTCAGGCGTTTGTCAGCATAGCTGAGTTTCTTCATTATGACAACCCTTCTTGCCTATCGACATGCCGTAAGGAGTTTCGGCAACTGGTTGCAGCAACATAATCGCACGAAATTTTCTTCGTGTAATAAGGCCTTTAAGTTTATACAAGGTGGTCATTTAAAAACTTTTGTTGACACACGAACCTCTAGCATTCGTTCGGTTCAACCCAACGAGACGAGATTTCTGGAATCCAGAATTCAGATGTATGATCTCGGGGTTCTGCGAACGGTTATTAACATCGTAATGTGCTCACGGTTATGATTATAGTCACAAATATTTGAAACTTTCGATTGGTAACGCCTACTCCCTCCCTTCGCTAAGTGCCCAGTTCATGCGGAAACCCAAATGAGTTGCAGAACGGTGCGTGTATCACGAGAAACGGACGTGTTATTCACCAAAAGAAAGAACCAGGTGTGCCCACGACCAAAAAAAAAAACGTGATCGGGACGAAACTGCAAAAACAGACACAAGACACCATTCACAGGACAAAGTTTGCCAAATATTCAAAGTATTAAAAAGAAAAGTCAGAAGACTGGTTTTCAGTCGGGAGCTCGCACATGCGCAATGCAATTACAGCAGCGAAAGTTCAGCTGTCTCTCTTTCTTTCTTTTATATGCATAACGCTTACGCTTTTTGTGACACACCTATCGGCACAACTCTCTTTAACGATTTCTTATTCGACGCTGAGCATTTTGCGACGATAAAAATTGGGCACTGCCGTTCAAAAATTTGGAGATTCTGTACCCATAACCGTGAGTGCAACTTTGTTGTCATCCACATAACCCTGAGCTCACATTACTGAAAAATCACATCTAAAATCTAATGCTGATCAAATTCCCATACCGGCATCTAGAGGTCCATAGATCGTCGTTTTTTATGACTACAGTTACAGGCTGATATTTGCATAGAAAATTTGCAATTGGGTAGGCTGTCAGTTCTCTATAAACCTCTTGAATCTCCTTCTTTCAAAATAAGAACCACTTATTTCCGGTGCGAAAATTACTGTCGATAAAGTAATAAAATAAACATTTTTTCCCAACTGCAAAGAAAATTTATTTTAGACCAAACTAATTTTCTTCGCAATCAAAAAAATTAAGTTCATTCTCACCAGTTGAATTTCCACAGCATCTCCAAACTCTTTAATTATCTTTAAATTTAAGTCAGGTACATTAAACACAAATCGAGGGTCATTCTAAGGGTCTTTATTACTCTTTGCTTCCCGCATTTTCATTTAGCGGCCCCCTAATAAGAGAAGTGAGTTGTTGCGTTGAGGACACACTTAAATCAAATGCTTCCGAGAATGTTCTGTTGAAGACACTTAGTGTAAATCTGGAAATGGAACGATTTAATTTAATATCACAACAGCAGCCTTTCAGGCTATCCGCATAATCTCCGTGTCCATTCTTCTCTAAATTGCAATTCGGGATTGCAGATGAAACTGATTTAACCAAGTTATTACCAGTCCGTTTGGTTCTCCCGTGCCATTGTGTTCAGACCGATGCATAGTGTCATTTTTTAAAGCGTACTTTTTTGCTGAGTTAGATTAAATTAGATGGTTCACAAACCGGTGCATACGAAATGAAAACAATTTTAACTCAAGGCAGTGATTTTGAAAAGAAGAGGTAAATAAAAAATGTTTCAAAAATTAAATTAAAAAAATATTTTTCACTGAAATGTCAAATATCTTCTGCCATTTTACTTTGGGGAGAGGGGAGCTACTTCTTTAATATTACGTGAAACTTTTTGTTGAATATTACTAATGGAAAATTGATATATAAATTTCTTTTTTATTTATTTATTTATTTTCTCTTTTTTTTATTTTTCTCTCTTTCTTTAGTTCTTTGCGTAGCTGTCTAGGAAGCAAAGAATAACAAAAATCAACCAACCAAACGAACCAAAAAAAAAGAAAAATCCGAATTTAATAGTAGTATCATAGAATACATGCATATATATTTTTTTTCCGCAATGTCAACTACATAAGACAGCATATATCTTCACAGAAAAGGAAAGGAAAAAAGGAAGAAATGAACATATAAAGATGGAAAGACATGGTTAATCCGTCACCTTAGGTCTGGCAATCCAACACCGCTCCCATAAGGACACAGGAGGTAGAGCAGGAGACGTGGCAAAAGTGGGAAATGTCAAAATCCTCTTCAGAGACGCACAAGGAACAAGCAGGTACTGGAGCCAGGTTAATTGTATGTAGGTTGTTTGGGAGATAGTCGTGGCCCGAAAATAGCTGTAATAATGCCACCGATTCATCGCGTGGCCACTCAGGAATATCTTGAATACGACTGAATCAGGGCTTTTGGCCCCTTCTAGCAGCAACGTCTCGAGAGAAAGAACTCATAAATGTCCTTTTAATTATCGTCTTCGTAGATTGGTGGACCAGTTTCTGGCTTTTTAAGTAACTGTAAAACAGAAGAGCCTTTTTTTTTTTGCCAGAAAATCAGCGGTCTCGTCAGACAACAGATTTATTACAATCAGATACACATGCCAGAAATTGATACAGCTATCGATATCTTTCGTACGAGATCTACCAGCAGAGCCGATAGCCTGAAGACAGAGCTACTTTTGAGTCAGAGAGACTCACCACTTTAGAAAAACATGCCAATCGGTTTCGTAGCTGAAGAAGGGCCAATCGGATAGTAAAAATTTCTCCGTCGAAAGCAGACATGAGAGCAATTATCACATTACAATTTGTATATAATGTAATATATTATAAATCTGATAATAATATGAACAAAATGGTTGTGCAACGATTATATCTATAGAACTAACATTGATTGAAAAGTTAGCAAATTTTAAACTTTCTACATTATGAAATGGCCCCACCATATCTGAGTGTATAAGACACTGAACATGACAGACAAGTGGTAAATTTCAACGTTCGGGCTCACTGTGGAGCAGTCGATGAAACGGTTTCGAGTTTGGGTCGGTTTTCTCCAAAGGTAACATGAATGCGCGTTAGAAACCTTTAAAAATGCTTTCGGGCTCACTGTGGAGCAGTCGATGAAACGGTTTCGAGTTTGGGTCGGTTTTCTCCAAAGGTAACATGAATGCGCGTTAGAAACCTTTAAAAATGCTTCCCTCCCCACAGCAAGATGCCCCTCATGTAGGCTTGCCATAGCACAACACAGCATGTATATATGTAACATAAAGGTACGAGGTAAGTAATATAATGCTCTCTGTTGTCACTCGTAGATATTAAATCGTCAAAATTAATAAACAAATAAAAGCTAAAATCTATAGCTTGTTTAAACTATTAAATTGGTGAGGTTTTTAGTTTTTCTTTCTAAGAAACCGCCGCCCTTCAAAGGTCTAAATAAAAATTTTTTAGTTGAAAGCAATGCGAAAAATATTTGTGCGAAATAGTATTTTCAGCTAGTTTGAAAAGAATTGCATTCATTTTATATAATTTTTGCATTTACATTCTACAAATACTAAATTTGAAACTTATTTTGTGGCAAAAAAACTGTTTTAAATTTTCCTCAAAATCTCTTTTTTTTTTCCTTTTTAAATATTTTCTGTTGGTCTATATTAAAATAATATGAAATTTGTGCTAGAAAAGACCAACATGCAATAAAAACTATTCATATCAGACATATAGCCTCATCATTTAGATAAAACTTTTTTTTTTTTTTTTTTTTTACATTTTGGCTACTAAAGCAGCCAAAAATATAAGTCATTATTAATGTAGCAAGATAAATTTCTTTTCCATTTTTTTCTTGAAAAACTGGAAAAGAACAAAACGCATCTGTAACAACTATAGAATGAGATGTTAAACTTGCGTTGCCAGAATTTTGATGAGGAAAGAGGCAATTTATTTTGTTATACAATGACAACGAACTTTAAAGTGAAAATTTACTTTTAGAGAATAAAATGTCATGCCAGAGATACAGTTAAAAGAACAATTCTTTTCGCTTTTATTTACTGTTTTAACAAAGCAGAGAAATTTAACTTTAATTACTTCATGAATAACTTGTCTTGTCGAAAATCGCGAATGGAAACTAGTTTTGTTAGTTATACACAGTTTAGATAATACAGGATGTCCAAAAAGTCCTTGACACATTTAAAAAATTCATACAAAAGCAGCAAATTATTATATGAATATGCGGTTTGCATAATAATACTTCACAGGTTCACGATTTTTTTTTTTTTGGCATCGTATAAAAAAAAGAACCTTCCGAATTGTGCTCATTAGTGGCGTTATACCATCACAGTAAGCATCCCGAATGTCTTGTACAGTCTTATCTTCGTGATCAACCACTTCTTTCCCTGTCTAAAACGCTTTCAGCCTTTTAAAAACTTCCCATGTCAGGTCAAAATGCTGTTTCGACTTGAAGGGTTTTTCTTAAACATGTTGCAAAACTTTCTCTGAAATGTAGTTATGGATTTTGATTCGAAATACCAACCTACGCAACGCGCTTTCTCAGTTTCAGTCGCGTTACCTAACATGAATATTCCCGCACCGTCAATGCTGTTTGAAACTTGCGAAAAATCCCTATTGGCTCTCATTGCTAAAATCTGGAGATGCAGCGCCATCTATTAACACATTTTTGGAGTAATTTGTTTTAAGATGGAAAAATATATTCTTGATTCTGTGAATCATTATTCTGCAATCCGCATATTCATACAACAATTTTTTTTTATTTTTTGTGAATTTATAAAATGTGTCAAGGACTTTTCGGACATCCTGTATTATATTTAGTTCTAACTGCATAATCAGTTCTGAAAGTTCGGGTATAACTTTTTTCTTTATGTACATGATATTCTGAACATATTATTTGTGAATTTGCAAAATACGACAGGGTAATTCCGGGACTTATGTCGCACATTTCTTTTTTTTTATGTTGTGTAAAAAGTCCCAGGCTACACATGCACATACAGTAAAATAAATAATGCTGTGCTATTTATAGAAAAATATAGAATATGAGTACTGCGAAAAAAAAATCTAAAAAAAATCTTAATATTTTTTTAACAATTTTTTTCTCAAACATTGCATTTCGGTTGAGACGCCACTCTTCAGGGTGAGACGCTGCTCTTGTGCGGGAGTAATACGACGCCTGTCATAAGAACAGAAGGAAATAATAAATAAAAAAGAAGCTCGACAAAATATTCATATCTGGACTATAATCATACCTTTTTCATAGCAAAAATAAATCTAAATTAGTATAAAGAGATGTCTAGTAGATTTAAATCAATATTAGTCTGCCTACATAGTTCACTACAAAAATTAAATTCTTATATTTTTTAATTTAATTTTAATTGTTGTTTCATCAACAACGTAACATCAGTGCATTTGAGAGAGACAAAAAGCGTAAAATATTGTTTGCATCGTTTTATTTCTTTTAACATTGCTTTATTTTTTTAAAGTGGGCGTTTCTAATAAAATCTGTAAACAAATTAACAATTTATCCGGTTTTTTAAAACAGTATTTCATTTAAGACAGAACGTTGAAATGCAGACTTATTTCAATTACAATTAACGACTAATGACATGCCCGATTTGGTCCGTTTGTGTAAAATGAAAAGAAAAAAAAAGCTAATAGCACTTAATGAAATCCAGCAAATATACTCCAGGAACATAAAAAAAATAAATAAGACACGGAGAGAAATTACAATTTACCAATTGCAGCGTCCCGTTGAAAAGAAACTGCGGCGTGTATACCCGAATGGCAATGCGGAATATATCCGATTTTGTACGGTACACACCTAACACGTCACAGTTGCCAGTCCTCGCAGCGGAAAATGGCGTAACCATATACACAGTGCTCTATGCAGGTACTACACTTGGTTTTGGCTTTGAAATCATGGATTCAGTAATTAGTGCAAAAAAGTACTTAAATATAACGTGTTTAAAAGTTTTTATAGTGAAATCATGCGCGTATCTCAAAATAAGGATTGCATAATTACAAGTAAAATATTAAAAAGGATTCAAGCTGTACACTGGTTAAGGAAATCTCATTGCACACCTATACTGAGCATTTGCCAGTTATCTATCGACAATTAAAAGAAATAGTACCAGGTTACCGAGCCATGCTCAGAATCTAAAGCTTCTTAAGTGTAAAATTTATGAATACGTAAATGCCTTGGCACGTATCAATAATCTTCATGGTTGCCAAAGATTTTCATCGCTGTCGGATCACCCATACATTATCAGATAAGCTTTGGTCGGCATTCAATGATACAATGGCATATACTTTGTTTTGAAGAGGGATGCTAAATATTCGACGGTCGGTGCCATCAGAGTTCAGCAAAAAGTAGTTTAACGTAAGGTGCCTCCTTTCCTTCTGTAGCAGATCAGCGAGGGTATCAGCGAAGATCTTGGGCGATGCATTCACTAACAGCGTCTTCATTACTTCAGAAATAGATCTGTCTATATTAAGGACGTTCAAATTCAGCATCAAGAATTTGAGTTGGTTGAACTGTCAGATGAATGAGTTTATAAAAAAAAAAAAATCATCAAGTCCTACACTGTTCGCAACGTAGCAGCACGCACCAAAATCGTTAATAGTTTTACTCGTCATATACTGTGAACAAAGCCATTGTAAAGTATGCTTTCAAATTTCGAATTCTTTGAAATGTGGGTGACATCGAAGAAATAACCACACCAATTCATTAGGAAATTCGGAATGTCCTACATCAATCTTACAGTCCCCAAAATGGTTTCGGTTAATTTTTGTTTTTACTCTTCAGAAAAATGCAAAGCTCCAGGGTGAATGCAATCCATGTTAAAAAGTTTTAAACTATGATAATAAGTACACACGTTTCTGGCAGCTTTGTAGATACTTAGACTGTTTACCCGAAGTATTTGTCGACGTCTAGCTGTTTGTTCCATGTCGTTCTCCTTCCAAATACTAATCATCTGTTTCATCTGCTTGTGTTTGAACTGCACGTTCACACATTTGGGCTAAGTGCTGCTGTCGGTGATCATATGTTTCCATAGCTCGTTTTTGAGCTACACTTTCATGCATTTACGTCTTTATAATACATCTATGATGATAATTCTTTACGATTGAAATTGTAAATTTCTCTATAGTGCTTCAATTCAAACATAAAATACTTATTTTTATCTAATTCAAAGAAAATACATCATGCATAAACAAATTCTACAAACGTAAATTCAATCTTATAGATACATAAATATAGATGCCATAAAAGTATAATCTTACATAAATATGCTTTAAACATAATTTTATTTTATAAACTCACGCTTAAGAAAATAAAAAGTGTAACGCAATTTAAATTATTAGTACAAAAGGACACTTCGAAATCATGAAATCAAAAAAAATAGATCAAAAATATTCTTTTATAATAACCCTAACAACTACTTAAACGTTGACAATAATAGAACAAACGGATGGACTGAAGAAAATGGACTTCTAACCTCGAATAAATCAAAAATACATCGCTCCTATGTAGTTACGCTGATCCCTGACTCTGTCACAATTCCACTTCAATCACTCAATAAAACTTTTACCATCCAAACAGATTAAAAATGTATTGTCTAATAACTTAAAATTTACACGGTTCGTTGGTACGATCAGCCTGAAAATTATCATAATTATGTAAAAAAAAAGAAAGAAAAAATCTGATAATCCACCCGTTCCCCGATTTTTAAGCGTTTTTTTTTTTTTTTTTTTGTTGTTGTTTGTTTTTTTTAGCTCTATTTCATTTAAGAGAATAAAAAAAGCTAATCATTTGAGTGTCAGAAATATCTATTGCAAGTGACATTGACGTTACATTGAAGTCACGGTTATCAAGCTTTGGAGGAAAAATTACGATTCCAATTCGCTTAAGATAGCTTTTCTAAATTACTACTCAGTTTAACTTTTTTTCAAAAATAAAACGGTTTTCTATGCATTAAGCATGGATATAGGAGAGGATGTTGATACCAAACGAAATGTTTCTGCAAATTACACAATTCGAATTTCGATGTATAATAAAAATTGAATATGAAGTTATTTGATTTTAAGTGGGTAAATATTAAATATTCTGAGTGTAGACATTCTATCGCCCACTGTAATTGTCTCCACAAAGGGCTTTATCCTTTAGTTTAATGATAGTGCACAACACAAAACAACACAGTCTAATCCACGTCTAAATAAGAATTGAAAATTTATTAGAAAAAAATCTTAGTAACCAGATTTCAGCCTCCAAATTTACTGCTTCCACATATGGACAATGCAATCGATGATGCCCAGCCTGCGGCCCCAGCCTGGACAATGCCAGCCAGCTCCCGGCTTGCCATGCACAATGCCAGCCAGCTATGGACAATGCCAGCCAGCTATGGACAATGCCAGCCAGCATATGGACAATGCCAGCCAGCATGGACAATGCCAGCCAGCTATGGACAATGCCAGCCAGCTCCCAGCCTGCGGCCGGATGGGGCCCGCCATGGCTATTGGACCAGCCCTCAGAACAAGTCAAAATCCTGTATAAAACCTATAAAACATTCAAACTTCCATATAAATCCGAATTATACGGCCCGCGATTTCGCTAACATCCTGAAGTTAGGCCCAGGAGGACACTATCGTAAAGTTCTGCCCGCAACTTTTAAAAGGTTGTCCATACGATGATAAAACAAATGAGTTGAAATCATCAACTGCAGTGAATGAAAACTAAACTGATGGCTGATCATCTGCAAAATTGAATATCGGCTGCGAGCCCAATTTAGGAATCGATCGTATCATTTTTTCATCGGATTTTCGAACACCGTTTCATTAAAAACGGTTGACCCATTAAAAAAAAAAATCGTCAGGGTAACTACATTTAAATATTTATCGTCAACTTGGCGGAATAAGGCAATTAAAATAGAATTCAACCTAGTGCCGTTATTTAAAAAAAAAAATGGAATTTTCATGTTACGTCACTGGATCTTTTTTCTTACTGTGGATGACTGAAAAGGGTGTCATTTTCGTTTAAATTATTCGGCTAAGCTGAAACTTTTATGTACTTTTGAAATTCGCATCATATGGATCAATAAAATACATGAAAAATCTTTATTGTTTTAGTATGTACGCGAAAATACATTTAGCTTTACGTTAGTTACAAAAGGATAATTGTAATAAATTCAGGCAATTTTTCACATAATATTTACGAATAGTTTTGTATTAATCACTATGAATTAAGAATAATTAAATTATTTACGTATATTCCATCAAGGTGCTTGCGGGGATGGCAACAAAGACTCTTTTCTCTTTTTCTTTCGCTGGTTGCCAGGACGATATTTTGAAATAAAAATAACTTTTTAATTCTAAACAAATTTATGTAGCTGAATGGTGTAATATATCTAGTTACTAAAATATTTATTTGTCTGTGTACTGTGTTCCATTTATTTTGTTTCTTTGCGAAATTAATTTTTACTATTATATATCGATAGCGTGTATTTTTTAATCCGCCCCAAATTTATTTGAGCGTCCCTTTTAGGGAAGATCGCATCAAGTGTGTTTTTCAAACGCTCAATAGATGGCGCTACCGTCCAAAAATTTTAAATTTTAAATTTTGAGCGTTTTAGAGTTTTTTTAAATCAATTGACCTAGCTTAATCGTTTCAGGGGGCCAAAAAAACCCCAGGTACGAAATTTAAAAAGAATCCTTAGAGCAGTTTTCGAGATCGTTCGGACGTACACACCCACACACACACAAACATTCCTCGTTTAATATAAGAGCGGATACAAGGGGCATCAGTCTCGGATGCGGCGACTCTACCGGAGTTACCGTATTTCGCCAATAGAACCTATACAGGGTGCCCCTCTGAAATCCGTTGTCACCCAATATTTTTCTGAACTGCAAGAGCTCTAGGTATAGCAATTTTGCCAAACGCTCGTTTAATTCCCTTCCATCACCTCCACCAGGCTGCTCTCGGTAACTTGCAGAGCAACGACTACAGAGCCTTCGTTTAAAATTGTTTCAACATAGCAATCTCTGTCTCACAATCCGGATAATTATGCTGTCACATATCTGCTAACCTTACAACGACTACTACTACAACGACGAATGTCTACAACGACTTACAACGACGACTAACATAGCAATCTCTGTCTCACAATCCGGATAATTATGCTGTCACATATCTGCTAACCTTACAACGACTACAATAATTTGAAAAATGAAGTACTTTGTTCCTATTTCTATGGGACAGTTTTAGAAGTTTCATTCGGTTCAGCATAATCCAGAGACATCTACTCTGCCATTCCCAGCACACACTGGGAGCACATTTGGAACACTTTTTTTTTTTTTAAGTGTTCCAGTTACCTAAATGGGTTCCGAATATGCTTTTATAAAAAGAGTATTCCGAAAGTGTTCCAGTAGTGTTCTGCTTAGGATGAATTGTGTTCCAATGTGTTCCCAAAACCGTCCCAAAAAGTGTTCTAGAAAATGCGCTTAAAAATGTGGCACAATAAGTTTTCTCAAAAGTATTCTGGAAAATATTCTTAGATTAGCAGTGTAATTTCCTTTTCTCTCGCAACTAAAGTAATATGTGTACGGTCTGTGCCTTTATAATTCCTTTTCAAACATAGAATTGAAGCTCCGTTTTCAAATTTATCTCTTTAAACCAACGAAGAAAACTAAGAATGGAAACCAATGTCATTAGTCTGTTGTAAACATTTCCATAAAGTGATCGTTTGCCACTTATAAAGTCTTGATGCAACCATTGTTTAGCTGTATAAATCTGCCTGTAGTGCATTTCCCTGGAGCCAGGCAAGGAGATACAGAAAATTCAATAAACAAGAAAAGTCATTGCAGTGGCGACGCTGTACCAATTAGCGTGTTTAATCGCTACACGGCCAGTGAGAATATATCTCATCAGGAAAACTTTCCCTTTATTTTTCTGTAGCATTTAGTGTAACATCCGGGTCTCATTACGAAACTTCAGTTTGTTGGAAAACCGGTTTTAGGAATGCATATAAAAGTTTCTTAAGTAACATTTAGAGAAAAATATATTTGGTAATACGGGATTTAATATCCTCTCAGTAGGCATAATTAAGCTTTTGACTGTGCGTACCTCAAAATGACTGTAATACTTTGGAGAATGTATTAATATAGTATTGTAAGTAATATAGTTTTCATTTTCTACTTTCTCTTGAATTTAATAGACATTTTTAATCCTTCTCACATACTAAAATGAGTAGAATAAATGCCATAAATATAAAATTTCAGAGAAATATTTTGATGCAAATTTATTCAATGTTTAAATAGTTATTATTATTTCTGAATCTAATTTTTGGTGATTTTTATCGGTGCACTTTTTTTAACTCATGAAGACTTTGGTGAAGTAAATTAGAGTTGATTTCAATGGTTCATTAAGGATAAGATTTTTTTTTCTTTTTAAGTGTGTATTTTTACCTTTTAACAAATTAAATTTTCATCTGCTATTGCGAAACATAGGAGGTTTAGTTATACGTCAGGAAATTAAAAATATCTTTTAAGCATTTTGATATAATATTCGGCAACATCAGAATCTGCTTATCGTTGCGCAAGATTTATCATGTATTAATTATTTTACCCACCTCCGTGCTATAGGATAGTATCCTTGAAGGGTAGTTCTCTCTCCCGGATACTCTAATTCTTCGGATAAATAGCCGGGACCCTCCATTTGGTGCTGTCAAGATGAGTA
This sequence comes from Cheiracanthium punctorium, assembly GCA_038373885.1. Lineage (NCBI taxonomy): Eukaryota > Metazoa > Arthropoda > Arachnida > Araneae > Cheiracanthiidae > Cheiracanthium > Cheiracanthium punctorium. The sequence goes on along the minus strand of JAWZYV010009161.1, from coordinate 671,880 downwards.
TCGTATAAAAGAAGTGAGAAATTTTATGCTTGTCAGGACCCAGTTATGCCCAGTTACGGCAGGACAATGCCGTAACTGGGAAGGCTCATCCAATCAAGACACACTGCTTTCTCCGATTTTCTACAATTTCTCAACCGAAGGCATAGTCTTCAGAATTCCGGAGGAAATGGGAGTCATCGATCAAGAAAGGGGTGTGCTTTTCACATTGAAACAAAGTCACGCTTAACGAGGAAAGTGGATCTTTTGTGGGAGCGCTTAACACTCCATAATACGCACAATAAAACCCATCCCCTATCTCGTCTTCTACGATATTGGGAAGAACTTTTCGCTTGTGTTTACCCTGTTGGGAAAAACAGTAGTAATTCTCGATACTGATTCCGACAGCTTCATGGTAGCACAGAGAGATGTTCTGTCGGAATTTGACGTCATGAGGGGAGAACAGTTTATTTATCCGCTACGGAAAGTTTACCGGTAACATTGAATTAAGGCCCCCAGGTCATAGGCAAGGTGGGTGACTGCCTACACTACACAGGCAAAGTCGTTGTATAGGCAATCGCACTTTTTTACTACAACCTAGAGATTTAAAAGGATTTTTTTCTTTCTTGTAGCGTGGTTGAATGTCTTTTTCTTTTTTAATTTGCCGGTGGCAGCAAAAGTGCTTGGACAGTAGTGAAACAATCCTGTAGACTGTCGTGTTCCACGACATTTCTGTTTGATGTGCACAAGGTTAAGGCAATTAAAAATCGATTGCCTACATCAGCCCATATATTTGGGCGCTTTAATTACAAGCAATCTTGGTGTACCCATATGTTATAAAAGCTTTCTGAAGCATTCTGTACAGGTACTATTTGTACTGAAATCAATGTATTTGTACTAATACTTCAAATGCTTAAAAATTACAATGAATAACAACTATTAACAATAATTTACAATACTTGGTTCCATAATGTTTAACATTGTAACTGTACACTTTTTTACCGTCGACTCCATTTTTCTTTTCACATACAATTCTTGGGAAATACCGGATTCCTACTCGTGCTAATTTTGTAAACAATAAATAAATAAATAAACATTTCATGAAGTAATGCACTTTACAAATGTTCTGCTTAGTACACTCCCATTTTAATACGGTTTATGGAGGTGCATAAATTACTGTTCCAAGTTAAACAAATACTGCGCTTACAAATGATAATGACATGCAGATGTGCGGATCTGTTACATTATTCAGAGGTTCAATCCCTCGATAATTATCCGTTGCCCAGAGTAGTGAAATATTGCCGTTCTGGAAATCATCATTATAGATATAGACGGATGTTTGATTAAAAAAAAGAGGGGGGGGCTGTAATACTTTTACGCTTGTGTAAAAAAAATAAATAAGTAAAGTTAGCGATACAAAATGTGAAAAAATAACTGAAGAACTGTATTGCATTCTGAATTAAGGGAAAGCTAATCGAGGACTATCTGCCTAAGGAGGGGTGCCTTCGGCGGGGGACTTTTTAGGAGGTCTAACACCTATTCACGTTACATTTGGAGAAAACGACCCAAAACTCCAGAATGTTAGATCGATGACTGCGAGATAGACCCGAACCCGGGACCTTTAGACTTCCTTTATGAATTCTGATCTTATTTTTGTCCACCATATTTTGTATTTATTTTATACTGCTACTTTGAAGAAATTGAATGTTTTCGAGTTCTTGACTCTAATTTTTTTTTTTCAAATGTGTTCCACTGGTTTTAATACAGGGTGATTCTTAATTCATCATCAATATTTAGTAGGGAGGTAGGGAATAGGAAAAGAAGACAATTTCACATAGGAAAGCGTGGGCGCAAACGAACGCATCATGATTTTGGGGGCGCTTTATGTCAACAACTCTCATTCACGCGCTGTACGATAGTTCTGTTAAAATAAACTTCACTAGCAGCAGGGGTTCCGTACATCACCAACCCCATACGACGAAGTGGATTGGAGATAAATCCTGTGACTGCGGTGGCCGACAAATCGGTCCACTGCGACCCATCCATTGTGCTGCAGATTTTCTTGCCGGGTATCCACTCGCATCATTTTTCCGAAATGTTGAAGAAGTCGATTAGACTTTCTTTGTATGGGGTTGATGAAAAACATGACGTACGGAACCCCTATTGCTAGTGAAGTTTATTTTAACAAAGCTATCGTACAGCGCGTGAATGGGAGTTGTTGACATAAAGCGCCCCCTATACATCATGATACGTTCCTTTGCGTCCGTGCTTTCCTATGTGAAATTGTCTTCTTTTCCTATTCCCTACCTCACTACTAAATATTGATGATGAATCACACTGCCTGCAGAGATTTAGTTGGGCATTCAATTGCTTTGGCACAATCATATTGTAGCCAGAGGTGTACTTTCAAAGCACCCTGCTTCAATACATTGTCTTGACAGAATTTGTAACCACTTCTAAGACCAAGATTTATTGCTGAAGATTTCAAATTCTTTTCCAAAATGTCAGTACATCTATATAGACCCATTATAGGATGTATAAACTCAATATGTCCTACTCTAGTTGGTGACATGCGCCCTCAAACCATTACTCCCCCCCCCCCTCCACCATGTCTAACTCTTCGAAATAAATTCTGCTAGCAAAATTCTTTTCTAAATCTTCTCCAAATCATTATTAGAATATCAGATCCAAAGTTTTTTAATTTACTTTCATATATCAAATTATTACTTTAGATCCAATGATCAAAATTATTTTGATTCACCTCTTTTACAAATGGAAATCGGAGTTATTTTTTTTTTCTTCGTGTCAACGTAGAATTTCTTTCTTTCCACTCGGCAATGCTACCCATAATTCGTTGTTTGAGAATCTCTTTTTGAGTGCGCATGCCATGAACAACAATAAGAAATATTGAATTTATTGATGATATAATGGATCCATAAAGGTATATTGACATTTTAAAAAAGAATTTTCAACAATAAAGCTTGGTCTTAGGAGTGGTTATAAATTCTATCACGACAATGACCTGATGCACACTGCCTTGAATGTATACCTCTGGGTGATTTATAACTGCCCGAATTCAATTAAGTGTCCCCTTCAATTTCCAGATCTTAACGCAGTGCAGCACATTAGAGAATTAGAGTCAAGAATTCGAAAATATTATATTTCCTCACAGTAACAGTGGAAAATAATGATGCAAAATGATAAGACAAAATGCGATCAGAATTTATTTTAAAACAAATTAGTCCAATCTATGTAAGAATATTAAATTAAGATTCAAAAATTCAAAGCAATCGAACAAAGTATAAAACTTTTATTGCAATTATATTTTAAATATTTTATTAACTTTAACTGCTTAGTGTGCGAATATTTTAGCGGATAATTTTCTTTCTTTTATAATTTATCATTTAATTTATGTTAATTTCATACTTTAATATTTTCAAAATTTTACTGAATTTAAAAAAAAAGTATAATAAATCATTTGCATCAATAAATTAGAAAAAAATGTACTATAATTTTTTTTTAACTATCTTTGAAAATGATATGTGTCCGAATAATTTTGTGACGCACTATATGTGCTAAAAACATTTTCAAACTAAGTACGGCATGAGAGCGATAACCAATTGCGCATTATTTTGAGCAGGTTCCCATGTTAGTGTTATCCAAGCATTATTTTGCGCAGATTCTACTGCTGTATTTCTAAGTCTTAAATGCAGAAATCAGTGTAGAATATATCAACTGCAATCACCTACTGGGCGACCCAGCAAACACACTACTGCCCGCAAAATGCCGGCCGGGTACCCGTCGTGCTGGCAAAGTGCCGTCTACCCGGAGCAAGGTAGATTGCCATCGTCTGGAAGTCACTGGAGTGCCAGTGTCTGAAAAGTGCATATTCGCCAGTACATAACTAGTAACGGCGATTTGCCATGTGTCTATGACATGCACAGAAAAGTTAACGGCGTGGTATTGCTTAAAATGTACCGTACCAGCACTATTTGGCAGTAATGGCCTGTATATATTTCGTAGTGTTGGCATAAAATTTCGTTATTTTAATTAAATAGCAAGGGTCACTGCTAAGATTTTTTTATCTTTTTTTTTTTTTTTTTGAGGGAGGGGTGTAAGGGGAGAAGTTCATATTGTGCCTTCAAATATTTTAGTACTAAAAACTAAAATAATCCAAACGAGTTCAGTATGCTATAAAAAATGTTTACTACAGCAACAGTGAAACCCCGTGCCAAGCTATTTTCTGTTTCAGTGATATTTTGAAAATCGGCGAATTACATTCCAACGGAAATGGCAACCCCTCTCGAAGGCCATTTCGTGACTTGCGAATGTGAATACTCTTTTTTGGGATCTCAAGGTTTTAAAGTTTCAGCCATGGATTTACATCTTTCCAAAGTGTTTAATTGGTATTTTTAAACTATTCCAGACTAACAAGATCTCATCGTTAGGAATAGTTACTTTAATAACACTATTTCAACGGTGAGATTTTTGTTAGTTCACATTTGCATGCCTTGGATTTGGATTTAACTGGGATAATACCCTGGATTAATTAGAAAATAACAGGTAAATTTTTACTTACACTGTTTTTAATATACAAAATCTCATTGCATATTATAGTGTATAAAAGTATTTTCCTTCAAAAAATTTGAGTCATGCAGGTACAACAGGTATATAGAAATGTCTTTTCAGAATAGCTAACATGAAAAAAATCATTTGATCAAAACAAAATGTACAATAAAGCAAAATGTTACTCTAAAGTTATGTGTAACCATATATATATATATATATAGAGTGCAACTTTATTTATTATATCCTATATGATTTTGACTAATATATACATATATATATATATATATATTATATATACATACATATATCAACCGTAAAGTATTATAACTCATTTATAAAATCTCTGTAATTATGAGATATTGAAATTAAACTGTTTATAAATGATTTTATGTAGGTTTTGACATGTGTTATATCCTCTCTCATAAAAAAAATATCTTTTGAAAATGAAAATTCGTAAGAAAATTGCAGTTTGTGAAAACTGCACACAATTCACTAATGTTGGACGAACATAATTTGCAAATGGTGTACTAATGGATTTTGCTGTTGTTTTTAATTTTTCATGTATCTAGTTTTTTATCTTAAAATGTTACCCTTAAGCAATGTCCTTTTTTTGTTTTTTTTGAATGGGTTGATGAAAAAGCTACCCTACCCTGGATCTGCCACTGGCTCATATTTTAATTATGGCAGCGTTACTGTAAATAGGCACTAATCCGGTACCGTGCCATTATATTGTAGTCACTGTTAAGGTACCAGGCCAGTGCCTTTATTTTTAATAATAGCCGGCACCCGGCCGTTTCATTTTGGGCATTATAAACTTCATGGGCCATTGCCTTTATTGTGAGTAACGGCCGGCACATGCAGTATGCCAGCAGAGTGCCGTTGCCTTCCCGGACTTCTGGCAAGGTACGTCTCGGGCGACCACTTTTGGTACGATTCAGTTACTTTTTGCAGTGCCGGGCCAGTGCTGGACGTAAAGGCAGAAAGGCACTGGCAAGGTACTCCGCCAGCAGGTGTGTGTTGGCTGGGGAGATTCAATTGAAACGCGCGCGATCGCGCGAGTTCGAATCGAGCGTTTTTCAGTCCCCAGTTCCCAGTTCAGTCCCCAGAATGCTTCCAATGAACAAGCCTATCGCGCTGTCACGGGATCAAAACATGACAGGTTTGTTTCAGTTGGATAAGAAACATTGATGTATTTCGAAATTTCCCCTGTTCGGCTCGGAAAACGTTCGAATTGTGTTTCACTTGAATCTCGCCCTTAGTCACTTCAAAACATGATATGTCTCAGCAAATTCAAATAGAAAAGCTTAATTAACAAATTTAATCCATTGCAATTAATTATTCAATGGCCCCAATAGTAACAGAGAGGTTCTTCTCACGAAACTGGAAGGCGGCAGATGTCAGGTTCAAAACCCGGTCGCGCCTGTGGACATAGCCGTTCGGAGTTTTCCGGGTTTTTTTTTTTCTCCGAAACCTCGCGTAAATACGGGCTAAGATCCCTTGGAAACTCCCCCATGGAAGGCATTCCCCTTATAGGCCTAGGTACCCAGTGCAGTCAATCGGCCTTAATCCACAAACAAACAAAATAATTATCCAATGGTTTCAATTTAGTACAATTTTTGAAAATTTAAAATCGAATTGCTCTTACTGATATACGTTACGAGAAGTAACATTACACAAACCTAGTTGCTATGGTGACTGTTTTTTCATGAGTTACATGCTAAAATAAAATTGTTGTTTCCATTAAATCATAATTAATCTAAGCATTTTTTGTAGTGTAAAGTTGGAGGTAGTTCTAATATGTGTAGGTTTATGTGGGGAGCCCATGCATGAAATAAAAACAAATTACTTACCGTAATGCTCCGAGGAATGTTTTTTACGAACGACGAAACACACCACAACCAAAACAATGAAGATAACTATTGCAGATACCGCAACAGGTAAAATAATGGTCATATCCAAATAAAACGGCGCTGTCACTTTGTTCACGACTGGTTTCGGCGTAACAGAGTCTGAAATTGCAGAAAAAATCGTGCAAATTATACAATAAAAGGCTTTAAAGGGCATATTACGAACCGAATATTATTTAAGTTATTTATTATATTATTTAAACAGTACATTATTATTAAAGCTAGTATTTATACGGAGCAAATATTAATTAGGCAGAGCAGCCCATTTAGACGTACAAGCATTTGGTCCAGTTTTTCTTTCAAAAGCTTAGTGTTAAAGTACGAAGTGTTAGTACTAAATTATAATTAGCTCTAAAGAACAGACATCCTTGCGGAACTAATACTTAGGTTTTTCATCCGGGATAACACTAATTGAAAGTTCAAAATCTAATGATAATATACACCTTCTTTAATTTTACAGAAACTTATCTTGTAGCATATAAATTATTGAAAAAAAGGAGATTTTATTTATTTATTTACTTACTTATTTATTTATATTTTGATGAGGTTTATATGAATACAAGTGTTAGAAAATCGTTATTTTATAAAACATAAAAGTTTATTTAAAATAATTAAATTTGTTAATAACATTTTACAACTATCCAAACGCAACTACATTAATACGTATATTCTACCCGAAAAGATATAATTTTAGTCATCACATTCCATATATTAATAAAACAATTTCTTTCGAAGAAATGCCCGTGCATGAGACGGAAAAAACCTAAAATTTTTGCCTCCTCGATGCACGAATAAGAGACTGCAGAAAACCAAAATTATATTTAGTGTAAAATTTTTGAATGACAAAGAAAAAGTCCAACTCAAACTAGGGCATCACGAGTATTGCATGATTGAATTAACCGAACGCGTGCAAAATCTTACATGAATTCGGAAACATGTTTTTCAAAAAGAACAATTTTTTTTTTTCACTAAAAAAGATTCTTAAAGGAATAAAGAAATTACTTGCTTAAATTTAAACCTATATGATTATTTGTTTAATTGATTCTAATTTAAAAAGTATATATGAACAAATGAAAAAAATTAAGAAAGAAAGAATTATTTATTTTATTTAAATAATATATTCAATTATTTAAATATGTCAACAGATGGCAGCACTACATTACAATCAGCTTCGGATAGCATTTTGTGGTACCTTTTATTATCTATTTATTTATATTTATTCCATTAAACATTAACGCAAGCAAAAACTAAAAAACTAGTTTATTCTTAAATTAAGAATAAACGCGCTAAAGGCTCTGAATCTCTTTTAAAATCACTTCAGCTTTTCTTAGTTTACCCAACATTATTTTAACTCAAGCGTAAAAGAGAGGAAGTAGAAGAATGTTTGGCGGAGAGCAGATAAAACTGCCTCGTTCGTAAAGTGTAAGAATGTCTATTTGTCAAACCCGAAAAGATATTTGCTGACAAAAATAGTGATTAATCAGCACTTCTTCTTTCTCCCGATAACGTTTTATCTGTATCAGGAAACTCGTTTTATTTGACATGATGGTATTTAGTAAGACTTTCGGATTTTTATTAGTTTTCTTGTTTTTAAAAGCAATGTTTTATTACTTGAAATAGCGGTGTGAAAATGAATTTGCTGTTGGAGTGAAGTGCATTAGTTTAAATTTCAATGTAAATTAAATTGAAAAAAAAAATAAACGAGCATTTCAGTAATAAGGTATAAAAGGGATCTTGCATAAAAGGTATTTGCATCCCTTAAAAATCGCTTTTGTTTATTTTACTTTTTTTAAATTTAAATAAGACAGTTTTTTTTATGGAATTTTAAATAATTTGTTTAATAATTGTTTTTAATTTTGTTTTTTAAAATCTGGTGTTTTATAATAATGAATACCCATAAAATAATTAGTACGTATGAGGTTCAAAAAGTGTGAAATTAATCTCTATCTGTACGTATACTGTATGTAATGCACATACATTAAAGTAAAATGTACATCACACACACACATAAAACAGCGAATCATCTTTTGAAACTGATCAGTTTATATATTTAATAACTTACTCTGTCTAAATACTTACACAGATAGACTTTTTATATTACAATTTGTTCATATATGTAAATAGCGGAGGGGGGGGGGGTAATCCGAGTACTTAAAAAAAGTTAAAAAGTAAAAATTAACTCACTGTTCAATATTCTTTTTTGATAAGGTATTTAACTTTGAATAAAAATTGAGAGATCGTTATATTAATTAAACATTTTTCCAAATATAAAAATATATGGTCATCAGTATGAAGTGCTTTAAAACTGAAACTGCACAGGTTTCCACAGTCCAAAAGAGATTTTGACGAATTTCTTAAAACGATCATTTAAAAATATATTCTCGGCATTCAAATATTCTACACATATAAGTTTCTTAAAAACTTTGAAATATGAAATACTCATACTATGTCAACTTTTAAATATTTATTTATTTACTTTTCAATTTAGCTGCTGAAAAAGATTGGGTTCTAATTCATTTGTTTCGTTCGGCATCTTTTGTTTAGGATTAAAATAAGATTTTGAGGTAAAAATTCATTATTAATGTGCTAAAAGAATCGTTTCACTAATGTTTGATATAAATTTATTATAGATTTCCCCATTAGATAGTCTACCTGAATAAATTCATATTTCTCTTCGAAAAAGGAAAACATAAACAGCTGAATAATTTAAAACTACTTTTATATTCGAAACTTTGAACATAGATATTTCAAAGAAAAAAAAAATCTTGTATATATGTTCTTTATTTCACAATTTAAGATTATAATACATAAAAAAAAAAAAAAAACTAAGAAAGGAAAGGATACACTCGATCTCAAAAGGCATTCGAGTGTAAGTCAAACTTCCTATGTCAATTTCATATTTTAAACATCGTTCTCTGTAAAAGTTAATTATATCATACATAATAACAGCTTCTAATATTCCTTTATAAAGCTGTGTTTTTCCAAAAACTAATTAGTTATCGACAAAACTAAACTATGAAACTTGGCTATTCTTCAAAACACTTTTTAAAGTAGGTGTAGTTACTTTTTAATTCATTTCTTTGTACTTATTATTACGATACTAATTTATGAAGCTATGCTGTTGTTAAAAGTAATGATAAATTGAATTATTATAATTATTTATTTTATTTATTTTTATCGTACAATTTACTTCCGGTTTAGAGATAACGCTAGAAAACTATTCAGAATTACTTTTCATAACTTCTACTCAGAGCCTGGGCAAATCGAGACTTTGTCCAGGGCCCCCGGATCGGAAGGGGGTCAACAATATCAAATATTGTTCTGAAATATTCTTTTTTATATCAAAATTTTATGGAAAATAAAACAAATTTCATAGATTGGGGGCCCCCAAATTCATCAATGCCCGGGGCCCCTGTTGGTCATAATCAGGCTCTGCTTCTGCTATTTCCTTGTGACTTGTGAGAGTAATAAAGCAATCTTTAAAATAAATGAGCAAGCAATATTTTGCCATAAGTGTCATGGGGTAATAAATATTTCAATAATCATGCGATAGCTGAAGATTTTCAAACGAACAGCTTTAAAGTAAAATATAGAAGTACAATGAATTTACTAAAGGAAAAGAACGTAAAAGCTAGCTTTTCTTGTTTGGTGCTGCCATCTATTGCTCACAATCTGCATATAATCTGTTTTTAAATAATTTCTAAGTGTTCCAGAATTTTTATTTTTAATACGAAACATATAATCAACCCATAGTTTTGATATTTCTAGAAAATGTACAAATGGAGCGGAAGGATTTAAATCATAATCACTATTATCCAAGCAAATCTATAAATAAATATTTTCATTTTTGAGTTAAACAAGTTTCTTGGTGCTTGAATTGATCAATTTAATAATGACTGCTTTCTGATATACCAAACCCATGTCGGTAAGTTGTACGAGTAAAAAAAGAGTGTGTTTTTTCAGATTAATGAAAACTTATCTGTGAGATGGTGAAAACGCTTAAGTTTTCATCTGTCTGTAAATAATTATGTAAATGACTTGAATACTATATGTTAAATAATCTTTACGATTAGTTTTTTCTAGCAGCCTACTTAATTCATATTAAAAATAACCCGCAGAATGTAATGCAATTATGTTTAGATTGTAATACTTAATATATATAAAATAACCAATAAAATAATTGATAGGAATTTCTTTTATAGCATAATCATTTTTTTTTCAGTTTTTTATCGATATTTACTTACTTATAAAAAAAAAAAAATGCAGTCAGTAAATAGGTAGGAATACGTAACGTAATGCAATTTTACTTGCACTTGTATAAACTCACATTTAGCACTTTCATTATTGATAACTACATAACATTTTATATGGCTGCCTTTTTTTTTTCCTACGAATTTATTTTAAGGACTGTACAAACGATTTGCTCTCGGTCATAAAATTTTTATTTCCTATCCTAAAAATATATATATATATATTTGAGATGTAAATTTCTAGAGTAACCAAATACTAAACTTTTGAAAAAAAAAAAAAATTACAAATATTTTTTATTTATTTTCTTTGGTGAAAATAGATTCGTCCCCAAATTCAGAAATCCTGGCTTTATGTTGTAATTATATTAGATTATTATTAATTATTACTATTGTGCGGTAATTTATTTTACTAAAGTAATACAACAATACCATGCGAGTCACTTCGCTTCATCTATTTCTAGTATTCCTCCCTGCCAAGCACAATGCATTCTTATTCAGTCATCACACCTTACAACGGCATTACAAGGATAGTCAATACGTTTTCAAACTCACCTAAGGTGTTCAAAGTGGAAAACGTATAGTCAGCTTCTGTTTTACCAGCTACATTTGTTGCTGATATATGTACTTGGTACCAGGAGCCTGGACTTAATCCCACCAGGTCCACTTTTCTGTTGTCTGAGGGCAGTGGTCCGTCGTTCAGTACTGTCCACTCGGCATCCTGCTGCTGTCTGTACTGCACTAGAAAGGATGTGATAGGGCACCCATTGTCCAACCATGAAACCAGATTCATTGTTGCAGCTGTCATATTGGTACTCAACATGGACTGTTTATCAGGTGCAAGAGGCACTACGGATATAGAAAGTTTATTATGATTGAGAATTTGATATTTGGAATATTTGGAATATCTTCATTAAACGTATAATCAACAATTTTCAAGTCTAATTCTTATGAAAACTAATCTGGTAGAAAACAGTTCGCACGCGTAAAAGCATTGCACATGTCAACTCTTCCGAACTTTTTATTCTGAATTTTAAGGCATTATGTGCGTTTTAATGAGATGCTTACTAAAAATACAATGATTATGTAATCTTTCCAAAACTTATTTTCCGCTCACGTTTCTGTATTTCGCAATGCAGCCGTCAACAGAAATCTAAAGCGCTACCCCATAAGTATCTTTACCCTACTAGCAATTTTGCTCGGGCCATCATCTGCTGGCTACGTGGCCGGTGGTAATCCGAGCAAAATTGCTAGTAGAGAAAGTCTGTCTTTTTTACACATAACTTTTGCAAATCAGTCCCGGCATAAAATTTATCAATACACTACTGCACATGTAGTAATTAAGACTCATGAAAGCTTTTAGTCCGTACTTTAAATAATCCGCTCTTATATTAAACGAGGAATGTTTGTGTGTGTCTGTGTGTGGGTGTGTATGTCCGAACGATCTCGAAAACTGCTCTAAGGATTCTTTTTAAATTTCGTACCTGGGGGTATTTTGGGCCCCTGAAACGATTGAGCGAGGTCAATTGATTGAAAAAACTCTAAAACGCTCAAAATTTAAAATTTAAAAATTTTGGAAGGTAGCGCCATCTATTGAGCGTTTGAAAAACACAATTGATGCAATCTTCCTAAAAGGGACGCTCAAATAAGTTTCGGGCGGATTAAAAAATACACGCCATCGATATATAATAGTAAAAATTAATTTCGCAAAGAAACAAAATAAATGGAACTTGTTGTTCAGTACACAGACAAATAAATATTTTAGTAACTAGATATATTACACCATTCAGCTACATAAATTTGTTTAGAATTAAAAAGTTATTTTTATTTCAAAATATCGTCCTGGCAACCAGCGAAAGAAAAAGCGAAAAGAGTCTTCGTTGCCATCCCCGCAAGCACCTTGATGTAATATACGTAAATAATTTAATTATTCTTAATTCATAGTTATTAATACAAAACTACTCGTAAATCTTATGTGAAAAATTGCCTGAATTTATTACAATTATCCTTTTGTAACTAACGTAAAGCTAAATGTATTTTCGCGTATATACTAAAGCAATAAATATTTTTCATGTATTTTATTGATCCATATGATGCGAATTTCAAAAGTGCATAAAAGTTTCAGCTTAGCCGAATAATTTAAATGAAAATGACACCCTTTTCAGTCATTCACAGTATGAAAAAAGATCCTGTGACGTAACATGAAAATTCCATTTTTTTTTTAAATAATGGGCACTAGGTTGAATTCTATTTTAACTGCCTTATTCCGCCAAGTTGACGATAAATATTTAAATGTAGTTACCCTGACGATTTTTTTTTTTTTTTTAATGGGTCAACCGTTTATAATGAAACGATGTTCGAAACTCCGATGAAAAAATGATACGATCGATTCCTAAATTGGGCTCGCAGCCGATATTCAAATTAATTTTGCAGATGATCAGCCATCAGTTTAGTTTTCATTCACTACAGTTGATGATTTCAACTCATTTATTTTATCATCGTACGGACAACCTTTTAAAAGTTGCGGGCAGAACTTTACGATAGTGGCCTCCTGGGCCTGACTTCAAGATGTTAGCGAAATCGCGGGTCGTATAATTCGGATTTATATGGAAGTTTGAATGTTTTATATAGGTTTTATACAGGGTTTTGACTTGTTCTGAAGGCTGGTCCAAAAGCCATGGCGGGCCCCATCCGGCCGCAGGCTGGGAGTTGTCCATATGTGGAAGCAGTAAATTGGGAGGCTGAAATCTGATTACTAAGATTTTTTCTAATAAATTTTCAATTCTTATTTAGACGTGGATTAGATTGTGTTGTTTTGTGTTGTGTACTATCATTAAACTAAAGGATAAAGCCCTTTGTGGAGACAATTACAGCGGGCGATAGAATGTCTACACTCAGAATATTTAATATTTACCCACTTAAAATCAAATAACTTCATATTCAATTTTTATTATACATCGAAATTCGAATTGTATAATCTGCAGAAACATTTCGTATTCGAAACATTTCGTTTGGTATCAACATCCTCTCCTATATCCATGCTTAATGCATAGAAAACCGTTTTATTTTTGAAAAAAAGTTAAACTGAGTAGTAATTTAGAAAAGCTATCTTAAGCGAATTAGAATCGTAATTTTTCCTCCAAAGCCTGATAACCGTGACTTCAATGTAACGTCAATGTCACTTGCAATAGATAATTCTGACACTCAAATGATTAGCTTTTTTTATTCTCTTAAATGAAATAGAGCTAAAAATACAAAAAAAAAACACTTAAAAATCAGGGAACGGGTGGATTATCAGATTTTTTCTTTATTTTTTTCTTTCCTCTTTTTCTTATTATTTTCTATTTTTTTTTACATAATTATGATAATTTTCAGGCTGATCGCACCAACGAACCGTGTAAATTTTAAGTTATTAGACAATACATTTTTAATCTGTTTGGATGGTAAAAGTTTTATTTTGAGTGGTTGAACTGAAATTGTGACAGAGTCAGGGATCAGCGTAACTATATAGGAACGATTATTTTTGATTTATTCGAGGTTAGAAGTCCATTTTCTTCAGTCCATTTGTTTGTTCTATTATTGTCAACGTTTAAGTAGTTGTTAGGGTTATTATAAAAGAATATTTTTGATCTATTCTGTTTTTGATTTCATGATTTCGAAGTGTCCTTTTGTACTAATAATTTAAATTGTGTTACACTTTTTATTTTCTTAAGCGTGAATTTATAAAATAAAATTATGTTTAAAGCATATTTATGTAAGATTATACTTTTATGGCATCTATATTTATGTATCTATAAGAGTGAATTTACGTTTGTAGAATTTGTTTATGCATGATGTATTTTCTTTGAATTAGAAAAAAATAAGTATTTTATGTTTGAATTGAAGCACTATAGAGAAATTTACAATTTAAATCGTAAAGAATTATCATAATAAATGTATTATAAAGACGTAAATGCATGAAAGTGTAGCTCAAAAACGAGCTGTGGAAACATATGATCACCGACAGCAGCACTTAGCCCAAATGTGTGAACGTGCAGTTCAAACACAAGCAGATTAAACAGATGATTAGTATTTGGAAGGAGAACGACATGGAACAGCTAGACGTCGACAAATACTTCGGGTAAACAGTCTAAGTATCTACAAAGCTGCCACAAATGTGGGTACTTATTATCATAGTTTAAAACTTTTTAACATGGATTGCATTCACCCTGGAGCTTTGCATTTTTCTGAAGAGTAAAAACAAAAATTAACCGACACCATTTTGGGGACTGTAAGATTGATGTAGGGCATTCCGAATTTCCTAATGAATTGGTGTGGTTGTTTCTTCGATGTCACCCACATTTCAAAGAATTCGAAATTTGAAAGCATACTTTACAATGGCTTTGTTCACAGTATATGACGAGTGAAACTATTAACGATTTTGGTGTGTACTGCTACGTTGCGAACAGTGTATAACAGACTTGATGATTTTTTTTTATAAAGTCATTCATCTGACAGTTCAACCAACTCAGATTCTTGATGCTGAATTTGAACGTCCTCAATATGGACAGATATATTTCTGAAGTAACGAAGACGCTGTTAGTGAATGCATCGCCCAAGATCTTCGCTGATCTGCTACAGAAGGAAAGGAGGCACCTTACGTTAAACTACTTTTTGCTCAACTCTGATGGCACCGACCATCGAATATTTAGCATCCCTCTTCAAAACAAAGTATATGCCATTGTAACATTGAATGCCGACCAAAGCTTACCTGATAATGTATGGGTGATCCGACAGCGATGAAAATCTTTGGCAACCATAAAGATTATTGATACGTGCCAAGGCATTTACGTATTCATTATTTTGCACTTAAGGAGCCTTTAGATTCTGAGCATGGCTCGGTAACCTGGTACTGATATATGATATAGATACTTTACATAACAAGCATTTTCCCTCTTTAAATAGTCATCATGTTACGTAACAGTGCATGCCGGGAAATAAAAAAGCATATCCAGATTTTTTTCTCTGAAATGAAGGCTGAAAACATGTATTTGATTATCTTCAAATTCATTCAAAAATATCCGCTCTTATATTAAACGAGGAATGTTTGTGTGTGTGTGTGTGGGTGGGTGTGTATGTCCGAACGATCTCGAAAACTGCTCTAAGGATTCTTTTTAAATTTCGTACCTGGGGTTTTTTGGGCCCCTGAAACGATTGAGCGAGGTCAATTGATTGAAAAAACTCTAAAACGCTCAAAATTTAAAATTTAAAAATTTTTGGACGGTAGCGCCATCTATTGAGCGTTTGAAAAACACAATTGATGCAATCTTCCTAAAAGGGACGCTCAAATAAGTTTGGGGCGGATTAAAAAATACACGCCATCGATATATAATAGTAAAAATTAATTTCGCAAAGAAACAAAATAAATGGAACTTGATGTTCAGTACACAGACAAATAAATATTTTAGTAACTAGATATATTACACCATTCAGCTACATAAATTTGTTTAGAATTAAAAAGTTATTTTTATTTCAAAATATCGTCCTGGCAACCAGCGAAAGAAAAAGAGAAAAGAGTCTTCGTTGCCATCCCCGCAAGCACCTTGATGTAATATACGTAAATAATTTAATTATTCTTAATTCATAGTTATTAATACAAAACTACTCGTAAATCTTATGTGAAAAATTGCCTGAATTTATTACAATTATCCTTTTGTAACTAACGTAAAGCTAAATGTATTTTCGCGTATATACTAAAGCAATAAATATTTTTCATGTATTTTATTGATCCATATGATGCGAATTTCAAAAGTGCATAAAAGTTTCAGCTTAGCCGAATAATTTAAATGAAAATGACACCCTTTTCAGTCATTCACAGTATGAAAAAAGATCCTGTGACGTAACATGAAAATTCCATTTTTTTTTTAAATAATGGGCACTAGGTTGAATTCTATTTTAACTGCCTTATTCCGCCAAGTTGACGATAAATATTTAAATGTAGTTACCCTGACGATTTTTTTTTTTTTTTTAATGGGTCAACCGTTTATAATGAAACGATGTTCGAAACTCCGATGAAAAAATGATACGATCGATTCCTAAATTGGGCTCGCAGCCGATATTCAAATTAATTTTGCAGATGATCAGCCATCAGTTTAGTTTTCATTCACTACAGTTGATGATTTCAACTCATTTATTTTATCATCGTACGGACAACCTTTTAAAAGTTGCGGGCAGAACTTAACGATAGTGGCCTCCTGGGCCTGACTTCAAGATGTTAGCGAAATCGCGGGTCGTATAATTCGGATTTATATGGAAGTTTGAATGTTTTATATAGGTTTTATACAGGGTTTTGACTTGTTCTGAAGGCTGGTCCAAAAGCCATGGCGGGCCCCAACAGGCCGCAGGCTGGGAGTTGCCCATATGTGGAAGCAGTAAATTTGGAGGCTGAAATCTGATTACTAAGATTTTTTCTAATAAATTTTCAATTCTTATTTAGACGTGGATTACATTGTGTTGTTTTGTGTTGTGTACTATCATTAAACTAAAGGATAAAGCCCTTTGTACAATTACAGCGGGTGATAGAATGTCTACACTCAGAATATTTAATATTTACCCGCTTAAAATCAAATAACTTCATATTCAATTTTTATTATACATCGAAATTCGAATTGTATAATCTGCTGAAACATTTCGTATTCGAAACATTTCGTTTGGTATCAACATCCTCTCCTATATCCATGCTTAATGCATAGAAAACCGTTTTATTTTTGAAAAAAAGTTAAACTGAGTAGTAATTTAGAAAAGCTATCTTAAGCGAATTAGAATCGTAATTTTTCCTCCAAAGCCTGATAACCGTGACTTCAATGTAACGTCAATGTCACTTGCAATAGAAAATTCTGACACTCAAATGATTAGCTTTTTTTATTCTCTTAAATGAAATAGAGCTAAAAATACAAAAAAAAAACACTTAAAAATCAGGGAACGGGTGGATTATCAGATTTTTTCTTTATTTTTTTCTTTCCTCTTTTTCTTATTATTTTCTTTTTTTTTTACATAATTATGATAATTTTCAGGCTGATCGCACCAACGAACCGTGTAAATTTTAAGTTATTAGACAATACATTTTTAATCTGTTTGGATGGTAAAAGTTTTATTTTGAGTGGTTGAACTGAAATTGTGACAGAGTCAGGGATCAGCGTAACTATATAGGAACGATTATTTTTGATTTATTCGAGGTTAGAAGTCCATTTTCTTCAGTCCATTTGTTTGTTCTATTATTGTCAACGTTTAAGTAGTTGTTAGGGTTATTATAAAAGAATATTTTTGATCTATTCTGTTTTTGATTTCATGATTTCGAAGTGTCCTTTTGTACTAATAATTTAAATTGTGTTACACTTTTTATTTTCTTAAGCGTGAATTTATAAAATAAAATTATGTTTAAAGCATATTTATGTAAGATTATACTTTTATGGCATCTATATTTATGTATCTATAAGAGTGAATTTACGTTTGTAGAATTTGTTTATGCATGATGTATTTTCTTTGAATTAGAAAAAAATAAGTATTTTATGTTTGAATTGAAGCACTATAGAGAAATTTACAATTTAAATCGTAAAGAATTATCATAATAAATGTATTATAAAGACGTAAATGCATGAAAGTGTAGCTCAAAAACGAGCTGTGGAAACATATGATCACCGACAGCAGCACTTAGCCCAAATGTGTGAACGTGCAGTTCAAACACAAGCAGATTAAACAGATGATTAGTATTTGGAAGGAGAACGACATGGAACAGCTAGACGTCGACAAATACTTCGGGTAAACAGTCTAAGTATCTACAAAGCTGCCACAAATGTGGGTACTTATTATCATAGTTTAAAACTTTTTAACATGGATTGCATTCACCCTGGAGCTTTGCATTTTTCTGAAGAGTAAAAACAAAAATTAACCGACACCATTTTGGGGACTGTAAGATTGATGTAGGGCATTCCGAATTTCCTAATGAATTGGTGTGGTTGTTTCTTCGATGTCACCCACATTTCAAAGAATTCGAAATTTGAAAGCATACTTTACAATGGCTTTGTTCACAGTATATGACGAGTGAAACTATTAACGATTTTGGTGTGTACTGCTACGTTGCGAACAGTGTATAACAGACTTGATGATTTTTTTTTATAAAGTCATTCATCTGACAGTTCAACCAACTCAGATTCTTGATGCTGAATTTGAACGTCCTCAATATGGACAGATATATTTCTGAAGTAACGAAGACGCTGTTAGTGAATGCATCGCCCAAGATCTTCGCTGATCTGCTACAGAAAGAAAGGAGGCACCTTACGTTAAACTACTTTTTGCTCAACTCTGATGGCACCGACCATCGAATATTTAGCATCCCTCTTCAAAACAAAGTATATGCCATTGTAACATTGAATGCCGACGAAAGCTTACCTGATAATGTATGGGTGATCCGACAGCGATGAAAATCTTTGGCAACCATAAAGATTATTGATACGTGCCAAGGCATTTACGTATTCATTATTTTGCACTTAAGGAGCCTTTAGATTCTGAGCATGGCTCGGTAACCTGGTACTGATATATGATATAGATACTTTACATAACAAGCATTTTCCCTCTTTAAATAGTCATCATGTTACGTAACAGTGCATGCCGGGAAATAAAAAAGCATATCCAGATTTTTTTCTCTGAAATGAAGGCTGAAAACATGTATTTGATTATCTTCAAATTCATTCAAAAATATCCGCTCTTATATTAAACGAGGAATGTTTGTATGTGTGTGTGTGGGTGGGTGTGTATGTCCGAACGATCTCGAAAACTGCTCTAAGGATTCTTTTTAAATTTCGTACCTGGGGTTTTTTTGGGCCCCTGAAACGATTCAGCGAGGTCAATTGATTGAAAATACTCTAAAACGCTCAAAATTTAGAATTTAAAAATTTTTGGACGGTAGCGCCATCTATTGAGCGTTTGAAAAACACAATTGATGCAATCTTCCTAAAAGGGACGCTCAAATAAGTTTGGGGCGGATTAAAAAATACACGCCATCGATATATAATAGTAAAAATTAATTTCGCAAAGAAACAAAATAAATGGAACTTGATGTTCAGTACACAGACAAATAAATATTTTAGTAACTAGATATATTACACCATTCAGCTACATAAATTTGTTTAGAATTAAAAAGTTATTTTTATTTCAAAATATCGTCCTGGCAACCAGCGAAAGAAAATGAGAAAAGAGTCTTCGTTGCCATCCCCGCAAGCACCTTGATGTAATATACGTAAATAATTTAATTATTCTTAATTCATAGTTATTAATACAAAACTATTCGTAAATCTTATGTGAAAAATTGCCTGAATTTATTACAATTATCCTTTTGTAACTAACGTAAAGCTAAATGTATTTTCGCGTATATACTAAAACAATAAACATTTTTCGTGTATCAGGTTGTAACGAAAATTTTCCGCCAAATCTGCCTGAAAAACTAACTTCTAACTCATTAGATAACTGTATTTGAACTTTCGGTACCAAACCTGCACAGTGTCACATGATACAACAATAGTATACTTAAAGCTGTACTCATAATTTGTTGATATTCTGGAGCTGACTTTTTGCAACACAACTGGAAGTCAATGATGGCTCTAATCCTCTAGAGCTAAAGTTCCATTTGAAACACCTTGTACTTAATGATAACTATATTTTTTAGAGATTTCACAACACAGTGTTATAAAGTAAGCCTCTTTCTTTCAAATATCTAAAATCGTTCGACAAAATATGAGCAAATACGCCAACGCGAGCTGTGTTTTGACGATATTTGCGGTGGCGGGAAACTTTCGTTACAACCTAATATTTTATTGAACCATATGATGCGAATTTCAAAAGTGCATAAAAGTTTCAGCTTAGCCGAATAATTTAAATGAAAATGACACCCTTTTCAGTCATTCACAGTATGAAAAAAGATCCTGTGACGTAACATGAAAATTCCATTTTTTTTTTTAAATAACGGCACTAAGTTGAATTCTATTTTAACTGCCTTATTCCGCCAAGTTGACGATAAATATTTAAATGTAGTTACCCTGACGATTTTTCTTTTTTTTTTAATGGATCAACCGCTTATAATGAAACGATGTTCGAAACTCCGATGAAAAAATGATACGATCGATTCCTAAATTGGGCTCGCAGCCGATATTCAAATTAATTTTGCAGATGATCAGCCATCAGTTTAGTTTTCATTCACTGCAGTTGATGATTTCAACTCATTTATTTTATCATCGTACGGACAACCTTTTAAAAGTTGCGGGCAGAACTTTACGATAGTGGCCTCCTGGGCCTGACTTCAGGATGTTAGCGAAATCGCGGGTCGTATAATTCGGATTGATATGGAAGTTTGAATGTTTTATATAGGTTTTATACAGGGTTTTGACTTGTTCTGAGGGCTGGTCCAAAAGCCATGGCGGGCCCCATCCGGCCGCAGGCTGGGAGTTGTCCATATGTGGAAGCAGTAAATTGGGAGGCTGAAATCTGGTTACTAAGATTTTTTCTAATAAATTTTCAATTCTTATTTAGACGTGGACTAGACTGTGTTGTGTACTATCATTAAACTAAAGGATAAAGCCCTTTGTGGAGACAATTACAGCGGGCGATAGAATGTCTACACTCAGAATATTTAATATTTAACCACTTAAAATCAAATAACTTCATATTCAATTTTTATTATACATCGAAATTCGAATTGTATAATCTGCAGAAACATTTCGTATTCGAAACATTTCGTTTGGTATCAACATCCTCTCCTATATCCATGCTTAATGCATAGAAAACCGTTTTATTTTTGAAAAAAAGTTAAACTGAGTAGTAATTGAGAAAAGCTATCTTAAGCGAATTGGAATCGTACTTTTTCCTCCCGTGACTTCAATGTAACGTCAATGTCACTTGCAATACATAATTCTGACACTCAAATGATTAGCTTTTTTTTATTCTCTTAAATGAAATACAGCTAAAAATACAAAAAAAACCCTTAAAAATCAGGGAACGGGTGGATTATCAGATATTTTCTTTATTTTTTTTTCTTTCGTCTTTTTCTTATTTTTTTTTCTTTTTTTTACATAATTATGATAATTTTCAGGCTGATCGCACCAACGAACCGTGTAAATTTTAAGTTATTAGACAATACATTTTTAATCTGTTTGGATGGTAAAAGTTATATTTTGAGTGGTTGAACTGGGATTGTGAGAGTCAGGGATCAGCGTAACTATATAGGAGCGATTATTTTTGATTTATTCGAGGTTAGAAGTTCATTTTCATCAGTCCATTTGTTTGTTCTATTATTGTCAACGTTTAAGTAGTTCTTAGGATTATTATAAAAGAATATTTTTGATCTATTCTGTTTTTGATTTCATGATTTCGAAGTGTCCTTTTGTACTAATAATTTAAATTGTGTTACACTTTTTATTTTCTTAAGCGTGAGTTTATAAAATAAAATTATGTTTAAAGCATATTTATGTAAGATTATACTTTTATGGCATCTATATTTATGTATCTATAAGATTGAATTTACGTTTGTAGAATTTGTTTATGCATGATGTATTTTCTTTGAATTAGAAAAAAATAAGTATTTTATGTTTGAATTGAAGCACTATAGAGAAATTTACAATTTCAATCGTAAAGAATTTTCATAATAGATGTATTATAATGACGTAAATGCATGAAAGTGTAGCTCAAAAACGAGCTTTTGGAAACATACGATCACCGACAGAAGCACTTAGCCCAAATGTGTGAACGTGCAGTTCAAACACAAGCAGATTAAACAGATGATTAGTATTTGGAAGGAGAACGACATGGAACAGCTAGACTTCGACAAATACTTCGGGTAAACTGTCTAAGTATCTACAAAGCTGCCACAAATGTGGGTACTTATTATCATAGTTTAAAACTTTTTAACATGGATTGCATTCACCCTGAAGCTTTGCATTTTTCTGAAGAGTAAAAACAAAAATTAACCGAAACCATTTTGGGGACTGTAAGATTGATGTAGGACATTCCGAATTTCCTAATGAATTGGTGTGGTTGTTTCTTCGATGTCACCCACATTTCAAAGAATTCGAAATTTGAAAGCATATTTTACAATGGCTTTGTTCACAGTACATGACGAGTGAAACTATTCACGATTTTGGTGTGTACTGCTACGTTGCGAACAGTGTATAACAGACTTGATGAATTTTTTTTTATAAACTCATTCATCTGACAGTTCAACCAACTCAAATTCTAGATGCTGAATTTGAAAGTCCTCAATATGGACAGATATATTTCTGAAGTAATGAAGACGCTGTTAGTGAATGCATCGCCTAAGATCTTCGCTGATACCCTCGCTGATCTGCTACAGAAGGAAAGGAGGCACCTTACGTTAAACTACTTTTTGCTCAACTCTGATGGCACCGACCATCGAATATTTAGCATCCCTCTTCAAAACAAAGTATATGCCATTGTAACATTGAATGCCGACCAAAGCTTACCTGATAATGTATGGGTGATCCGACAGCGAGGAAAATCTTTGGCAACCGTAAAGATTATTGATACGTGCCAAGGCATTTACGTATTCATTATTTTACTCTTGGAGCCTTTAGATTCTGAGCATGGCTCGGTAACCTGGTACTAAACTTTTAAATGGAAAAGCATTGGTGAGCCATGTGCAGTGTAAAATACTCCAGTTTAAAAATTCACTTTCTATTTTAATCACTGCAACTTAGTATGATTGCTGTAAATCTAAAGAAATAGACATTTAACTTACGTTACTTGACATTTTACAGGGTGGTCATAATTAAATTAAGTAGAGGTATTCAGAGTTCAATTGTGAGAAGACTGTTGGGCCACACTGAACCAAATTTGTAGTAAATACTATTCAGACTATGGGGTTTTATTTAACCCTTTTATGCCTAGCGTCCCTTGTTTGGGACGGCATTTTCGCTATTAGTCGAAAACGTTATTTATTTTTCCTAGCCTTTATTTATGAGTATCGAGCCTCAACTCTACAAAATATTTTAACATGACCAAGTAGGATGTTGATATTTCGATTTTTATGCATAATGATTTTAAAAGAAATCATCCCTTGTTCAAGAAGTTGACGTCAGAAATTTATCTATTATTTCTGTTATCACTATAAATCGAAGAAAGTCGCAAAAATATCCAGACACAAATGGGTTAAAAAGTAAAATAAAGAAATAAAAAATTCGGATTTTCACCACCAGGGGCGAAACTGTCACTGTAGGTCTATTTTTGGAGTGAAATGGTCGTAGGAAGTACAAAAAGTTAACACAACAAGCATTTTGATATTAACACTACATGCCCCACGATGGCCGAATGGATAAGACCCTCAAAATGGTAAACATGAAGGTCCCGGGTTAGGACCCCATCTACGGCTGTCGATCTGATATTCTGGAGTTTTGATCGGTTTTCTCCAGATGTCACTTGAATAATCGTTAGAGTTCCTTATAAAGTCCTCCGACCAAGGCACCTCCCAGGTAGATTGCCCATGAGTAGCATTGCTACATCAGCACGAATAAAATGATCTATATTCTAAATTGACCTTTGCATTTTACATTTTATCAAACATATTAGCAATGACTCTCATATGCAGTATTGCGTCGCAGCGTAGGCAGATTTTTCATGGAGAAAAAGGTAATATTGCAAAGTTTGGTATTCCACTTTGAAAGACCAATTAACAATGCACGTGAAGCGAATTAATGGTGTTCTGCAGCATTCTGCTGTAGAGAATGGTGTTCAGAGAATGTACTTTTTTTAAACATTTGCAAGGAAATCATATTGAACCACACACGTTAATGATGCCAATATACTAGTTAATTTTAACCTTTTTTTTTTTTACTTTTATGCCTATTTTACTTTAGAAATGGACCTCACAGCGCAACTTTGGCCCCTGGTGGCGTAAATCCTAACCATTTTCTTTACCTTTCTTTTCTATTCAAAACCATGTGGTCTAAATAGTATTTACTGGAAATTCGGCCTAACAGTTTTCTCACAATCAGACTCTACTTTCACTTCGATCACCTGTATATTAAAAATACGAAAAAAGAAAATATATTACATAAATTTTGCGACATAGTGCATCAAGGACATGTTGGATCATTTCAACAGAATATTCGCGGTATATTAAAATATAATGAACATTACCGAACACCTAACAACACATTTTCAACTGGTCCCGTAATTCTTTTTTTTTTTTTTTTTTTTTTTTTTTAACGAGTTCAGGCGACAGTATTTTTCGCCTCATTATTTAAGAGCAAAACGTGACTCTGAGGATGTTATTTTTTTTTTCTCCTTTATGCCCGCTTATCAGGTTAAAAAGATATATCTCTACTTGTTCCAGTGTTCCTGTGCATTTACAAAATGGGTCATTTGTCTTATGTAGTGGACCATATCTATGGAAACATTATGAAAATTGCAATTTTATCCATGAATGACGATACTCCTTGCAAAATTATCATCTAGAGGTATTGTTTAAATGGCTTATCTAACCATAAGATATTTTTCACTAGGAGCTAAAACAAAATTATGCACATTTATTATGTATCCATACTCTGATGAGGGTATTCATTGTAGAGAATTAAGTGTAGTCTGCGTTTTTAGTTTAATGAAAGTATTTATTAAGTTATAATGATGCACAGCATGGATGAATATTTAAATCGTCAGGAGTTAGATAGAAAAAATTATATATATATATATATATATATATATATATATATATGTTTAATATAAAATAGCTAAACTTACGTAATATGGAATCCCAAGTAAAACATCAAGTGATAGCACATAATAACAATTATAAAACTGAAACCATGAAATAATAATTGATAATCCAGTGGCTATAAATTCTTTATTAGCTTGAATGAGATCACAAAAAAATTCTCTTTAAAAAGAAAAGTAATGATGACTATAACTGTATTTAGTAAAATTATTAGGAGCATTTTATAAAGATACTAGCTGAATGCCCCCGTTCTTCGCACGGGAATGAATGGATTTTTTTTTATTATTACGGTTTGCTGTAATTACTATTTATCGAATTTGAATAGATATAGCAAAATTGATATCTCATAAATATTATCTGCGTTCAATAATTGAATCGGAGAGTGCAGAAACCTCTTCAGTCACAAAAATGCGAAAAATCGTTTTCGATGAAAATAAGCTTAGAA
This sequence comes from Cheiracanthium punctorium, assembly GCA_038373885.1. Classification (NCBI taxonomy): domain Eukaryota; kingdom Metazoa; phylum Arthropoda; class Arachnida; order Araneae; family Cheiracanthiidae; genus Cheiracanthium; species Cheiracanthium punctorium. The sequence goes on along the minus strand of JAWZYV010009161.1, from coordinate 645,984 downwards.
AGGCAAGATGCGTGTTGAGGGCAAGAACGACGTTAGTCTGTAGACTAGTTTCGTAGATACGGGGCTTCTTTTTCGAACGATGGGCGACAATGATCAATGGTCGGCACACGACAATGAATCAATGGTAGTGAATGATCTATTTTAACACTATTATTGGCCATCTGACCTGCCCTGGGAGTGGTTTTCTAAAAAATAGTTATTCCAGCTTCAATGTTAGATTTTCATCTCTAATTTTCTGCAAGCAAAACACTTTTTTTTTTTTTTTTCTAAATTCATGTTCTTGACTTTTGTATACCATAAATAGGGTTAGACAATAAATGGTGATTTGATTTGCTTTGACTTGATTTGAATGATTACCTTCTTCCAAGTTTTCAGCTGACTAAAAACCAGTTGAGTGCAGAAACAGCATAAGTCCGAATCCAGATTTAAATTTTCCTGAGCCTAATGGATGTCGAAATTACGTAATATTTGCATGACAGAAACATAAATGCATGTTATGACAGAGGAAAAAAAAAGTTTAAATATTTCAAAATTTGGAGGAGTTATGAAGTTTTTTCTCTCTCCTGAAAAATTTCCTTTTTGTGACTGAAGTGGTATCTGCACTCACCGATTCAATTATGCATAAAGAATTTCATGGCGGTCGTTTAAACGGCGAAGAAGATGATTGGACGCAGCGCCATCAACTGTCGAAGTTTTTGCAAAATGGATAGCATCAAAATATTTTCGTGTTCAAATAACTAGTGTACGAATTTTCATAGGAAACAGTTTAACGGTCAAGATAAGCTGCAGCGCTATCTAGTGGTGAATTAAAGTAATAATACGCTACAGCGCCATCAAAGGGCGAGTTAAGCCAAATGAATAATGCGAAAATATTCTTTGTGTTCAAATGCTTGTGTATACCAATTTTCATAGCAGTTAGTTGTACGATCAAGAAGTTGATTGCTGAAGTGCTATCTAGTGGTGATTTCAAATAATAAACTCTAGGGCTGCAGTCAGGAGAAGATTTGCCGAGTTGGGGGGCCCTGGGAAAAAGCTTCATTAGGGTACCCTCTTTCGAAAACTTTTTTTCAAATTTACAAATTTTAAAACTTAAAGAACAATTTGGGCCCCCCATTTTTGTTGGCAGCCCAGGCGCTTGCCCCGAATGCCCTCTCGGAAATCAGGCTCTGGCTGCAGTACCATCAAGTTGTGAGTACAGCCAAATGAATACTACAAAAATATTCTCTCTTCTCATATGTGTATGTATGCCAAATTTTAAGGTGATCAGTCGAACGGCTCTGAAGTTTGTGCCCTGCAACGACATCTAGATGCAAGTCATAGCAAAATAGATAGCGCAAAGATATTCTCCGTGCTCAAATATCTGTGTGTATCAATTTTCATAAATCAGCTGAACGGTATTTTCATAGCAAACGGTTGAGCGGTACAGAAAGCGAGTTATAGCTAAACGGGTTTGGCGAGGCGAAAATCTTATTTTCGTTCAAACATCTTTGTTTACGAATTTCCATGGTGATTAGTTGAACCATCCTGAAGTTATTGGTTTGAAGTGACATCTAGTGGCAATTTATAGCAAAATAGATAACGCCAAAATATTCTCCGTGTTCAAATATCTACCTATACCAGTTTTCATAGCGATCAGTTGAACATCCTTTATATGCTGCAGTGCCATCAAGTGACGAAGTTGATACGTTGCAGCGCCATCTATTAGCGAGTTAAAGTAATGATGTGCTACAGCACAATGAAGTAGCTATTTGTAGCAAAATTAATAGAACGAAAATATTCTCCGTGTTCAAGTATTTATCTTTATCCATTTTCATAGAGATCAATTGTCCGGTCATGAAGTTGGCGCGCTACATTGCCATCTAATAGCGAGTTAAAGTAATAATGCGCAGCAGTGCCATCTAGTAGTGAGTAACCTAAATGATTAGTTAGAATATATTCCCCGTGCTCAAATGTGTAAGCATAAAATTTTTTATGACGATTGATCGAACGGTATAGAAGTTGATGCGTTGCAGCGCCATCTTGCGGCAAGTTATAGCAAAACGGATAGAGTAAAAATATTGTCTATGTTCATATATCCATGTGTATTAACTGTCATCAAAATCGGTTGGCCGGTATTTTCACAGCAAGCGCTTAAACGAAATGGAATTCGATGTTCCGCAGCATCGCGGCGAGTTACAGCAAAATGGATAGTGTAAAAATATTATCCGTCTTCAAATATCCAATTTTCATCAAAATCGGTTGAATGGTATTTTCATAGCAGCGGTCAAACCGAATAGAAATCGAAGTTCTGCAGCGCCATCTATCGGCAATTTGCAGCAAAATGGATAATGTAACAATATTCCACGTCTTCAAATATCCGTGTGTACTAATTTTCATCATAATCAGTCTAACGGTACTTGCATAGGATGCGGTCAAACGGAATAGAATTCGATGTACTTCAGCGTCATCTAGCGGCAAGTCATGGCAAAATGGATAGTGTAAAAATATTCTCCGTGTTCAAATATCCATACGATCCAATTTTCATCAAAATCGATTGAACGTTATTTTCATAGCAAGTGGGTTGAACGGAATATAATTCGACGTTCTGCAGCGTCATCTGGCGGCAAGTTATAGCAAAAGAGGTAACGTAAAAAATATTCTACTTCTTCAAATATCCAGATGTATTTATTATCATAAAAACGGTTGAACGGTATTTTCATAGAACGCAGTTAAACGGAATATAATTTGACGTTCTGCAGCGCCATCTAGCAGCACGTTAGAGCAAAACGGATACTGTAAAAGTATTCTACGTCCTCAAATATCCATGTATACGAATTTTCATCAAAATTAGTTGAACGGTATTTTCATAGCAAGCGGTACAACGGAATAGAATTCGATGCTCTGCAGCATCACCTGGCGGCAAGTTATAGCAAAATGGATTATGTAAAAATATTGTACGTATACGAATTTTCATCAAAACCGATTGAACGGTATTTTCATAGCAAGCGGTACAACGGAATAGAATTCGATGTTCTGCAGCGCCCCCTGGCAGCAAGTTATAGCAAAATGGATTATGCAAAAATTTTCTCCGTGTTCAAATATCCATACGTACCAATTTTCGTCAAGATAGGTCGAACGGTATTTTCATAGCAAGCGTTTGAATAGAATTCGACGTTCTGCAGCGCCACCTAGCGGCGAGCTAGAGTAAAGTGGATAGCATAAAAACCTTCTCGGTGACAAAAGACTTAGGTGTACCAAATTTCATGGTGAACGGTCAAACGGTTTTGGAGTTTTTCACCGTCATACACACACACACACATACCCACAAATATATATATTCATTTATATATATATAGATAGATAAAACATTGAAATTGCTAGAACCAGAACACTCTAGAATATTCAAATAATTTGTTCTTTTTCACTTGTCAAAATAACTTGAATTTGTATCAGGTAAAATGGTTCGCAGACGATAATTGCTTGCGATACAGTTTTACTGCTGATATGGCAACAGACCATAAACGTTAAATTTTAATGTTTTATTGGAGTTGAAATTCCGAAGTTTTCATGAGTTAGAAAAGTACAGATATATATATTTTTTCACATTTTCGCCACCCACAATCACCCACTTCCACCCAGCGCGACCAAACTCCCTTACTTTCACCGTGAGACAAAGGGGTATTTACCACCCCAACAGGAAGTTAATTCGAGTAGGTGGTGATAGAGAAAACCCTGTCTTTACAAACGAACATTAGCATTTTATATATATATATTAAGATAAGATTGAGATTAAGAGCAGTTTGTAAAACTATTACACACCTTTTGTAGAATTATGAAGCAAAATTCGTAAAAATAGTACGTGTTTTTAAGACACAATAATGTTATAGCTCAGAAGTAATATTTTTATACTTACATGTACGTACATATAACTTTATTTTAGGAATAATGAATAATTTAAATGAGAACAATAATGCCCTCATTAAAATGATGGATTAAAAGTACATGCCACCAGGGGCGGTCCTAGGGTAGGTGGCGGCCCCTGCTAACGTAAAAAAGACGCCCCCTTTCATGCTCTACTTATTTTTTGAGTTCGAAATGACGCCCCCTCGAAGCCCTTGACGCCTCGATGCGATGCTTACCTTGCTGACCGTGACGGGCAGCAAATGGTTACAAAAATAAGATGGTTTAATGATGAAAACCTACAAAATGGTAGAAATTATTTTCGTCCTATATTAATTCTGAAGAGCTTCTGAATATATTGGCCTTTATCAAAAAACGGAAAGGAAAAAAAAAGTAAGAAAATCTGAAACACTAAGATTTTAAATACTCACTAAAGTGCTGGAGCAGCTTTAGTATCGCCTTTCTTGGGGCCTTTTGTTTTTCGTCAAACCTTCGGCAAGTGCTGTGTTTTGTAAAATGTTTACCTTTCAGACTCCTTTACGCAACTCCCGAGTTTCAGAATGATAAACATCTTGTTTCCAGACGCAAAAAATGTCGGCAAAAACATATTACACTTTTATCTACAGTTACGTCGATATTATTATCCAAAATCACATTAAAAAAAAGTAAATGCATTTCATTTGCTATATTTTCCTAATTTTAGCACTCGGGTGCTATTTCTTTCAAGCACAGGATTTTTGTCTATGCGGCTCGCCGTGGTCACTTTTCGGTTTGATCCATGTTTTCTACAGAGTGATTATATATTGCTAATGGAAACATGGACTATCCCCTTCAGATGATTTTCAAATACCAGGATTCACTTTGGTTGAACGGACAGACAGTGATTTTCAAAACAGAAAGCCATCTGGAATTGTGATTTTTATAAAGGAAAACTTCACGAGCCAGATCAATGGTGCCTACACGAGCTCAACCGTGCCTGCACCAGCCAATGGTGTTCAAATGGTCATTGCGTATATCTATATAAATAAAATTAGACTTTTGTCTGTACATTTCTTGGAATAGAAAAATTTTGCGATTTCTATCCGTTTCAAGCACCCGAGAATCCGATGCGACCCTCAAAAAAAAGTTTGTCTGTCTGTCATTCTGTCATTCTGTCATTCTGCCCGTGACGCTTTTTTTGTTTAAGCATCACGTAAAAACGGCTGAAGCGAATAATATGAAATTGGGTGTCATGATAGGTGGTCACTCAACTTAAAACATAGGCGTCGAATTTTTAAAAAATCTTGATTAGATTTTCAGATTTTGCGAAAATCGTTTCAAACTGCGTAAATTTGTATTCAAGCATCACGTAAAAACGACTTAAGCGAATGATATGAAATTGGGTGCCATGATAGGTGGTCACTCGACTTAAAACATAGGCATCGAATTTTTAAAAAATCTTGATTGGATTTTGAGATTTTGCGAAAATCCTTTCAAACTGCGTAAATTTGTGTTCAAGCATCACGTAAAAACGACTGAAGCGAATAATATGAAATTAGGTGTCATGATAGGTGGTCACTCAACTTAAAACATAGGCGTCGAATTTTAAAAAAAATCTTGATAAGATTTTGAGATTTTGCGGAAATTGTTTCAAACTGCGTATTGTGTTCGCACATCACGTAATAACTGCAAAGGTCAAAAAATGGTATTTGGTGAAATGATAGGTGGTCACCTTAAACTATAAGCATCTAAAAAAAAAAAGATCAGATTTTGGGATTTTGCGAAAATCGTTTCAAACTGAGTGAATTTTTGTTCACGCAGTACGTAATAACAACTAAAGTGAATGATATGAAATTTGGTCACATGATAGGTTGTTGCTCAACATAAAGTATAGATGTCCAATTTTTTAAACATTTTTATTATATTTTGAGATTTTGTGAAAATTCTCCCAAAATGCGGTTATATTTTTTCAAGCATCGCGTAATAAGGACTAATACGAAATTTGGTGATATGATAGGTAGTTGCTAATCTTAATTTATAGGTGTTGAATTTTAAAAATATTTTGATTACATTTTGAGATTTTGTGAAAATCGTTTAAAAATGCTAAAATGTTTGTTCCAGCATCACGAAATAAAGACAGCAGGGAATTAAACGAAATTGGGTGACATGATAGGTTGTCACTCAACTTAAATTCTAGGCTTCTAATTTTTCAAAAATGTTGATTAGATTTTGAGATTTTGCGAAAATTATTTGAATATGTGTAAATATTCGTTCGCACATCCCATAATTACGACTAAAGTGAATGAAATGATATTACTTAGTTACTCTCTAACCTGTAATATTTTAACAATACATAAAAATTATAATTGCGCTTTCTTTACTTTGGCAACATACTACATCCATTCTGTGTACTCCTACAATGCTGACGAAAGTTCCTGCTTTTAGAAATTGCATTCAGTACTAACCCGTGTACTCCTACAATGCTGACGAAAGTTCTTGCTTTTAGAAATTGCATTCAGTACTAACCCGTCAACGACGGGTACTTCAGCTAGTTCAAAATAAAGTTAGATTTGGAATTACGTACGCCAGTCTTCGAATTTCTTATGAAGATAAATTAGACGCTATATTCGAAACGTTGCTGAAGGAGGATGGTTGTAAGACTGTTTTTGTAGGAGATTTTAACATAGAATTAAATTCCGATCAAGTATCCAATTTCATAACTGAAATGGATACTTTAGATTTTCCAATACGCACTCATCCAAAACATTTCATCACTATGGGCCAAACAACAATTGATGTAATTTTCAGCAACAAAATTATGCGAACAGGAGACTATATGAGAGCTTACAGCTATCATTTTCCTCTATATAGCAGAACTGATTGAATAGATTTAAAAAAAAAAATGAAATTCTTTCAGCCGAGTGCATAAATAAAATCTGTAAGAATTTCAGATTTTTTTTTTTCGTTAATTTCAAAATTATCACTTTTTACCCCTACAAAAACATTTTTATAACAACTATACAAACAAAAAATGTCAGCAATCCCTAGTCAACGCAAAACTCCCTAAAACTTAAAATTCTCCAAATTACTATCCCTTATTATCTCAAAAATGTAATTGCACAAATCTATCCTATCGTAAAAGGCGTATTCAAAAAACTTTTAATAAATCGAACTACGGGTTTCTATAAATAAAAGGCAGTAATATTGTTTCTAAACACAATATCTTTGATAATAAAAACATATTTAAACAAAATCTATTAGTAACTCCTCACTTTTAACTTCTCGATGCAAGTCCCGAAAATCTGATGTTTATTTATTAAAAATTGCGTATTCTATAAGTTTGCGCCATCTGTCGACGGCTTTGTAAAATAAAAACTCTACTTTTGGGGGGGGGATAAAAGATAGCTTTTATAAAAATATTATTGGCACAGTGTTTTTTTCGCGCGATAAAATGTAGCCTATTTGTTAATCCATGACTTTAACTGTCTTTATTCCAAATTTCTTTCAAATCCGTCAAACCATTTCAGCGTGACACAGTAACAAACGTGCATACAAACATTGACATTAGGGTTTTCTTAATCTTGCAGGTAGTATTAGTTCCACTTACCTCCGCCATCTGTTTTCACAGTTAGGATTTCACTCGGTTCGCCCTTGCCTGCTGAGTTGAAAGCCGTTAGAAAGAACTGGTACCTCGACCCGCATTCCAGGTTCTTTATGAGGAAGGAACTCTCGTCTCCCTCGATATTCGATTCTTCCCAGTCGTCATCTTCGTGTTTATGATGAATCACGTATCCTGTAAAGATAAAGACCAGATATATTTCAGGGGTGTAAAGCCGTCTGTGAAACGTAACTAGATACCCAAGAAGCTTCCCCAACTTCAACAACAACAACAAGACTAGCCTATCCACGGCAGAACATGCGCATGGCATAGTACAATTAGTCACAAGCGGCGAATGTAGGTGTGCTGTTGCCATGCCGGCAAGTTATGTTCGTTTTCTAGAGCCATTTTTGTTTGGAGCCATTTCGATGTGACGTGATTTCATTCGCGTTATCTGAGAGACAGCCGACTGCGCATCCTCTTCGTAGGTTGAAAAAAGTGTCCCGGCAGTCAGCAAGATTATGGATACCCTGAATGAAGAAGCTCCAGGGAAAGGGGCAAATTTTCATATTTGAGTGCATATTTCTTTTGCTCATAGACATTTGCTATTTCGCGAGTAGTGATTCGCCGATTCATTCTCACGAGACGGTCCAAAGCTGCAACTGCTTCCTTCGTGATCACCACAAGCACTAGACCAAGTCGTGACCTGACGTCAGTACTGCTTCTTCCACAACGAAAATCCCTACACCATCGGAATACCGATCTGCGTGGCATACACTCCATGCCATACACATTTTGCATCCGACAATAGATTTCGCTAGCACTCACATTTTCCGCTGTTAAAAATTGCACGGCCGCGCATTGACATCGTTTGGAGGCATGTATGATGCGAACGATGCCTTTTAAAGTGCTCTCACGCTATAACACACGCACCTGGCGGGTGCTGTCGCTATCCCAAGCACTCTCAGAACTGTGTTCCCGCTATAGGTGGCATGCGCAGCCATCCTTCTCTTCAAAAGGGGGAGCTGTTACAGCAATTCCACTTTCATTGCCCTTTATATTATAATACAGTCGACTCCGGTTATAGTGAACCTCTGGGACCGGTTTATTTCGTTCACTATATCCGAAGTTCACCATAAGCGAAGTGTTCCCCCTATGAGCAAGTAATACATTATATACATAAGTAAAAAATAGTGTTTTATAGTCGCACTGAATATTTGTGTAAATCGAACATAATTAATCGTATTTACGTCTTATTGCTCCTAAGTTCTACAATAATTTGGGAGATCCCATTGAATTGGCCGGAAAGTGTTATAGCCAATCAAGCAATAGCGAGCAGTGGTAATCCTTAACCTGTGCTAATGCACCAGAAATAGGAAATGCAATCGTTCAAGGACGAGAGATATGCCCGTTTTTGTTCACCATGAAATGTACCCTACTGTTTGTTAAGTGCTTAGTAGCCGAAAAATGCCATTTATTCTAACCGAATAAGAATTTAATCCCCTTTTTCAGACATCCCCGGATAGCAATTGTGAATACAATTAGGAGGGGGTCAGTTTGATGAAATGGATTGAAGAGCTTGTGGTCTTTTCTTTCTGGTCAAGAATGATAATGAAAAAAGTTGCATGCTTCTTTTAAATTGTCATTGCTACCTTCTTCATTGTGGAAGTGTGAGTGTCTCGGGCTTTCATGCAGGGTGGAAAAGATGAGCTTGTCTTTAAAGCACTGTGGATATCAGACAAAAGAAGTACGGGGAGGAAGATACCACAAGATTTCGGCTATTGCGGCATCATTGCAAGGAATAAATTCCTGGTTTCACAGCGGTGAAGAACTAAAAGCAATTTCTCTAGTGCGCTGTTGTTATCCTCTCCCCCTCGTCATATTAGCCCACAGACCTCAGCCTAGCCACTGACAATTCCCCTGTATTTCTAAACAGATGCTTGATAATCTGTATATTTATCGAATGCAATATTGACAACCTTTGATAATGTTTTTTTTTTTTTTTTTTTTTTTCCAATGCAGCAGGCGATTACAGACATTATCCTTACGCCGTACAGAGAACAGAGAAACAAAACAAACTAAGAATATTTAAAACATTAAAAGCACTAAAAATGCAAAATCAGACAACTAAACTGTTCAAAGAATCTCTAGCCTCCCAGTATCGGGAATAGCTACAGTTCTTAGTTAGAGCAGAGCAAACGGGGATATGATCGGCATCCATTGTTGCACCACTGCGGCAGAGGGGGCAGGCAGGACTATCTACCAGGTTGAAGCGGTCAAGATGGGCATATAAACAGTCATGTCCAGATGCCAGTCGAAAGGCAGCCACTGCATTACTTCTTGGACAGTCAGGGAGATTGAGGATGGCATTTCTCCACGATTTTTCCTTCGTTCGATCTTTTAGTAATGCCATAAGTGTTGTCTTAAATATTTGATTAATTCTTGATGAGACTGACTTATATCTAACCAGATTGCATGGGGCCTGCTTAACAAAACAGCCCTTTTTGGCCGCTTTTTCGTTACCTGGGATACCACAGTGGGATGGGATCCATTGTAAGACAATCGTTTTATATTTATTGTGCATTTCTCTTATTAAAGTTCTACATTGCACTATAGACATAGTGTCGGGAGCCTGAAGGCAGTTGGCAATGGCTTGAATACCAGCCTGAGAATCTGAAAAAATGACAACCTGGTCCTGTTCGGAGTGAGAAGGGCAAGCGTCTAGATGGTCTAGAGCTACTTTAATTGCCTCGACTTCACCGTCAAAAGCAGTCTTGTATGTTCCCAATGAAAAATAATGAGCAAAATGCTCACAGTAAATACCAGCTCCGACCACATCATCCATCTCAAGCTTTGAGCCGTCAGTATATATATGCAACCATGCCTCAGGAGGAAAACGATTGTGAATAGTCTCCATCCCCGCACTGAACAAAGCTTCAGTACAATCCTGGGATTTTAAAACTGGACTCGCAAGGTCTAGATTATATAATATTTCACCCGCATTTAATGGGTTCAATGGGGGCAGTAAAGGCTCGATCCGGGGTGGAATATCACGTCCATCCATTTCTTTTAATACAGCCTGCAGAAAGCCATCCTGAGTCCTCAGCCTGCGAGGCCCAGATTTAGCCCACTTATCACTATGAGGCAGGCGAATTAATTTCTGGTATAGTTTCAAGGCTGATTTCTTTATTTCAAACAGCATAGGTATTTCATTAGTCCGCAATAGCAGTGCGTCAATAGGTGTAGTCTTGACAGCACCAGTGACAAGGCGGAGAGCATTATTTTGTAGTCGCTGCAGTCTTGTTCTACCTCCTTCAGATACTGTAATAAGTGGGGCGTTACAATAAGTCATCACAGGCTTTATAAAAGCCCTATAGGTAGCAAGTAGCGTTGGTGTATCACAGCCCCACCTAACTCCAGCAAGCCGTTTAAGCAGTATCATACGTTTCTCGGCCCGTTTCTTGATATCATCAATATATAATTTCCAAGTGAGTTTACGGTCGAACGTAACTCTTAAGTACTTATTACTCTCACTACTCAGGAGGGCTATATTGTTATAAGATATATTCAGTTGTAATGGTTAGTGACACAATGAAAGAGTCTGATAAGTTTTTTTCTCCGTGTTTACAATCATATTGTTTTCTAAACACCATGATTGGACATAGCATTATTAAGGAAAACTTCAAGTCTGTCTTTTGCCCTGTGCTTAGGACTAGATGACCATATAACAAGATCGTCTGCATACATAAGTACATTTATATTTTCATCCATCAGGGAGTGTATTAGATCATCGACATAAACATCAAACAGCAAACAACTTGTTACAGCTCCCTGGGGGAGACCAGTATGCAAAGTCCTAAAACTGGAGTGTACGTTTCCATAACGGATATTAATAAGCCGTTGATGAAGGAAATCGCCAAACCACCGCAGCATGTTTCCCGTTATATGTTTAGTAACTAATTTATATAGGAGCTTTGTCTTCCACACAGTATCATAAGCTCCTTTGAAATCCACAAAAATAGCACCTACAATATTGCTCTTATCAAGGTTATCTTTAATACTCTGAGAAAAAGTGGTGACAAGCTCCTCGGTGGAACGATTTTTCCTAAAACCTCCTTGTGCATAATGCAGAAGTTCCTTAACTTCAAGATGCCAATTTAATCTATTGGCAACAAATCTTTCCATTATTTTTACCAGAATAGAAGTTAATGAGATCGGTCGATAACTATTGAAATCAGAAGCCGGTTTATCTTTCTTTAACAAAGGTATTATTGTGGCCTTTTTCCACATAGATGGAACAGCATCAGTCTCATTCCAAATTTTATTAAAAAGCCTCAGGAGTGTGTTTCTTGCATTCTTGCCCGTATGATGTATAAACTCAGCGAAAATGAGGTCAGGCCCAGGGGACTTACCCGGTTTCATCTGGGAGTTAGATAATTCAAGCTCTAAACTCTGTAAAGTTTCTATTACACAAATCTTCAGCTGAGTCATCTATCACATTTGAGAATGTAGACAATCGAAAACTTCATCTCCAATATTTCCAGAATTTTCGAAGTTCAGTTTTTTAGGTTCACTATAGCCGAAATCATGTTCACTAAAATCGAAAAATGCTATGCACATTTCTAATGTAAGTGAATCGGAACTAGCGATTTGCGTTCACTATATCCGGGTTCACTATATCCGGGTTCACTATAACCGGAGTTGACTGTATATTAAATAGGCTGTCACAGTATTCCTATTGTATTAAACTAAGAAACAGTTTAACGGAAACATCCGTTTTTTATTAACGCTTCGTGAATTAAAAACATAATATGACACTGGAATATCAAAGTTTCGCTCAACCAATTCAATCTATTCCAATCACCCAAAAAAATTGATTTTAATATCGTTTTTGAATGTTAAACATCGGTGTTTTGCCATTAAAATAAATTACGAAAGCTGCTCTCTTGTCACGCAGAAGGAAATTCCCGTCTGCTTGCTAGGCTCGTCGAAATGCTCTGTACTGTATTTGTACTTTCGAACTGACCCATCTACAGTTCTTCCCAAGAGTAGAGCCTTAGAAATACAGACTGGTCGCAAGTCGCCATTTCTGAGTACTGAGAGGTTTCGCCAACATTCTACCTTGGTGTAGTTAGCGCTCATTGTATTATACTGACGTGAGCAACAAAATGAGCACAAGTTACTGGCGCTTATTTTGGGGCTTTTAGAAGTAATTCACACTATGGGGACATGCCTGCTGTAACCTTTGGCATATCGTGTTTCATTTTGAGAGGCTTTAAGACTTGCAGCATCACAGATTTTTCCAAGACTGCTAATAACTTCTAGTACTTGAAATAAGGAATTCTTTGTATAAGATTAATTTAATGTTATTTTATGTAATGCAATAGCATCAGTAAATTAGAAAAAAAATGACATGATTAAAAATTTCATTTAAACTTCTGCAGTGATTAATAACTAAAAAAAAAAAAATTTTTGCAAGCAAAGATTTCTGACAAATGAGCTTATAAATCGGTCGAAGATGGATTAAGTGTGGTGTTGATAGGTGAATGACAGACATTGTATAAATTTAACCAATTTAAAAACATCACATATCTGCGTAGGTGTGTGCAGTACTCTGCATTCTTCATCTGTAAACTTGCTTTTTCAGTACAGCCAACGAAAAATAACTTTCGAAATTTGTGAAAATCTTTCCCAACAAATCCCATTAAACTAGTTAGACGTTTTACCGCAGACAAAACCTTTAAATTCCGTAAAAAAATAGCCTAATTTTTTTCGTTCCAAATCCTTTCCTCTCTTCCATCTGTGGGATGTAATTTGAAGATTTCAAAAATACATTTGGTGGTTTAGACATTATTAATGGCCAGGATGACATTGGAGCAGTAATCATCTTGAGAGATTTACTGTCATTTTTTTTCTTCTACAGAAATAAAAATACACTTTAAACTACAATGATGAAAAACTATCCACACAGGAACTACTGAAAATATGTTTTTTTCCCTATCATTTTTCTTCTTTTGTTCATTGTTTTCTTTTGAGCCCTAGAGAAAGGCAGTTATTGATTGATCAACTAATTTTACGAGCGTGTATTGTTACATGAAGGAAATTGTGATATATAGAATTATACTTTTGAAAAAAATATAACTTTCTATTCATTTTAGTATACGATTGTTTTAGGAAATAGCAATATACTCAGTTAAAGGAAAGAGACATAATCTGATGAAAAAATAGTTAATTTAGTGAAAACATAAAAGCATTAATTGTGTAATAAAACAATATTTATTAAAGATTTTTTTGTGAAGTTTGTTTATAGCTTTATGTATGAGGAAAGCGCAATGCTTAAGGAAAATAAACAGCGTGCCTGTATATTAAAAATTTAAATGTGTACACATTTGTTTTGGAAGCCACCCTTTTGAATGTCGATTCGGTTGACACTTTTAGGTTTTGTAGAATAAATACATAAGTGAAAATCTGTTCAGATTAAATTCAATATTCAAGAGTACCTGAGATATATCTAAGTAACATTTTTTTTTCATTATTACTCATTGACAATCTATGTTTTAATGAATTGGATCGTTTTTTTGTAAGAAGAATTTTGCAGTTTGGAGCCTCTAACTTATAGTTTAAATTTGCGTGCATGCATAAGCGAAAACGTTTATTTTTTACAAGAGCGTATATTATTTTTAAATGTCAGATGAAACACACAGACACACACAAAAAAAAACTATTGTTTTATCCTTGAAAAATTTGAAAACTTGAACTCCGAAATCCATAGCATATTTATTCAACTAACTGTAAACACTATGTAGATTCAGTATATACCCCATAGCACAAAACAGTCTTTGCGACGTCATAAAGGATCGCAGTAGTCACTGATTGTCACAAATTAGTCGCATTGTGACTGGTTAATGACTTCCTTGTCTTTACTGTGACACTTCTTTGTAACCATTCACCGGGTGACATCACTGTGAAGTCATGCGAGTGCTGATTCCTGTCACTCTAAAGTGATGTCACAGTGACCAATTTTGTGACTTTTAAATCTGATTCGATCGTTACACATCTTAAAGAGCAATTTCGGTAATAATAACGAGGAAATGCGATGAAATCTTGTTTTAAGAAAATGCTGCATTTTCAAATTCTAAAATTTCAATAATTTATACTCTTCCAAATTATTCAAAAAGTGTCTCCGAAATTTTCTTAAATAAGATTTCATCGTATTTTCTTGCTATTATTACCGAAATTGTTCATTAAGATGTCTAACGATCGAATCGGATTTAAAAAGTCACAAACATTGTCACTGTATCGTCGCTTAAGAGTCACAACAGCAATCACATTGTGACTTCAGGGTTCCTAGTCACAAAAGCTTCACAGTGACTGCATAGGGTATACACGTCATTTATCTGTCACAATGGGACTATTTTGTGACACTCGGTGACCACTGTGACCTACGTAACGTCACAATGACTGTTTTGTGACCATCTGCTCTAATGGGGATGATCTCAGCACGAAGCACTGGGTTCAATCTAACGACTTAGAGCGTAACTTACAGGCGAAAATCTATGAAATAGGTTCAGTGGAATGACAGCTATCAGTCTGATAGTATTGCGTATTCGTCAAGTGTAAAATACAACCTACATATGAATTCAAGAAAGAAAAAATTGTCAAGGCTCACTTATTTTTCTTTATATTTACGGAATTTTATTCATGTAAATTCCAGAGGAACTCCCATTTCATGAACAAGCTGACCCTTGAGGTGCGGAAAGTGTCCTGCATTTAAATATAAATTGATAATTTTCGTCAAAGTTTACCTGAAAGTTCCCAGTAAATGTACACCCTCCAAAAAAAGTAAAGAGAGAAATTTCGTATTTTAGATTGGCCAATAATAATTGAGTTTTTGAAAAATGCACAACTTGATAGAAATATACAAGGTGTCTGCCGCTCCAGAAAATCTGGAGAGTCTGGAAAAAGCCGGGAAATTGGAAAATGGGTCCGGAAAGTCTGGAAAAACCCGGGAAATTGGATAATGGGTCCGGAAAATTCACCAAAAGTGTCAATTTTTTTTTCGTGTCCTTTTTTTTTTTACCCTTTCTCTCTAATTGTCAGACTGGAAACCGAAAGCAACTGCAACGCATTTTTCGGACCGCGAAAGCACCAAGCAATGTGTTTGTATAAGGAGGGGAAAATGGGGGCTTATCAATCGTGACGGGAGGGTCAAAGACAAATTAGCTTACTTGGTAACTTATATCTTAGGACCGTATTTCCAAGAACAGTTAGTTAATTCTATCAGAAAGTGCGACTATTTTTGTTTCTCGATTGATGAAAGCTTAATCCTGTATGCTTCAGTTAAAATTGATTTCAAGAAGTTGTATAAAATATGCAAATATAAAGACAAGGGAGGGGCATTGTGCAATTTCCTAAAGAAAAATGCATTGGTCAGGAATTTTTTTCCCGGGACCTCCCAAAAGTCAGGAAATTGACTTTCACAAATTTGGTAGACACCCTGAAATAGAAAGTCATATTTATACATAACCTAATTGATATTCTTTGATAAATAATTTTTAATATACGAAACCAACGTAGGAAATTTCTCTCTTGCTAAAATACTTTTTTTGGAGGATGTACCGTTATTACTTCCTTGTACGGAGTATAAGTAAGCAACGTGATCCCGAAGAATTTCGGGGCCAGACATCGACGAAAAAACTGATTTTGACTACCTCTAAATTTAATTTTAAGAATTTTTTCGATACATCTCATCGTAATCTAGCATGCACGATCATATAAACGCGTATGCATTTCATTTTGACGAACGGCGAGTCTATTTTGGCCAGTTTTTCCATGCCATCTGTACGTACGTACGTTCGTTCGTTCGTTGGTGCGTACGCATATATGTAACGCGCAAATCTCAAAAACTATTTGTGGTAGAATGTTGAAATTTCATATTTAGGATTTTCTAACATGCAATTGTGCACCTCCCTTTTTGGTCCCAATCGACTGGATAGTTTATCTACAGAACCGCCCAAAAGATTCGAAAAACATTACGCTCTATGGGCCGAAATTTATCAATTTCGTATATCTCAAAAACTAGACATAGACTCTTCGATGTCTGGCCTCGAAATTCTTCGGGATCACGTTACTTACTTATACTCCGTACAAAGTAGTAATAACGGTACATCCTCAAAAACTAGACGTCCCAATCGACTGGATAGTTTATCTACAGAACCGCCCAAAAGATTCGAAAAACATTACGCTCCATGGGTGGAAATTCATCAAAGCGTATTTTAGAGGTATTAGGCTACTACAAACGACTCAGAAGTGATATATGTTGTTAAGGGTTACACAATGAATTTCTCCATCGAAAAAAGTGTCTTTATCATTCATAGTTCTGCTACATGAACACTCAAAAGATTTCCGAACACATTACGGTCAATATAACCTCTGAGAGCAGCCTACCTATTAAGTTTAAGGCTTTAAATATTACTCTCAAAGGATGGATTTTACTACCCAGCTGCGCCACCATTCAGGCAACGAACTGGGTAGAACCATTAACGTTTTTTATGTATTTAACTCTCAAAACTCAAAAATTATTAGTCGTAGAATATTGAAATTTCATACTTAAGATTGCTTAACATCTAGTTCATGCCGATTTTTGGTTCCAATCTACTGGAGAGTTTATTTACAGGGCCACGCAAAAGAATTTCAATAAATTAACGCCTATTTCAATATATTACATCTGCAGTCAGTCATTGTTTGGTCTATGGCGAAAATCTGACCATTTGTCTTCGAGCTTGGAGAGTTTCGCTGAAATATCGCAAAATTTGACGATAGTCAAACGTTTGCTTCGTGGTCAAAATATCGCCATTTGTCATCGTCCTTGGGAAGTTTTGGTGAAATATCACTAAATTTGGCGATAGTTAGTCATTGTTTAGTCCATGCCCAAAATCTCGCGATTTGTCGTCGACCTTGGCGAGTTTTGCCGAAATATCGCCAAATTTGGCACTAAAATTTATTTGGCATTTCGCATAACTCTAAAACTTTTAGCCGTGTATTTATAACTATTGTAATATCTAACTGTGCATCTCTTTTTTGATTGCAATCGACTGGTAATTTATGTACACGGTCAGCCAAATGACTTTAAATACATTAATGTGTATGGATACATTCTATTCATTGAAAGTCTGTGGTCAGTTACAGCTGTGGCTATCCCCAAAATCCCGCAAACTATCTCAACTTGTCAGCTTTTGATTAAATATTGCCCAATTAAGTGCTAGAAGCAAATCTTTCAAATTGAACCCAGCTTGGCGATATCGGAAATATTTGGCTAGAAATAGCTAAACCTTACTATTACTGCAGTATTTTATCTCTTCCAAACAAAATAATTTTAGATGAGGTGCGCTGAAAATATTTTTGATTTAATAAACGTGCAAGGAAGACATGTGTTGTACACATCAGATTTTTTTCAGAATGCATAATTGCATCACCGTTACTCAACATATTTCAAACTATTTCTGAGAAACATATAAATTATTATTCTTGTCTGTTCCTTGATAATTTGTTTCTTTAACATCAAGTTTCAGTATCTGTGATTCGGAACCAAGCCTAAAAGCAGCATTAAACACATTATATCAGAGAAGGTAAAATCCTATTCTATCTTATAAAAATAAACTTTTATCTTTCATCCTTAGCAGAAAATGCCATCTAATATACCTAATTTTAATTTTCGTTTGTTTCTTTCGAGTTCATAGTTAAGCCAAAACGAGGGGTATCTTCCTACGACAGATGTCTTGTTTGGATAACGTTTCAGAGGTTTCTAACGCCTATTCACGTTACATCTGAAGAAAACCGTCCCCTACTTCCAGACCGTTAGATCGACAGCCGGCGATTAACTTGAACCGGGACCACGCGAGATAGTAAGTTTCCTCGCGTGGCCCCGCTTGAACGTGAGACCTTTACACTTCAGTCGTCTACCATGTTCAGTGTCTCATCCACTCGGCCATAGGGGGCCCTGGTCTTTATAATTTATATGCAATGTAAGTAGCCTGCTTACTTTTAAGATACTTTTTTTCAGACAAAAGTCTCATGTTCTATTTTTGGTAAAATATTAAACCTGGATGTTTTATATTTCTAAATCAGTTTGATATTTGTTTGTATCTTGCTCAGGATTTCAGTTTTAATATCAGTCATCTCATAAGTAAGTAGGCCACAGATACTGCAAAATGATTACTCAAAAAAAATGATTTTGAAATTTTTTTTTTATCGCAAACATCCTGATTAAAATAAAATGCCATTGTAATGTAATGTTACGGGGTTATACAGGGTGTTCCAATAATGTGGTAACACCCTTTAATTCTTTATTCAATGTAAATTTTTTAAAAAATGTTAAATATAAGGTAGGAAAAAAGACTACTTTAAGAAAAAATCCTCTCGTTAATTTTCAAAAAGTTACACTTTTTAAATTTCTATACAACGCCCAAAGAAAAAAATGCATCAAAGAAAAAAAATATGTGTCCAATACACTAAAGAGGTGATGGGCAAAATTTCAGCTTGCATGTACATTTTGATAAATTGTACACTTTGTTTAGGCAAAATAAACTATATATAAGTGTAAAATTAGCACTCCTCAACAGCATTTACATTGCTTTAGGGTACGATTTTGCTTTATTGTGCACTCTGTCTACCCTTAAATGCATGAATTTTAAATGCCATGCAACGGCCACGAGTGTAAGCTAAATTTCCTATATAAGTTTTCTGAATAACTAATTAATTTTTCGAAAACCACGCAGTTTGAAAGAAATATGTGAGATTTTATCACATTGACGACATGAATCATTTATTATTAGAAACTATATTTTATTTGTGAAACTGACATGATGAATTTGGCTCGTACTCTAATCCGGCAGTGAACATGTTTTAAATGTCCATTTGTCAAATTTGAAACGCAGGGCATTTAAACATTAAATTAACTACTCCCCTAAATAAATTCCGCATCCGCTGCTAGATATTCAGCTCTTCATTCTAATTGGTTCAAGTTAATATTTTCTATGGACTCGTGACTGCAATATCCACCAATCGATATTGTCCATTCAGTTTTCGTAAGCACATTGCTTAATAATTACATGACAAAATGAAACGGCTGGCACGTTATTTGTGGGACGTTAGCGGTAAAGCAGCGATGGGAATTCGCTGGATAAAATTTCATTTTATGATAACAGGACATAAAAATCCTCCAATAAAATTCCTAGAAATCAAGAACTGAGCAGAAGTTTCGCTTAATTAGCGGAAATCCAATTCATATAATAAAACTCTCAACGGACTAATATGTCAGTTTCGCAAATAGTTTTATCTTAAGCTCGTGCAGCAAACTGTGCAGACTGTCAGTAAATTAACAAACCATTGAACCCCTCTTGCAAAACTGCTGAACATAAACTTTTTGTTATTATTTTAAAAAAAGTTATACGAAAAAAAGTTTTTTAAGTGTAGATAAGCTATTGTGACACAAATCTTATGTAACTAGTGTAACAATTTTGCAGATTACAAAATCATGGCCCGGTCGAGTTAACAGCCTACACGTGTTTCAGATATCCCTGATTATATTTTATTAAAAATAATATTATATTAAAAATTATTGCATTAATGATTGTATTGTATTAAAAATAGCTGAAAATGATTTAAATGTTATTAACCCATTTGTGCCCAGATATTTTTGCGACTTTTCCCGATTTTTGCTAATTCAGCAAATGACAGATAAATTTCTGATGTCAACTTCTTGAAAAGGGATGATTTCTTTTAAAATCATTACGTATAAAAATTGAAATGTCAGCATCCTATTTGGTCATGTAGAAATATTTTGTGGAATTGAGGTTCAATACTCGTGAATAAAGGTTAGGAAAATTAAATAACGTTTTCGACTGATAGCGAAAATGCCGTCCCAAAAAGGGGGCGCTAGGCATAAATGGGTTAATATCTTATTTTAATTATTACGAATGTTTGTTTCAGTTTTCGTAAAAAAATTATGAAGTATCTTCATAAAAGAGTACTCTTTTTATTTTTCTCCCTAATCTATATCTCTTCAGGTAACATTTGATTACCCAGACCGGGGTTTAGTAAATAAATAAAACATTTAGAAACCCAGTGTATCCTGTTCACCCTGGTAGTCAAATGGAAAAAGTACACTATTGTAAAAAAATTACACTATTGTATGTTAAGGCATACATATACGAGAAGTATCTGCCTAGGTGTGTGTGTGTGTGTGTGTCTTGAGTGGAGGAGTTTTAAACCGCATCTACGTTACATCTGGAGAAAACCGCCTAAAGCTCCAGAACGTTAGATCGACAGCCGTGGGGTACGCCAGAACTCTGGACCTTCACTTTCAGCTATCTACCACGTTCAGTGTCTAATACACATAACCATGGCGGGGCAAATACATTGTACTAGATCTTAAAGTCAAATCATTGGATTTACGAAAAAAAAAGTATTTCTAAATGATAATAATAATAATAATAAATTATAATCAAATTGTTGGGCATGCACGTCTGTTACGAATGATTTCCTTTTATAATTCACCAGTGAGTAGTATGTCAATTTACATAAAAAAAATAAAAATAAAAACACTTGTTTGATGCAGGAGATATTTGAGAGAGTTTATCGCGATTTATGCCACTTTTGACCCCTGTGTTGCTTGCGACGAAGGGCTTGGACTGAAGAAGGCCAAAACATTTTTTGGCTGAAACGTACGTATCCTCTTACCTTTAACATCTTATGTGTGTTTTTTACAAAGTTTTTTATTTACTTCATCATTTCAGATGTTGAAAAGTACAAATTCGTTTACCCATGGACATATGCACAGTGATTAACGGCAAGGATTCCAAATCAAACCTCGCAGACACCGGCTCCCCAAAACTGTGGTTAAAATTTGTGAAAATTTAGTGGAAGCCATGGACTGGGAGTCTGAAGAACTTTCACAATGCTATGAAAATGAACCAAGCTTGAGTTTACAGATGAGGGATATATAGGTCTGATGCTGCCATCTAGCGATGAAAAGTGCAACTGATTCCGTTGAATTAATAATAAAGTTTCCTCCTTAATTTCATTCGAAGTATTTATTTTATTTTATATTTTATGTTTCAAAACAAAACAATATGTAATAGCGTTTAAAAAAATTAATAAAAACAATAATGATAAAATCGAATTGATAAATTTTGCCACATGTGCTGTGAAAAATGCAGAAATTGCTTTTTTTCCTGCAAATTTAAACGGTTGTTGCAATCCACAAAGTTAATCTAGTTATTTTAACTGAGTTGTAAGATTGTATGCATATTATTTTTGTTTGTGTCACCACAGTTCACAACTTTTTTTTTGTTACTCTGGTAAATTTTAATAGTTATTATTATTTTTTTATTATTCCACTTTCCTGCTATATATTATTATTAAGTGAGTGATCATTAGATAAATGATAAGTTCAGTTTTCTAATAATTCATGATAATAGCCCAAAAATATAATGTTATTTACTATCTTATTTGTAACTTAGAGTATTATGAGAATACATAAATGTTAACAATTTCATTGTTGCTAGCAAAAAAGATGTAAACTTTATATTCTGTTTTCCTACAGTATTTTGAATAATATTAACCTTCATTTTTACAAAATACTTAGTCATACAATTTTTTTAATGAATTATTATCATTGCCTCTGTTCATCCAGAAAAAATAATTAATTTTACTAGTGATGTGCAAAATTTATTCATCATCACAGGTATCAATACAAATTACTAAATACATTAGTGATGGCTTGACACTAAGAAGTAGAGATGGGCGGTTCGACTCATTTTACTGATTCGAATCTCAACTCACTCACTACTTCGATGATTCGAATCAGTGATTCGAATCTTGAATCAATAAAACAACTCAAGAAATTTTCCCTCTCTCTGCGCCGAAAGCCGTACTATTTAAATACCCTTCACCCATTCATCGGGTTTCTTCTCCGCTGAGTTCTCGGGCAGCTAGCATCTCTTTCTCCTTTTGCTCTGGGACGGTTTGTAGGCTTTGGAGATGCCGTCGTACGGCGGTTCAAGTAAAACTAGTGTTTAAACTGCCCGAAATGAAAATATAGGGGGACTTCGTATGACCCCCTGGGCCTGTAAGATTAAAAGGTTAAGTTTGGTGTCAAAGCATTCGAAATTTTATGCAACGATGGAAATTCCTAAAGGGGGGGGGTCGAGAATCAATAAAAACGCGCTCCGATAGATAGTTTCCGAGATATACGTTAATTAATTATGGTAATTAGACTAATTAACCATGATTGAGGCTTAAAAGGACTGCAAAAATGTAGAAATTGGCTCTGGGATGGTTTCCAGGCTTTGGAGATGCCGCCGGAGGAGGCTAGTGTTTAAAATGCCCAAATTGAAAATATAGGGGAGCTTCGTATGACCCCCTGGGCCTGTAAGATTAAAAGGTTAAGTTTGGTGTCAAAGCATTCGAAATTTTAAGTATCGGTGGAGTGTTGAATCTAGGGGGGGTCGAGAATCAATAAAAACGCGCTCCGGTGGATAGTTTCCGGGATATACGTTAATTAATTATGGTAATTAGACTAATAAACCATGGAGCTGTTTTTCGGCGATCCGGCATCGTCATCAACGGAGAGAAAGCAGTAGCAAAAGCATCACAAGCTGGTATTGATCGGTAGCTGGTATCTCAGGATTTTCTTATCGCCGGCCTGTATTTTTGACCTTTATCGAATTCGAGATTTCACTGAAATGAAAATGGGAATATCGGATATTTTATGTTGAAATAAAACCGATATGTCGATATTTATCGATTTTTGGCCCAGTCCTACTGATGGGCTGCTGCCCCCCCCCCAAAATGGGACCCTTTACTTAGCTTACAATTGAACTTTATCTTTAAATTTGATACCCAGCCCACCCCGAAATAAAATCCTGGCAATGCCACTGTCAATAACCCTAACTACGCCACTGCTTTAGACCCTATTTTGTATTTCTCTGAATTACGAAAGAAAAATAAAATCATTCCCCTTAAACGACAAACAAGGTAAAAAAAAATATCTTAAACGAAATCTGCAGCAATAAAGCGAAATGTTATTTTGCTTACTACAGTCCTTAATACCGCCCCTGTATCCTTCAATAAAAGTGACAAGCACAAACCTAACTCTATTTCATTCTATTTCCCTTCACATGAAAACCTGCCAACCATGTAAACTTAACGTATCCTTTTTTTTTTTTTTTTTTTGAGGGTGGGGGCAGGGGGACATATATTGAAGTTAAAAGTAGAAAAGGGATGTTTCATTAAATTTTAAACAAATATTAAACCAGCCAGACAAGTTGGAAGAAGGAAGTCACCCCCCCCGAGGGAAAAAGGTTTAAATAACTTTGAGACACCCTCCGCTCTTCCACGAGCATTCGCGTAAATTGGCATGTAATATTTGGATGGGGTGACAAAATGTTTCCGATTGTAGAAAATATCATTATTAAATAGCTCTGATACTTGAATTTTCTTAATTTTTTTTCGTGGGGGGGGAATGACCCCTCTTGCCCTTAGGAAGTAACGCCTCTGCCCCCCGCCAAAAGCAAACGATGTTCGACCCACTCCACACCCACAGAGAGATAAAACTTTAAATCCGACCACCAACCAAGAAATGAAACACCAAAGATTAAAAAAAAAACTCCAATTAAATGAAACATCCTTTCAACTCTTTTCGACTCCTTTCGACTCTGAGTCGATAGAAGATTCGAAAAACTAACGAATCTCAACGATCGCATACAATCACTGAAACATTTGAGATTCTACTGAGTTGAGATTCATCGTATACAATCACCGAAACAGAGCGAAACACTGAATCAGTGAAGATTCGTTGCTGCACCAACTCAGTGACCAACTCACCAGTGTTGTAGTCCTTAGAAAAAAAGTGGGGGGACGCTCATTTTTGACGAAATTTAACCTAAACATATCGGATCCATTAATTGTAATTATTCTTTAAACAACCAATAAAACTAATTTAACCATCATTTGTTTATTAATTAATTAAATGAACTGATTGTTAAATTATTGATTACTTGTTAATAGTCTAAACTAAGTCTTTTTGATCAACCGTCTAAGTTACTCAATTTGTTGTTGCGAACATGTAATCGGATTTGTGTGCTTGGCTCAAAGTACTCTTGTAAATCCTCGTCAGAAGAACAGTACAAGGGGGCGGGGTGCCCCCGTTAGGGATCTTTCTAAGGAGTTCTAACCCGTATTCACGCTAAGAATATTATTCACTACATTTGTCAACAAGCCCCTGTTGTTGTTGCTATTGTGAACATGTATAGCGGACTTGTGTGCTTCGCCCGAAGCCCGCTTATAAATCCTCGTCAGAAAGACAACACAAGAAGGGGTGCCCTCCGTGGGGGTATTTCTAAGGTGTCCTAACCCGTATTTACGCAAAGTTTCGGATCGGAGAGAACCACGGAAAACTCCGAACGGTTAAGTCGACGGACGCGCAATGGGACCTGAGCCCGGGGCCTTCACACTTCGCCCGTGTACCATTTCCAGTGACATAACCACTGTGCCATGGCGAGACAACAATCCAATGTCAAAGTGACAGATTTTCTTTTGGATTGGTACGTGACTATTCGCTACCCCGATTTTTGTCACTTTTTCGGCCATTCGGAAAGACATTTTTTACCAAGAGTGCGTTCGGAAAGATTATAATCTGTTCTATTCTTATGGATAAGTTTTCACTACTGAAGTGTTTAAGAAACAATTACAATCCCATTTGTAAAGTCGATTCAAACAGTCAAAAGTTTCCTTTTGATTTTTATACCGATGCACTTCCTCTCGCGCGAACAAAACGAAAATTTTAAGTTCTTCACAGAATTCTAAAAAAGAAACAACCTTGTAAATGAGCGTCCCCCCTGAGAATAAAAAGTGGGGGGACATATGGGCTGAAGAGAAAAAGTAGGGGGACGGCGTGCCCCCGCGTCCCCCTTCGACTACACCACTGCAACTCACCCACACCCACTCATTTGCTGTTTCAAATCATCTATCGACTCAGAGTCGTAAAGAGTCGAAAAGAGTTGAAAGAGTAAGGGAAAATCTCTAGGAACGGCAAAGGGAAAATAAGTTTTCCTTCCCTTCGCACTTGGAATGTATTTCCCCACAGTTGAGGGCTTGAGATTCGAATCAGTAGATAGTGAGTGTAAAGACCATGAAGCTCGGGTAAAGACTGAGCCACTCAGTACCAAGACTCGAATCACTGAACGAAAAGCGTATCCTCTTTAATTTTACTTCTTATGTGTGTTTTTTACAAAGTTTTTTAATTACTTTAGTGATATATAACTCTGATGCTGACATCTGGCGGTAATAAGTACAACCAATTCCACTGAACTGTAATAAAATTTTCTTATAACTTTTATTTGTTGTAAGTATTTTATTTTATTTATGTTTCAAAACAAAACAGTTTATTAAAACGCTTTAAAAATTATTAAAATTAATAATTTTTAAAGTTGTGTACTCAAGTGATAAAATCCAATTGATAAGTTTTGACATGTGTGCTGTGCTGTGAAATATGCAGAGAATAGTTTTATGTGTGCATATTTAAACAGTTATTCTGACAATCCACAAAGTTGATATAATTATTTAAGCTGTGTTTTAAAGTTTTGTATATATATATATATATATTACTTTTGTGTCTCATCACACTCCACGCCTTTTTTTTTTTTTTTTTTTTTTTGTTCTTGTTACTCTGGTAATTTTGGTAAATTTTATTTATTTTTATAATTTCATTTTTCCTGATTGCTGTCATATATTACTATTAAGTAAGTATTTATTAAATAAATGTAAGTTTAGTTTTCTTATATTTCATGATAATAGCCCAAAAATATAATGTTATTTATTAACTCATTTTGTATCTCTAAGAGTATTTTGAGAATGCATAAATTTTAACATTTTAATATTTGCTACCAAAAAGAGGCAAATTTTATATATTCTGTTAATTATTATCATTAATTTTGCACATATTTTTTCAGAAAAAAATAACTATTTTTACAATATGTATAGTTTGACATATCCATACTATTAGTACAAAAATAGTAGCGATTCATAGGAAATACATGCTAATTCGCCGACCAAGGACATTTCAAATTGAAAAATAAATTAAACCGCTAATTTTAAAAAAATGCAAATTCCTTCATAGGAATTCTTTTTATCTGTCACATGATGCAACAGCGCTATGTGCTGACTGAAACGGTGTTAGATTAGATTTCGCAGAAGGAATCCCATTGCCTATGGAAGTCCTTCTGAATCTATGCCCATGACAGAAGCATATGTTACCAGATTGGTGCTGCCATCTGTTTTCTATCAGATAAACCACAAACAAAGGAGAGTTATAACTGTTCCCACGTAGATCGCATTGCTGTATGGTAAAACATTTAGTAAACGAATTTCACTTGACAAAAAATTGAATTCGCAATTCTTAAAGGCTCACGATGCTGAAATTTGATTTTGACTTTATCATTAAAATAACACAAATTAGTAAAATAAATAAATCAGTACTTCGTTAAAGACACGACATAGTAAAGACGAATGACATAGTAATTCGTATATAAATTGACAAAATGTTCTAGTTTTTCATAATGTGTGTAGTAGAGAAAAACTGTATTATTCCTGAGCGTCTATAAAACAAGTGAGAATCCTTCAATTAAATTATTTTCAGTTGTTAAAGAAGATGTCTGCAGCATGTTCATGAATTAAACTACTCATAATTAAAGGATCAGAGTAGTAAACGTGCAGGAAGAGCACTTATTAAAATAATTAATGTTAATCTCGTAGGAATATTATATAAAAAATTAAATGAGTTTTTTAATATTTATATATTAATTTATTTAACGCAGTTACTCATAAATTATATATTAAAAATGTTTTTCTTTAGAATTTTCCTTTAGTACATTTGTTTGTAAATTTATTTGAACGAGAAACTTCTTTTCTTAAATTAAAAATAAAAGAAATATCAAAAATAAAAATCTGAAACATTTTCATACTTTAAAAACGCGCTAAAGTGGTATATATTAAAAACTAGCGGCTACCCGCGACTTTGTCCGCGACGGCTTTAGAATTAGGTCCCGAGAGAAACGAAGCATGTGTGAATAACGAATATGTTTGCAACTAAAGAAACAGCATTTAAATATTATTTGTTTTTTACTTATTTTAAATGAAGTATAATGCATGGTAGTATACTTCATTTAAAATAACAGAGTACGTAAAATTACTAAATTTAGATTTTTTTCAGGTATTTGGCGAATAGAGACAATTACGACAGTATTTGAGAACTGTTTTGAGTGTTCTTGTAAAAGAAATATTTATGCTATATGCATGAATTTTAGCCTATGTTAATCAGGAATAGTGTAGCTTTCTATTAGCGAAAAAGTTTTAGAATCGGTTATAGTTACAGAGCGTACCCATAGAGCGTAATGTATTAGAATAATTTTGAGTGTTCCTGTAAAGGAACTATTTGCGCTACATGCATTAATTTTAGCCTATAATACTCAAGAATAGTGTAGCTTACTATCAGTGAAAAAAGTTTTGGAATCGGTTCAGTACTTACAGAGATACACATAGAGCACAATTCTTATTACACATAGAGCTTAATTCTTATTAACAATTCTATATAATGTAATTCTAATGAGTATCCCTGTAAAAGAACTATTTGTGATATATGCATAAAAGGTAGCCTATAACACTCAGGGTCCCCCCAGTGTCTAAGAGGGTCTGCTCTCAAACCTGGAAAGCGGGAGGTGCCAGGTTCAAACACCGGTCGCGCCTGTCGACCTAGCCGCTCGCAGTTTTCCGTGTTTTTTTCAAAAACCTCTCGAAAATACGGGCTAGGATCCCTTAGAAAATTCCAGACAGAGGAATTCTCCATATACGCCTAGGACCCTATAGGCCTAGGACCATATAGGCCTAGGACTTTCAATCAGTGAAGAAAGTTTTAAAATCGGTTTAGTTGCTACAAAATTTCCATAGAGCGCAAGGCATTAGCATTGTTTTGAATGTCTTTGTAAAAGAATTATTTATGCTATATGCTTGAAAGGTTGCCTCTGTGTTAATCCAGGGCATAAGCTATCTTCATTACAAATTTTTCCAACCATTTTTGTGTGATTCAGTCAAAAACATCCAAACACATAAACGTACACATTTATATTATTTGTAGGATTTGGAAATTTACGAACTTTAGTTAGTGAAACACATCTGGACTTTTCTTGGTACTTACCTATTATCCCGGCGGTCATTCCCGCCAAACTGTTTTTTCGTCAAATGAGTTGCCAAACTGTTGCCAATCGTATTCAAAACCATTAATAATTTCATGTGCCCGGCTATTATCTCGGCAAAAAATCGCTCGTCTTGGCGGACCGCCGGGATAATACGTAAGTACACTTTTCTTTATTTATGCTTTTTAATTTGGCGTAAAATCAACATAATTTCCATACTTATTTATGTTTTTCAAATGCATGTGATTTTGCAAATAGAATTTCTGCTTTATTTCAAAAGCATAAATCATTTTGTGCGGGCGATAAAACGGTTTTTAATTAATAGTTAGAAAAGTAATTAAAATTTCCGAGCCTCAGGTACACTTTACCGAAGTCATGGGTCCAGGCATGCTCAAATTTTCAAAGCTCTGCTTTCTGTAGATTTGTCTGGAGAACATTCATTTTTATTATTAGAGATAGATATATTTGGCATAAAACTGGCATAATTTCCGTATTATTTAATGTTTTTCAGATGCACGTGCTTCTTTATTGAAGTAATAGCATTCTTGTTAGCTCAAAACATGAATCATATGATACGGGCGAAACTCGCCAAGCATGGCAACGTAAAAACGTTCTTTAATTAATAATTAAAAAAGTAATTAAAAATTTATAATTCTAAGTAGCCTATAACCAACTCCAGGGTCCCATCTATATCTAAACCAAAATGCAACCTAATCGATTCAGCGGTTTAGGCGTGAAAGCGTCATAAACAAACAAACAAACAAACAAACAAACTCACTTTCGCATTTATAATATTAGTTAGGATGTCTCATAATCCATAGTTTGTTTTTTTGGGTGTGATTATGACAACGTTACGCTTGGGCGATCTGCGAAGGATAGGAGGTACCTTGGTAGGAGGACTCTCCGAGGGGCTCTAACGCGCATTCACGTTGCGTTTGGAGAAAACCTACCAAAACTCCAGACCGTTAGATGGACAACCGCTCGATGTGACCCAAAACCGAGATCTTCACATTTCGGCCGTCTACCATTTCAACCTACCATTAACCACTGTGCTAAGCTGAGGACCATCATAATCCATGCGTCATCCCATTTTTTTTTTCTTTGTTGCATTAAGTTGTAAAGTGCATCAGTATTCAAGAATGTGCCATATTTTTCTTCCTTTTTACATAAAATATGTCTTTGGAATAGAAATCCATATTAAATTCGCCTACTAAAAATGTTTTAGAATCCTTCCTAAGCATATTTAAACTACACGTCACCATGATAAATGCAGATGGGAATGCGCTTCATAATCCATCAGTGTGCCGTGTTTGTGCTTCTTGTTCCACAAAACACTTCTGTAGAATTTTAATCTATATTAAAATCGTCCATCAAAACTGTTTAACAATCTTCGTCAGACATATTTTAACTATGCTTCACTTTTATAAATATTATTTGGAAAGTGTATCATTACTCATGAGTATACCGTGTTTGCCTGATAAAACACTTTTCAGAACTGAAATCTCTATTAAAATCTCCTACTAAAACTATTTTTCACCTTTGCCAGGCATATTCTAACTATACTCCTTTATAATAAACTGTCACGTTTGCGAGCTTCTATCATAATTTGGAAGATAACACCAAGCGTGACTCTGAGAACTTACCCTGAGTTTCAACAACTGAGAACTTATTTTTGGCACCAAACTTGGCGATAAATCATCAACATTGTTGAATTGCAACTTTTATCTCCCCACCGCTCTCGCGTTATCAGGCACTTTTATGCATTTCTCTGCATAGGCCTATGTATAAGAAATATTTTTTGTAGGCCTGTAAAAAACCTATAAGTCCTACACACGAAAATCAATAACAGTTGTACGATGGTAGTTTGTAATATATATCTCGAATTTGAGCTCAATCGATTGCCATCGGTCGTGCGACGGTAGTCTGTTATATTCACAGCAAATTTGAGCTCAACTGAATTACCATGATGAAAGATGCGATCCGTGCACAAATGATATCGACAGAAAATACCGTCGTGTCGTGATCGTGAACGAAACATCACTTTAGCGCTAATAAAATACAATAGCATATCAACCTAACTTAACGAGTTTGGAGCAAAATGGTCAAGTAGGAAATTAATGTTAAACTCGTACAACATGAATAAATTTAAGCTTTTGTTGTATTTTTCTCTGCACTGCTGCCATCTGCTAGCAAAATCTTCAGTTAGGATTATTTGAACGAGACTTTTGTGCAATTAAAATATATATAAAAAATATACACATATGTATATTATATTCTATATAACAGGGTTTATGAATGTTTTGTATTTGTTTATTTTTTGAAACATCAATTTTTTTACTGTAAATTTTGCAGGATAACTGAATTTAATAGATAACAAAAATTTTTAATTTAGACAGCTTCTCATAAAAGTATAATTTTTGTGTAGCATTACAGATCATATAACGAAATTTTTTATTCTTCCATGAAGGTGAAGAAATCCTATTTATTCATTGTTACATGTAAAGTTTTGTGCTTACATTTTATTGAAAATTTTATTTTTTGCAGTATTAGAATTTCAATATTAGTTTTTTTAAATAGAATTATTTATCTCTTTTTTTCCTAATAAGTTTGGAATGGAAATATTATTTAAATTGCTGAAGTTTAAATAATGAGGTATTAGGATAAAATATATTCCCAGTATGAATTAGATGTATCATTCATAAAAATAAAAATAAAGAAAAACAAATTAAAAATCTTTGTACTACCCGGAAAGGTGCATATTGCGTTATATATATTACTAGCTGAAGTACCCGTTCTTCGCACGGGAATGAATGGACTTTTCGATATTACGATTTGTTGTGATTACTATTTATTGTAATAAAGAGATATAGCAAAATGGATATCGCGTTATATTGTATTCATTAATCATCAATACCGAATTTCAAGGCAATGGTTTGTACGGTGCAGAAGGCGATGCGGAGTAGCGCAATCTAGTGGCCAGTTTTAGTAAAACGGATACGGCGGAAATATTCTTCGCATTCAGATATCAATGTATACGAATTTTCATGACGATCGGCTGGACAGTCCTGAAGTTCATGTGTGGACGCAACATCGAGTGGCAAGTTATAGGAAAATGGATAGCGCAAACTCTTCCCCGTGTTCAAATATCTATGTATACCTATTTTCATAGCGATCAGCTACCATCTAGTGGTCAGTTAACCATCTAGTGATTAATTAAAGTAATGATTTGCTACATCGCCGTCAAGTGGCGAGTTGTAGCAAAATGGATAACGCCAAAATATTCTCATTGTTCAAATAGCTATGTATACTGATTTTCATAGCGACCGTTTGAATGTTCTGGAATTTGGCCAGCTGCAGGATCATCTAGTGGGGAGTTAAAACAATAATGCATTGCAGTGCCATCTAATGGTGAGTAACATCAAAAGGAACACAGTTAGAATATATTCTTCGTGCTCAAATGTGTAAGCATAAAAAATTTTATGCCGATCGGTCGAACGGTACAGAGGTTCATGCGTTGCAGTGCCATTTAGCGGCAAGTTACAGCAAAATGGATAGTGAAGAATTTTTCCCGTTTTCTAATATCCGCGTGTACCAAATTTCATCGAAATCAGTTGGACGATATTCGCATAGCAAACGGCTAAACAGAATAGAATTCGACGTTCTGCTGCGCCATCTAGTGGCAAGTTAGAGGAAAACGGATAGCATAAAAACCTTCTCCATGATAAAAGACTTAGGTCAACCAAATTTCATGGTGATCGGTCAAACGGTGCTGGAGTTTTTCAACCTCATACACACATACAAACATTAATTTTTATCTATAACCAGTGTTATTATATATACCAGTCTCAAATAAAATCCAGTTTCAAATCTAAGTATTGCCAAAGGGCCAACATACGCCATTTTGCAAATTTTTTTCAGGGAATCATTCGAAGCATTGACTTAGCAGCAATCAAAATGGGAAATGGTTTGACCGCCAATAAGTAAAGCAGGCATTTATTTCAAAAGTGGAATTCCTTAATAGCCGCATTTTTTAAATTATCAACGTATAACGTGTTTTATTCATCGTTACTCCGATGTACTAAAAGCGAAGATTTCAATTTTCTGAAATGTGGCGGAATTCCCCTAACTTAAATCAATATACTCAATTGGCGAGAATTCTGAAGATAGATCGCTTGAAATCCCTTAATAACTGCATTATTTCTGCACGGATTATCAGAATTTAACGCTGTATTCTAATAAAATCTATGCACATGTTTTCAAAAATCTATTTCCTTAAGCTCTCAATAAATTGCGCCAAGCCGAAAACTGTGCAAACCGCTAGAACTCACTTTCTGAAAATCGGCATATTAGCTATTTTATTTTTCGCCAAACTAAAAAATGTTACATATTAGCCTCGGAAATCTTCATTTCTTATTGTTTTGCGTATATATTTACTCATTTAATTTTGTATTTAACCATGCTACAACCGTAACATTGCGTAACATATGCATCTGCAAAATAAAATTACTTTCCGATCGCATTTCGCTATTTTTGGTATATTTCTTTTTATTTATTAATTTTTTTTTAGATTTTAGGATGTAGTAAAATCTAAATCAATACGGTAAAATCTTCTTCCAGTCGCAATCATACCTTAGTTAAGCACTCCCAAGGGTAAAATAAATCATTTGAAATCTAAAATGTTTTTTTTTTTTTATTAACGAAAACGGTGAAATCTTCTTTCAGTGGCAATAAATCTAGTTCAATCATAGCACAAGGCATAAAATGGCGGCTTTCACAAGGGTTGCCATATATTCACAGAACGTTGCCAAGGATATGACTGGTTAAAAAAAAAAAAAGAAAAAAAAAAACGTCATCTTTAATATTGAACTCCTGGTATACAAACGATCTTGCTATTTGAAAATAGTTAACTGTATGTTAACACACGTATTTATTTCTCGTGAATCTTAACTTGGCGTAATTCCAACTTCATGTTTTTTCGAATCCAACATACTTTTAAGAGCTTTCCTGCTTTGTTGCGAAAGCATAAATCGTTTTTTGTTGGAGCTAGGTCGCCGAATATGGTAAGCTAGATGCTCATTTCTTCTGTTTTTAATTAATACCTTTAAATAATTCGAATTTCAAATTTTTTTTTACGGCACTGGCTTTTTTTTAACCTATTTAGCCTCTGTGCCAAATTTGACCCGGATCCGACAAGTTCTCTGGCTACCTATAGCGAACACACACACATACATCTCATTAGCATACTACGCTATTATTAAAGAGGATGTGTGTGTGTGTGTGCGAGTTACTTGCAAAGTTTATTTTCATTTTTACATATTTATTTTTTTTTAGCATCCGGTGGAACTTTTAACGTATGTCAATGTGTTAATGCATTCAAAACCTAAACCAAATTCGTTCCATGATTCCTTCTCTTCTATCATTTTTTACGGTTCCTAATGTAAACCATTTGAAGCCCGATTGTTAAAAAGTTTTCTGTTTAAGAAAGTTGTTTGTTCGATTAAAATTATAACACTAGATGGCGACACTAAAACAGAATTGTTGGGATCACTGAAACGTTCTATTTAGACACAGTAAATAGTAATATTGATAAGAATAATAAGCATCTTTTAAAATGTAGGTGGCGATAAATAAAGTGTAATTTTCATTCTAATCATGCGAGAACTGAAATGTTCTATTTAGACACTGAAAATAGTAATATTGATAACAATAATTAGCATCTTTTAAAAAGTAGTTGGCGATAAATAAAGTGCAATTTTCATTCTAAGTATTTCTTATTTCGTAGTACTTTCTGTTGAAGCTTCCACAGAATTTATAAAGGTAGAATTGCTTATCGTTTTTGTTCTATACTTTTTATTTATCTCAAAACCCCTGGAATCGGCCTGCTCAAAACCGCTAAAAATGTCAAACCTGTCATTTCATTCTTTTGTAGTACTCTAAAATAGATAAATATTGTTGTAATGAATTCTTATTCTGTTATCTAAAAGAATGAATTCCTGCTTTGCTTTCGCATGCAGACGATATTTTAAATGAAAAGAACGATTCAATGTTAAAAAAAATGTTCATTAAGCCTCGAAGAGCAAAAAAGTTGCAAAGTATACATACATGGGTTTATAAACTTTCAAAAATAAGAATTTCATAAAACGGTTGTTTGAAAAGGAAAAAGATCAAAGAGTATTTATGCACATCAGTTTTGCGCCTAGAGGCTGTCTTACAACTCATCGATAAAAAGGCATTCTCTCTATTCTTAAAAATAAAAAAATAAAAAAATAAAAAAAAACGGCCACTGGCGCCGCCGTTGTCAAAAGCTTGTTCTGCTATTTCCTTCGAAACCGTGGGGATTTGAGTTTCAACGAAGGTGTTCAAAGATTCGGAAAATTCCGGGAAAGCCGATAAGCTGATTTAAATTTCGAAATTAGTATTATTTTAGAAGATATTAATAAAAAACTGAAAAAAAAGAATAACGGTTTCCAGGTGTGGCAATTTTCGCCGGCATAAAATGATTCATGCCTTTGCAACAAAGCAATTCCAAGTTTGTACAATCGCTTGGAACTGAAGTAAAACTACACCCATTTTACTCTAAATTAAAAAGTATATAAAATAAATAAGTCAAAGTGTGTTACGCAAAGTTGGCGATTTTCATATAGTAAGTTCTCTTAGATAGCAGGAGTTTAGAATTACCGATTATTCGATTTTTCAAAATAGAGTAACTAATTGTAACTGATTTAACCCTCTCGTCAACGAATTATGAAAAATCAGAGAAAAAAAATCTGTCTAGCATTTAATGCATCTGAAATACTATTATAAATCATGCAAAAATATTTTTTCTCTAATATCGATTAATATTTATCGATTAATGGCGATAATAATAATTTTACTAATAATAATTTCTGCATTTTCAAAGCATTTTGTTATGCTAAAATTAATTTAAAAGGATTCACATATTAGGTAAAGGTTGAGGAATAAGAAAAAAAATATACTTACCTTAAAAAGAAAAAAAACGGTAAAAAAGCAGCGTAAATATTTTCTTAATTTATCTCCTGAAACAATGAAGCGAAAACTGTAAAAAATGATCTAAATTGACTAGTACTGCAATCTAGGCACAATTTATGCATCTAGTTAAGAGCCTCATATACTCTCTACATGAATTAATGATATTGATATCACTGAAAGAAAAAAATACTAAATTCAATTGTTTTCTCTCTAAATATTGCTATTTGAAATAGGAGCCTCATATGAGGTTCAGGGTGACGAGAGGGTTAAAAAGCGTCATTTTGGCGTCAGGTACGATCTCGGAAAATGCTATCTCTCCAAGCAGGGTGAATTTAAGCCGCGTGTTCCAAAATGCTAGCACCCAGACTCTTGAAAATGAAAAACAATTCAAATGCAGATTATAGTAAAGCCGGTTAGGTTTAGCTTGGGTATTTGCTACCCGTACAAATATTTGGCGGCGTTAACTATGCCATTGTAGCAATTATAGTACAGCTTGGATATATATGAATATAAGGATAACGGTTTTTTTTTTTGGTAACCTTACATGAGCTGTAGGATATCGCCTATGAGCATGTGTAAATCGCCAAATAATGAAAAGTCGTCGTCAGTGGCAAGCTATCCTGGCTGTTACGTAGTTTTTATCAAAGAAAACATATGAAATACTATTCCTTTCGAAGAAATTATTAATTATACATAAAATTGCCAAATGATGAAAAATTCCCAAGAGTGGCAAACACGCAAGGTGTTCCATAGGTTTTACATAATTAAAAACAGTGTGAAGATAAAATTTTTATGCTCCAAAGAACATGCAAGAACCAAGCAGCGTGTAGCTCGATAACATTCTGATTGATACAACCTTCGGGTTTTGTCTGATAAAATTTACTAAAAGGGAGCGTAGAGAGTCTCGGGGCCTTGGCCCCTAGTACTTTAAAAAATAACTGTTCATTTACTGGAAACTTTCCCTAACATTTTACGGAAATTCTTCACTTACATTTGAATACAGGACAATTTCCCTATATCCTTCCTCTCTTATATTGTATATATATATGTAATGTATAAAAAGGTAATTTGGGTTTTACTAGTTTGGGTATTGTTCAAGCGGGTACTTTCACTGTAAGTTTTACTTTCCTGTCATACTTGCCACGCGCGCTCTGGAGCTATGTTTTATTTATTTTGTTATTTGCCAGACATCAGGCCGTCGATTCTGATTTCTTTAGATGTACACGTGTCCTCACGCCCTTGTAGGCCCGGATGCGGGCCATGTCGGTAAATGTGTGTGGTTCGATCAGCGATAAGAGAGAGGGGGAGTTGTGTCTTCGCAGACCACGTGGTGTGGTAAGCGTAAATACCCCCGCACATCGAAAATCGGGGGACTTCTACCACTGGAACTGCTTCATGAGTCCACGCTGATTCTTGTCCCCGTCTCCCCTCCCCTCTTCTCATTCTAAATTGTAACTTTATTGTAATGTTCAATAAACCATATTACCTGCCTTAACTCTGAAACTTTACTTGACGTCTCATATATATATACATATATATATATATATATGTATGTGTGTGAACAATACACACACACAGATATGTGTGTGTGTATATACAATGGAACCTATCTAATGCGAGCACCCTCGGAAAAAAACTGAAAGGATTCTCTTATTCAGACGATCACATTATATAAAGGTGCTAAAGTGTGATGACTGTAAAGTGAAAGTGCACAACTGATCACTATAGAAAGGTGGTCTCTTTACCAAGGAGGTTACTTTAGCAGGTTACACATATGCAAAACACGAGGATATTTACTGCAAAAATGACATATCCCTACAGGAACTGTAAAAAAAAAAATGCTGTTACGGTCAGTACTTTTTTTTTTTTTTTTTTTTTAACCAGTTTTCCTTGCGGCCAAATAGGCTGAAAATGGAAATGAAGTGATGCACGAATGGAAGTCAATCATAATCTATAGGACACTCATCAAGGGCCATACCCTGAAGATTATAATTTAAATCAACAAAATTGTAGGATTTCAGTTATGTGGCATATATAAAATGAGATATTCTCTCCACACATATTGGGCCTATCCTACTATAGAAAAAAACGGGAATGAAAGAATGAGGTAGCTATATACAGGGTGAATCTAAACTCTTGGGCAAAACTTTAAGGTGTGATAGGGCACATAATAAGGAATCAGAATCACATACCAATGTGGGATCAAAAACGCAGTTTTCACTTAACCGGTAATAATCACTTAGTGAAAAGTATTGAAGTTTTCGTCTAATTTCTTAACCAAGTTTCATAAACAATAGGCTCGTCTCCAAAAATCTCATCCATGAATAAAAATAGAATTTTGAAACTGAATTTTAGCTTCTGTATTCGGAGAAAAATACATTAGTTTCTGATGAACAATGGTCGGAAAGTGCACTGTTGTTTCAGCACTTTTTCCAAAGTGATTATCAACAGCTACATGAAGACGATGTTGCCGACCACACATTGCTATCTGATTCTGATTCCTTATTATGTGCCCTATCACCTCTAAAAGTTTTGTCCAAGAGTTTAGATTCACCTTGTATGCAAGGTCAGCTCCTTTCTGGAACGGAATGTCTTTTGGAACTTAGGGAATAAAATTTTGTGATTATCACCTTTGCCAGCAAATTTTTTCTATTGTCATGCTATTTATTGAATCTGATTTCACAGGGTATGATAAAATGCAATAATTCAAGTTTTATGAAAAAAGTTATTTTTACGAAAGTTAATATCTTGCACTATGATGCGTTATTACCTAAAAATATATGAAAAAGTCAATTAAATTTCGCTGTAAGTTTGAAAGTTTGCATTATCTGAATACTTTTTTTTATTATCATACATCCTTCCTGTTAATACATAGCACTAGGAAAAAAAAAACAAGTAGTATAGTAGGATAGGCCCAATATGTGTGGAGAGAATATCTCTTTTGATATGACGCATAACTGAAATCCTACTATTTATGCAACAGCCTGTATGTTATAAAACATGCATACGTCACTCAAAAACAATAGATATGTTTAATGATATATTACTAACATGCTATAAAGACCATTTGAATTATTATTATGAGGAAAAATTAGGCTAATAGGGGTTTAAAAAAAGAAAAATCTACAGTTAAGAATAATAAAAACGCAATTCACCTAGCTTTCCAATATTTTTATTCGAATTTTTCTCAGAATAATAATTTAAAAAGCCTTTAAAGCATGTTTTAATAGAGTAATATAATATTAAATACATCTATTGGTTTTGAGACATGTATGCATATTTTATACCATACAGGTTGTCATAGAAAATTCATCAGATCATTATGCATTTTTAACTGTTTTAAAAGTAATTTTTCAAATGTTTATTACCATAACTTTTACATTTAGAATTTCTGTTAGGATTAAAAAAAAAAAAATCTTTATTGCGTTCTATCATCTTTTCATTGTTATTAATATAATGCTCTCTGACATAATGTGTAATTTGGAATACCGGTATTTGCAATTTGTTAAAAAGCATTTTTCTTTTTAACAAGCAATTTGTTAAAAAGTTGTGCAGGGTCTGCACAGTCTACTTGAAACGAAATTCAAATATCCTTTCCAATATATTTAAATCGCGTGATTAATAAACACAATGCATTCTTTTTCTTTCTTTCTTTTTTTTAGGTCTACAAACTTATGTTTCAAATTATGATTTTTAACTTAGGAAATATTCAAAAGTTATAACAAAAATAAATAAAAAATAAATACACGAAAAATATGAATTACAAAAATAATCAATATCACGTGATACTAACATCCAGTATTTAGAAAAAAAAAAAATTCCTATTTAAAATTCCACTGGCTGTTTTGGAACTAAACATTGCTAACAGTACATGAACATTACTTTAATAATAATTCTGCTACCTTCAGCGTATCGCATACATCTTTGTTGAGATTACCTTGTACTGCATTTCCTTTATCGTAGTTGGGATCCCAAGCTAAGTGGATGGAGGATGTACTCTTATCCAAGACAGTTAATGGAGGCGTTAATGGAGGATCTGGAAAGATTAAAAAAATAGTTAATTAGGGTTATTTACAAATTTATGCTCACGGCAAAAAATGAACTGGAATTGTTATAAAAAGTTTTCGTTAATGAAACCCCATGCATAATGATATCATTAAAAATAATTACGCATCATAATAAGCTCTACATACTCCTAAAAACAACGCATTTTTTATCTTTGTAATTTCCAGTTTTTTGTTAAATACTTTTACAGAAAGTTCGTTTTATCTAATGTCTGTCACAAATATGCGAGATACTGATTACATTTTCGTCTAGCCTCTTAAAAATTTTACACCATCATGGATTGATTTATCGGACATAAATATCAATCAACGCTCAATTGAAGAGGAAGTTCGCAAAATAAAAATCCTTTCACGAATTTCGAAATCTTAAGCATCCACATATTTACTCAGTTTAGTGTTTGGATAGAAATGTTTTGTATTATTTACGTTATTATGCATTTTGATAAACTATTATATGTTACATTTTAACGTAATTAGTATTTTTTTTTCTTAATACAGCTACCAATTATAGCTATCTTTTGCTTATGTTTTCAGTGTAGCCTCTTGTGTTCCCATATATGCATGGAACATATAAAGAGTGGTAAGCAAAATTTATTAAAAGTGACCGCAGCCCATATTTATTATCCTTCTTAAATAGCCTTTATCTTCTCTAACTTTTCAATACCCTGTGTTTATTGCCTTGCGCTCAGAAGAAACAAAAATTACTAGAACGAAACGAATTGCTGCATAAAACGCTATGCATTTTGTTATAATGTTTTGTGTTATTGCATGTCTACACGAAGAATGTCTGCTTACGAGCGAAGGGTACTGTAAAGAAGTTATTTGTTTATAGTATATTTTAAATTATTAAGTTGCGTTGTGACACATGAAAATCCAGGTTCGGTACACTTAGTTGCAATATAATAAAAAGACGTTAAATACCAAAAAACTATTTTAATAAAAAGATACTATTGAAATATAAACTTATTACAACGGATGGTGGTGGCCCAGCGAAATAAAAATACGTCCAGCACAGAATTACACATTGGCGAGAACAAACACCTGGCTCAGATCAATAACGCCCATTCCAGAGCAACCCTAACAGTTAATCCAATAAAATTAAAAATGACGTAATCGCGAGCAAATAATTTTAAAGATTTCGCAGGGCAACAAATAATAACTTAGGCCAGCAGGATGCCAAGAAGGGAATAAAAAAGGTCGTTGATTTTACAAACGGACGCAATCTTATCTATTTTTAGCTCATAACGCCGCCACCGGGTCTCATTTCCAGAAACAAACAAATAAGAATAATGCATGCGGGAAAAGCGAAAATACAGATTTAAAAGCCGAAATGGCAGAAAAATGAGAACAGAAAAGATTTAGAATTCTTGATTTTGGATAGATTACATTAAAGAAAGCCAAATTAAATGATTATTAAAAATTAAATATGTGATCTGCATCACAGGTACTTTGGTAGGAGAACTTTTCAAAGGGTTCTAAAGCGTATTCACGCTACAATTGTAGAAAGTCCGACTAAAACTCCAGACTGTTGGATCGACAGCTGCACGGACCTTCACACTTCAACCGTCTACCGCGATCATGCCACTATCTACCGTGTGTACCACTCGGCCACGGTGGCGCCTATGTAGTGTGTTCAGCAAAGCTACACGAGGGGTATCTGACTAGGGTGGCTGCCTTCGGTGGAGGACATTTTAAGGTGTTCTAATGCGCATTCACACTACATCTAGAGAAAAACACCCATAACTCCAGACCGTTAGATCGACAGTAGGCCGGAACCCTGGACCATTAAATTCTATCATAGAAGAACTAAATGCAGTTCAGGTATGCGAGTGCGTTACATATTTACTGTATCAAAATTGTTTTGCTATCGGTTAATCCACTTTGTGTATGCAGTTAAATAATTCTGAATCAAAATAATTGGACGGTTTTCGTTTAGGGCTGGACAACAAGAAAATGATAATATGTGAATAGATTTTACACAGAATTTTTGGGCTTAACCTTTTTTTGTACAGTTTACCGTAAATAGGACACAAATTTTGACATAGTCACCGTTGTTCCCAAATAAGCCTTGAAACTGAATTTCCCTGCCCCTAATTCTCGGGTATCAAATCTTATTTCCATAAAATGCTTAAAATGACATAATTTTTCGATTTTTATAAAGCACTTTTAAATAAAAGATATCAACTTCTCAATGAATTTATGCTAGAAATTTATCTATTATAGAAATAAAAAATTGGCGAGTATGATGATAACAGTCAGACCACAAACAGATTAAAATTTCATGTAGGGGAACTGCTTGAAATTGAATGCTAACATAACTATGAAAATCTGGAAATGCTACAGCCTGAACAGCCTACTTATAATTTCAAATTTAGGTATATCTTCAAGATTCCCGTGAAAATTTACAGCTTCAAAGTAAACGACCTATCTGAATAAGAAAACTAGGAAAGTGCACCTTGTAGTAAAGAAAGTGTTCGAATATACCATGTTTTTCTTAAAATATATGAATAAAAACGAAACAAAACTATAAAATAAAATTATCATTAGGATTCTAATAGTCTGTCTAACCTACGCTATTTTCCCTTAAGAAAACACTTAGTTTTTCAATGGGCGGACACTTGCTTATCAAGCATTTGCCCCTATTAAGGCCCGAATGACTGGCCATTTTATCATGGGTGCACCCAATGAACGGCCAGCGTTACTCCCTATTAAGGGACTGACAAGTTAACACCCATGCCCAAGGCGGGATTCAAATCCAGCACCAAGAGAATGGCTGTTTAGCCACTACACCACCTGGGCGGTTTTCTCTTTAAAATAAACCTGTCCTTATACAGGGCCGGATACAACTGATCACACAGGCCCGGGAAATATATATAATCGGCGAACCATTTACATTCTTTTCGGAGCAAACATGCACTTTATACATACGACATATATGTGAAAGTGACCGGCCCACCGGGAAATGTCCCGGCTTCCCGGTGGGCGTATCCGGGCCTGTCCTTATACCTTTTCTTTGAATTGCTATAGAGCTATTCAGATATTGCCTTCTTAGTAGGCGAACTATTTCGTAAGATATGCAACATTACGAAAAGTTAAATTAAGCTATAAAGATAACTCCCTTTATGGCAAGAACATATACACTCCGAGAATAGTGGATAACGCATCTTATATAAAATCCTCTGGCAAACTAACACGAAGAAAAAGTAGCAAAGAACAACTAAAGCGTAATGTATCACTCAAATTACCAAACTCGACATAAGGTATAACACGAAATCCTATCACGTATCTAGTGTGTGCATCGAGGATCATCGCTCATGGCCAAAAATAGATAAATGGGTGTAAAAAAGCATCAAATTCATATTCTGCTTAAAGTATCTAGAGCCACTCTCGGTTCGTATCACGAAATATAAAAACGTTAACACGATTAAGAAGGAAATAAAAAAAAAAAAAAAAAAAAAAAAAAAAAACCATTCGTGGGATTCATATTTTTAAGGCACGGATGTTTTCCCCCTCGGCAACGCATTTATCAAAGATGTGTCAAGTAAAAAAAAAAAAAATCTTTTGTTTGCAATTGTAGAGACAGTCATGCAATCTGGACTGACACATTGCATAATAAATGATGTATAAGTTGCCACTTCGTGTATTACAAGAATTAGCGTTGCTAGTCAAAGTCGCGCGATATCCTACATTTTGTTGTTTTAAAAAGTGTGAAATAAATAGTTCTCTTACTTCATACATTATATCAACTGAAAGTAATAATCAGTAAAAGCAGCTATGCGTGATAGTATACGTTTAATGTTTATAAGTGTATAGTTACAAGTACACAATATTTATAAGTATGGCAATATTATTTCATGAACTTTCAAGTCCAAACTGCTAACCGAAAATAAATAAAGCTATGAAAATTTAGAAAGATTGGTTATAGTTAATCTTTTATACACTTTGCTATATTGCGTTTTGAATATATTTTTGTTAATCGGCGTATGAATTATATGCATAAAGTTGGATTTATTGTCGCATTTTTAACTGTAAATATCCATACATGTATAATGGTACAATGTTATATACTAGCTCATGATGGCAAAGTAGCTCTTAAATGGGAATGCGATTACAAGACATGTTAATGTCTATTCGCTTTTAAGTTTTCAGGTAACAAAAGTTTTAAGAGCAACAACACAAGAGCCATTCA
This sequence comes from Cheiracanthium punctorium, assembly GCA_038373885.1. Classification (NCBI taxonomy): domain Eukaryota; kingdom Metazoa; phylum Arthropoda; class Arachnida; order Araneae; family Cheiracanthiidae; genus Cheiracanthium; species Cheiracanthium punctorium. Next base: position 602,034 of record JAWZYV010009161.1, on the reverse strand, counting down.
TGTAAGTCATTTTAATTTTATTCAATGGGCACTAACAACTACAATGCCAAATAAGGCAATATATTTATGTAGTTGTTAAAGGATTCCTAAATTATACAACCCTTTTGGTATTAGCAATCGTCAAACTTGCGTGCTTTGGGTCTGTCACATCAAAAGATGAAAAATCACACAGTAACCTAAAGAAAGCGAAATTCTCTATTTTATTTTTTTAAATAACTATTTGGGTCTTGGTAAAACACAATAACTGGAGGAAGTATAAGATGATATTGTTATTTACTACGGAATCAACTTTTCTTCAAGAATGATATACTTTAAATACATTGTGTATCGAAACGTCGTTGCCAAACTTAACATGCTGGTCTGCCATACCATGACAAACAAGATTTACGTTGGAATTTATGTCCGGAAATCCAAACGGCAGTCGCTAGATGGCGATGTTCGCAGAGTTATGGAAGTGTGATCATTTCAACTTAGGACGGTGCTGGAGATGGATAATTTGGTTTACTAACTCAGAATTGGCCGATATTCATTGCGTGTATGATGCCCCGGATAGTGGGCTAGCAATGATATGGATGTACCATGAGCGCGATGTTTGCAGGCGTAGAGGGGAGGGAGTAATGACGTCAAAAGAGGTGTGGCTTTTATTGAATGAATTACTTATTAATTTCCCATCAACGGTACCATGCACGTAATGCATATCAGCCAATTTTCAGTAAGTTAATCAACTAATCCATATCCGGCAATGTACAAGACTGAAATGATTGCGCTTCCATAAGACTGTCGAACATTGCCCTCTAGCAGTTGCCATTTGCATTTACGGATATAAGTTGCTGTGGAAATGTTGTTTGACATGGTATAACAGGCCAGCATGCTAAGTTTGGCAATGACGTTTCGAAACCCATTGTATAAAATAGACTTAGGGAATTATTTTCCGAAGCGACTGCCCGGTATTGAGGCCATTTTATTATGGAGCACCGAGTGGACAGCCAACGTCACCCCCTATGAAAGGACGGACAGGTTAACTTATTAGGCCAATCCGGGATTCGAACCCTGACTCAAGGCGTTACAGAATGCTTCTTAAGCCACTAAGCGGCTAAAAGGCGAACTGAAATTACACAGCAAAGCGAGATCAAATTCGGTATTCCTTCACAAGCCAATGAACACTCTTAAAGAGTGTTGCCGTAAGAGTTTGCTTAGTTAGCACGGTTAACGAAAAATAAATGGATACAACACATACACGCAAAAGAAAATATTAATACTAATAAACATTTGAAAATTCAAAATTCAAAGAATGATATTTGACGGGAGACAATTCAATACTCGGAGAAAAAGGCGATTGTTGAAATTTAATGAGCAATCTGAAACTTTTGGGATTATTAACGAATACATGAAAAGGGCGTTTGTGTTCCAAACCGCCATGTGACTTCGATTCTTTTTTCAGTAATCTACCCCTTGCGGAAGTATTTACAGAGTTTTGTGTGCTATCAGAGCCTTATGCAATACTAGAAGCTGTCGGAAAAAAAAACATCACACACACAAAAAAACATTAAATACACATTTACTTTCAGGTAAAAATATATAACGTCAACCCTTAGTATATTTAACAAATAATTGCAGTTATAAAGCTCGCAATTTCGAAATTATAATGTTTATAAAATCACTATGTCTTCAACACAAATTTAGATGCAAATCTCTGAAGGCACATAAGTGAAGTATTATAACAGAATATGTTCATTTTTTTCCTTGCCTCAAATTTTTCATCGTACAAAACCAGAAAGTTTAATATTTATCATACATAACTCGAAATAGCATAACAAAATTTAGATACATTTCGAAACGTAGTTCAAATACGGACTTACAGCAAAAATGTTCCTGGAAAAATCGCTTCAAAATACGAAAGTTGAATAAAATATCCCTCAATCAGCAGTCTTGAAAGCGGGAGGGGGAAAAAAAAACGATTTCTGAATTTATGTATTTCTGAAAATTTCGAATGGTTAAAATGTATTATTGAATGTACCCTAACAATTCAAAAGCAAATGAAAAATATTTTTGCGTGTTCCGAATAGTTCAGATATATTGAAATCTTTGAACGTACAGTAAAACGTTTTGCATTTTACATTAGCATCTGAATTGCGTTTGTTATTTCGGAACGATGCATTTCAGATGATTGGTGCATTTGAAAAATTAGTCTCGAAACGTGATATCTGGTTCTGTAATAGAAAAATGCAGAAAATTTGCATTTTTACAAGAAACGAAGTTTTATGGCGTGTTTAAAATGCTGCAGGGAAATGTACTTTAAAAATAAAATATGTCGAAATATTTTGAGGGAGAAATTTTTCATGTAACACAAACAGGCATGATTGCAACAAAGCTCTCTAAAATAGCTTTGATATTAGAAGTTTTGAAATACAATTATTCAGTTTGTAACGAATTAGATTTCCAAATTTTAGTTGACACTTTTCTATATCTATTTCATTTATAAAAATATACTTACAGACTGCAAATTAATGAGTTTTTTGTTTTTAATTAATACGGCTAAGACGTACCTAACGCTTACGCGCGAATAAAAGTAGCTATGAATTACGTATAATATACGTATAAATAAATATGCAGGGAAACTTCGCGGAAGGAAACCCTCCTCCGTTTCATGAAAAATCGGTCGTTAAGAGAGGTGGTTGCTGAAAGAAGCATAAACATTTGGTTGCTAAGAAAAAAAATGCTAATTTGTTTTACTATTTATGAAATTGTATAATAAATACATAAGTAATTATACAAGCATAATTTTAAATTTTAAGTTAATATTTAGAAATTCCAGATTGTTACATTTTTTTCCCTCACTCCGAGAGTACTTCTCTATCTGTTTTATTTTTTACTTCTGAAAGAGCATTTCACCTGATATTCTTCAAGCATTCGATGGGCCCTAAGAAAATCTATTTTATTTAAAATTTGATTTCTGATTTATTCACAGACAAAAGTAACCGTCAACTCTCTCGCAGAGTTTCCTTTTTCGTTTGACTCGATCACATCAATGAGCTGCTCCGACAGTAAAACCCCCTCGTTTCTTAAACATGTCTCTCATCTAACCTACAAGATTTGAATCTAGTGCGACCTGCACTTGCACCTGCTGTCGAGTTTTACTAGAGCACCTGATTAGAATGTGGTTTTTGTTTACTTTTCTTTCGGTAAAATACAAGAAAATTTTCGGACAGCGAACTGCGACCGGTTGCTTATAGAGGGTTGTGCGGTCTCTTCTAGTGGATCTTTTAACATTAAGCAGATAGGGTGAAATGTCGGTGCATTAAAATTTGGTCGTTGGAGGAGGAGGTCGTTTAATAGAGGTGATCACTCATAGAAGTTTCAATTTATATATATATATATGTATTTGTGTGTGTGTGTGTTTACAGATTGTTCCAAAAACACTGACCTAGGCTCGTAGACATATATTACAAAACCATACAAACAAAGGTACATAGTTTTGTGGTTCAATTAAATTTTCATGATATTTACTTTAAATAAATAGAAAATTTATATTTGTATATAGCCAAAAGGAAAAAATTTCCTTCTATAAAATCGGGCAAAGCTAACCTGATAGTGAAGGGAAAGCTATAGGCCGTGTGAGTCCGCCGCTCTCAAATAGTTCTTTCCGTTTGTCCAGGTTATTACAGAACTAACACATTTTTCATCTATTAAGTGCTAAAATAAAGTGTTTGCTATAAAATAATTGCATATTTATGTTGCTTGAATGCAGTAATCAGAAGGATTAAGGAATTAAGTCAGAAATCAGATGTAACGCCTTCCCAGACGCTGGAACAATTATTATTGGTCAAACGTCACATTTTTTGTGCTGGCGGGAATTGAATAGTGCGGATTTGCCTTCTGATTGGGTTGCTTTGTGATGTCGACTGCCAGATAATTGGAAGGAGAAACGAGTGTCGGAGCGATACACGCGATGAGTAGTGAAATGGCCCCTCTAGCACTATCAGGTTAAGTTTGGCCCGAGATAGTAATATCTACCTCAGTTATTGACAAGATGATGCACAAAAATCTTGGCATTTTAGGTATCTTAGTGTCGAAGATATGAAAATAAATGTATGCTGACTTAATCCAATTTTCAGTTTCAATTTACCGTAAAAAAAAAAAAAAAAAAAAAAAAAAAAAACGAACGGAAAAAGTAACACCAATCAATCGCATTTCAGGGGTCGCAAATAAATTATGAATAAAACAGTTGTTGTATGAATACACTACACTTCTGCTGTAATTGGTATTGTATGACTCCTCACCAATTTTGTTTAAATATATCGTGGAGCCTTTTTATGTTGAAAGGCTGATCCTAATTAATGTATGAGGCACATTCCCAGTATTACAGTATACTACTCCTGTATTGCAGTACACTGATCTATTTTCTAAATTTTACTTGTAAGTGTTTCTTTCATTTATTTAGTAATTTGTATTGTTAAAATTTTATTTGTAAGAATTAATGTGTTTTTCTATTTGTTTAGCTTAATGAAATTTCAAAATTTTTTAATAACTGCAGACTTTCGAATTTATAATAAATGGTCCCGCCCAATCATGCAAAGCTCAAAACCAAAAACTTTTATATATCCGATGCAGGGAAAAGTGGGGAGGGGTGTAAGTAGAATACTTATTGAAATGATCTGTGATATGATAAGAACCGGCCACAGCAAATTTCATAAATATCCTCATGATATTACAATGGACTAGAATGTCCAACTGTACAGAAAATACCATTAAATCTACGTGGAAAATATTAGTGAATTTTGTGTGCTGTATTCGTATGTATTGTATATGGGGTGATACGAAATAAGTGTTACAACTATTATCTGTTGAACCGTAAGTGATTGAAACACACTTTCAATTAGTAATGCTTGTCAAATCTGGAGATGCTTTTAACAGCTACTAGAGTAGCTATGGCAATTTTTCTACAAGGGGCTGTATCATATAAAAAACAACATTTAATTTTTATTCGGTCTCTCATTTTCTATCACTAATGCATCGGAAAATATTGGTATGTTCCTAAAAAGGCAAATGAAAAAAATCCCATATCTCAGTGAAATAGTTACCGAGATATTTATTATTAAAAATGACGATTTACAATACTTCACTGTTTTGCTGTCGTCTATTTTCTGGCGAAAAAAATGTTTAGGAAATCAACTATGTAAAAAGATGTGCGTGAAACCCAAGATTACATCAACATCTTTTCATAAACTAAACAACATTTAAGCTAGCCATTTCTTCTCATAAAAACGAAACACATAATCAGAATATGAAATCTGAAGAGGGAAATTTTTTGGATGCTTTTTTTCCCCCAAACTTCTTACTTGCAAATAATTTGGTCATAGAAATGACTTTGAAAATAAATTATATACTCTGTTTTCATTTTATCGTGTCCTGCATTATTTTTCTTGCATAAAATACCCTTTAAACTTGATTGCTGTACAATGGTGACTGAAAGAAAATTGTGATTACATTTATTTAGCAGCAATAAATATGAAAATTCGAAAAAAAAATGACTACATGAAATTTAATAAATTTTGAAAAACCATTAATTTAGATTATAAGATTTTATAATTCACCATAAAATATTAAAAAGTTATTTGAAAAACAATCACAAAATCTTTAAACATAAATTATAGTAAGAACATTTTTCTTTATATGTAAAACAAATGATTAATTCTAAACACGAATCCAAAAATAAAGAGGATATTCTATGAGTAAAGGTTACTACGGTAATGCAAGTTCTGAAGTTTGATAGTGCTTAACATTCATCTTAATTCCCCTAATTGGGCATTCATTTGTTCTAATAAAGCGAAAAATTTAGAAGTCAGCGGTGGCTATTTATAACCTTTGAGAAAATATCGAACATTAATTTCCTTCTTTTGGACCGCACCATTAAAATGAGGTCTCATTAGAAACTTTAATGAACCCTAAGCAGATTCATTATTTAAAAGTTAAATTAAAAAATATAATCTATTATCGATGGATTAGAGTTCTCGAAATTTCTGCATCATGATATAAAATGAGAATTATTTGTTTTTCTGGTTTAAATGTAAATACTCTGTTTAGATTAATGTAACGTTAATATTTAGAAACATACGCAGTGATATATTCACAATTTATATTTGTTGTTTATATAGGGTAATTATTATTATTGTTACGAATTTTCGGGGCAACCCGCTGTTCTGGGGCTTAAAGTAGTTTCAAATTCTTAATCTACGCTTCAAATAGTTAAATTTTGCTTTTTGTTGCATCAAAATCGGTCAACTAGAACCAGAGATACAGAGTTTTGGGTTTTTCTATTGGTTTGTATAACAATTTCTAGAAATCTGGAGAAATATTGGTATTAGGCCTTCTGAAACCTCACTTTAGGGACGTATTTTTGACGCCAATTTGACGATACTTGTCGTAACTTGATAATGTCGCCAAGCATGGCGACATTTTGGTCATTTGGCGCGATTTTCACAATGGGCTTGTAAAGTTAGTTTTTCTGCATTAACATGCATAATAGCCTACTATTTCTCTTCTATGACGTAATCAAAATTCCCGCTTTATGTTGAATCTTCGAGAGATACATTCTTCTAGAAGCTCCATGTAGCTTCTGGGACACTTAAAAATACCGGTATGACAGAACCCCATTTCACTGTGGATCGAGCTTCCGATGAGTCAATTGTATTGTGCTATAGAGGCGGTATTATCGCTTGCCTTTTGGAAGCTTTCTTTTAAAGTGCTGTGTGTAAATTCTTCATTGTTGTGTCTTGAGTGACTGTTTAGGAAATCCCTCGTATATTTCCACTGAATTTTTGCCTGTGGAAGTGCATTATTTTGTATGAGAAATACAGTATTTGTGAAAGCTTCTGTACTAAGAAGACTGTTAAAAGCACGTTACTGCCTGATTGTGTTTCTGATTTTTGTACAGATGATTGTTCGACGAAGTTCTAGAAGTAATAAATTCGTTTTCCATCCTGACAAGTGAACTCTTTACTAGAACTTTCTACACCTACTGCACTTTAGAACGACGAACCCAAGGAAGCTAGCAGAGTTTTCCTCGACATTATAAACAGCGCCCTCTCTCTCCACGTAAAAGAGATGAGTGTATTGTGATGAATTTTCTCGAATTTGAAGAGTTTAAAACACTCAAGTTTTTTTTTTTTTGGAATAATTTATTTAGTTAAAAAATGTTCAATACGGGACATTTTCTGTATTTAATAATTTCCACATTTGTTTATTAGTTTATTTTCACAAGTTTTTTTTACCCCAAAGGCGAGCACTTGGCGTTTAAGCATTGTGCGTCAACAATTTTCGGAACTGCTGGATACTTTATTATAAGGGCACGCTATAAGAATTAAAGCATTCTTCCGTATGAAGCCGATATAGTTCGGGGTCTCCTAATTTATAATGAATTCCTGATGATGGGCATGCAATTGGATTTGCACCCCTAATAGGGCTATCACACTAAAAAAATCCGACCAACTTTCCTTGCAAATCAAGTTTCCGGACGATTTCCTCCGCCTTTACCTTGACGACGGCAAACTCCACCTTTTTCCTTTCCGAAGGAAAAAATCCGAGTCGGACGAAATTTCGGCCAATCAGAGTACTTCTTCCTGCTACGTCATAAGCAATTTCAACAATTTCGAGCAATGGCGACTATGTTCGAAGCTGGCAGCTTGGCTCGATGTCAGAATCCCGTGTAAATAAAATTATGACCGCGTTCAAGTGTACTTTGGAATTAGAGATTGCTGCCGATCCGATGTAAATATACCAACGCACGATAAGTAAAATAAGAACCTGCACGCCAAATCAGCGATGCGACGACTATTTGGCGTCGGAGAGAGTTTGTTTACTTTTGCAACCCCTAAAGATAACCACGCATTCAAGTCCGTCGGAAAAGTTGGTCCAGCGTGAAGTTGCTCGGATTTTCCCTCTAATGTGATAAGGCCATAATGGGCACCATTTTAACATGAGGGTCATTGAAGTCACAGGTTGATTTTAAGTGTACCAACTTCATTTTGCATACATGGTCCCACCTCAAAACAGGATAGAAAGGTTTGTCACCCTTTCATACACTGATTGGAGCCAACGCAATTGGCTTTCGTTTTTCTAATGGGAGCCAATTATTCTCAGTTAAATTTTCTATGTTTAAAAAAAGGGTAGATATTTTTATATTTTATTTAGTATTTTTCGGAGCAAATCTCGAATGTAGTATATAACCCGTTTGCTGCAATTTGCTCTCTCATTTAACTGCAAAATACTGTGTTTAGACGTAATTCTAAAGACCACGTAATACAGCTTAAACGAAAATCTCTCTCGTCTCCTATTAAATAATAAAACATTCGCTTACAATTATTAAATTACTTTTTAAATTAATAATTACATATTACTTTATGAGCTGTGGGCATTTTTTAATGAGGAATATTACAAGTGCTGAGACTGCTGGCAGCTTTACTTTCAGAGGGCAGCAGTTAGGTGGCAAACATTAGTCCTTATGAAGTATGGACGAAATGCAAGAAAGTTCAGGGCAAGAATCGTACTTGGATCTGTCTACTTGTTTAATTAGATGTGTTGATTACCTAACAAGCTGTACAGATAGAAAAGGACATTCAAATGCTAATTCCTAAGCACAATGCGCATTTTTCAATTGCAAAATTCTGCAAGTCTTGCAGGCTTGATTGTCAGGTATTATCACAAACCTACACAAATGGATCTGCCTACGGAGGGGACGCCTAGGTTGGAAGACATTTTAAGGGGTTCTAACGCGTATTCAAGCTACATCTGAAAAAAAATACCAAAACTCCACACCGTTAGATCGACAGCCGTAGAAAAGACCTGAAAGCGGGACCTTCACACTTCAGCCGTCTACCATGTTCAGTGCCTTTTCCACACGGCCAGGGTGAGTCCAAGTCTTGCAGGAAGCAGTTTTAAAATTATCGCAAGGAAAAGATCGTTGTTGGTCTACAAGTTTGCCGAACACGGAGATAGTCGACAGAACAGTTTCATTCAGATTATGTGTAATTTGGATTCTCCTCAGTGCAGACACTCCTTATGCTATGAAAGTACGAGAATATACTATAGTCCTCTTATGATTGAAACGTGTATATGTTTCGGCAGCAAGTGCAATTTATGATTTGGTTGAATCCTGTTTTAACACACTTCTCCGACAACAGAGAGATGAATAATTAAATGAGGGAATGTAAGACTTCATGTGGGAACCTTTGAGATCACCCGCCATTATGGTTTACAAATAAAGGGCTCTATTCTGCCACGTTCGTTTAAGCGAACATTCGGCTGTGTGACATCAGAGTGAAGAAATGCTAACGTATGTTGGCATTCTGCAAGGTACTTTGGAGCATGAGGTGCAGACTTTTCCTGCCGACTATGTACCTTCTATTATACGTTTCGAATTTCGTTACAAATCCGACGTTCGCTTAACCTTTCTTTGTTCAGAAAAGACCCCAAAGTGTCATAAAAGTAAAAATCTCATTTTCTAAACTTGAATTTCTTGTCTATTTAAGTATTTTTGTATTTAAAACATTTTAATTCTTCGTATCTTTATCTAATTCCCTAAATTTAGCACTTTTGACATTCTGAATCCGTGTTCTGGTGCTATTTATACTAGTCCTACATTAGTGCCTTTCAGAACATCGCAGTTTTTAGAAGCAAGACGATAAATTTCTCCAAAAAAAAACAATTCCTGACTGCTTCTTATAATAGCCAATAAATATATAATAATAAATGGCAGAATTATTAGGATTGAGATAGCCACAATCGTAGTTCTGGTGAGGGAATCTAGTCTTTGGCAACAAACAGATCAACGAACACTCTTCAGTGGTTTTCTTTACAAACTATTACTATTCTATGAATTTGTTTTAATAAATATAACTATTCACACAATTTCCTAACACAACAAAATACACCAATATATTTACTTGTTATATCAGAAATCTTATCTAAATTTGATACATCCTCTTCTAAAGCAGTTAATAAATTTGCGACGTGTATAATTACTATCTTATTTAATCACGTAGAGTTAGTTGAAACGTATTTTTATATTTACTATAATTATCTTTTAATCTAAAGTAGTTAATTAAGAAGAGAAATTGCTCTATCTCCAATAAAACGGGATCAATGCAACTTTTACTGCATGCTTATTTATAAATTTTGTATATGAAGTACTAATTTGAATGTGAACAATACTTTTTCTTTTTTTTAGCAGTAATTTGCTCGATGTAAATCATTGTTGAGTAAACAATGAGATCATTACTTACGCTATGATGACGAATTGTTGTAATTAACTCAAATGAATTTATCTTATTTCGCATGCTTAAATATTTTGAGAAGAATATGTTAATTCAAATTTTCACAAAGGGAAATAGTTAATTATCGTATATGGGAAAATTATTTCTTTCAAGTTTGTTACGAAATACGCGGAAGATTTGGCTACGATATTTTCATTTTTTAATTTAGTTATAACATCGTAATTGGTTTGTTATTGTTTTCGAAAAGATTATTTTGACTATACAAGGAATCCTTTATGAAATTTTACTAGTTAGAATATTATCATAATAATAAAAATAATAAAATTCCTCTTCAAAAGGTCAAATTATAAAGTTAGTAAAGAAAACGATTTTACTAATAGTTCCGTTTGAACATTTTCTGATAGAAATATATAGCTTATGTGCATACACGAGCATGTGATTGTACTAAAATTAATATTGAACTAAGAGTATGTATAGGCATTCAAAATATACTGGGCGATCATAGAAAACTTTGCCGATATATGCACCTCTAGCGGCCATTCTGTTCTACAGATTGAGATAGATTTAAGACTTAGTTATTCAGAGCTATGAGCTCGGAATTGAGTGAATGACAACAGAGTGGCGCTGACGGTTACCATTATAGACACATAATTTCAAAATTTTCGAATGAAAACATCCACATTTTCCTGCCAAAAAATGCACAGCGACGGCGAAAATCGTAAAATGTGTTGGGATAGTACGTAATAAAAATAGACACGTTATTCACGCGCGAAAAGACAGCTCTTAAAATAGAAAAAACACAAACATGATTGGAGTGCATAGAGGAAAATTGCATATGAAAGAGGAAATACGCCAATCATAAAATCGCCGTTCGCTAGATATTCAGCCCAAAATGACTGTTTAACAGCGGTTCCCGACTGACAACAGTCGGGGCTATTGTCAGTCCGGAGCTCACAGTGGCATAACTGGCAGCGACTGTTCTGCTGCTTTTTGTGCATAGCTTGTCCAAGTTCTCTAATACACGAACCATCGTTCCTGTCCCCTTTTGTTCAGGTTTTTCCATGCGCTGAGCAATTTACAGTAGGGAAAATGTGGGCGTTGCTTTTCCAAAATTTCGAGTTTCCGTAACTTGAACCGTAATCGTGATTACCACTTTGTTGCTTGGAGTAATGAATAGTAAGTATTGAGCAGGCACTCGCTAGTTCTATGTGGAGAAAATGAAGTACTCTACGCGTAGCCTTGGGGGCGTAGATCGATAAATCGTATGAGCTCCAAACAGCTCTTAAACTCCGAGCCACGCCCCCCACAAGGTCACGCGTAGGGTTACTTCATTTTTCTCCCCATAAAACTAGCGGGCGGAGGAAAAACCGGTTACAGTTGTGGTTTCACTTCCCCCCGTGCATGCCTTCTCCATATTATTCCCTCGTCCTAGCTTTGTAACGAATGACATAAAATAGCTCAGTAGTACAAGCAATCACTCAAAGGAGTAGAAGTGCTCACAATAGCCAAAGTAATATTAATTAGTTGAATTGCAATAGTTGGATAAATATGTTGTGAATTGAGAAATCGCAATACATTATTTTACGTACTATCTTCAGCGTATTTATTTTATGAAGGTTTACTACATTTTTCTATTTATATATTGTTTCATTCAAAATTGGGAATATGTATAGCTCCTTTAAATTAAGCTTGCACTATAACAAGATGTAAGTTCATTTGAAAATAATCTCACTGCAGCTAAAGGAAAAACAATAATGTAATTACACTTCCTTATTAGGTCGTGGCAAAATTTAAAAAGTTTTAATTTTTGAAGAAATTATAGCAGGTTTGTGTTCTATTTCATTAATATAATCACATTGTCTACCCCCGCCTACTTTTTTGAGAGAGAAAGAGAGAAATTTTGAGCTCTATACAGGCTACTGCCTACAACGGCATTTTGGTCACATCAGTATGCACTCGATGAGTCACATGACCCAGGGGTGGGCTGTATTACCTCATGGACAGTTCGGGTATTTGCCTGAAGCAGCCAGATTTCCAAAACCCCCAATTAGTTCATTAATAATGGCACCACTACCAGTAATTTTAATGCCTCCCTTAGAAAAATTATGCATGGACAATGAGATCAAATTTTAAATTAATTCAGAAAACATGAAGTTTCCTTCGTTTACTAAAATACTGTTGATTTTTCTTACTTTTCATCATTTATGTTTAGTATCTTACAAACTGATATATCATTTGAACACGTTTGACTGTATTGTGACTTCTTGAGTTAAAAATGACGTCATGTCAACGTCTCAGTACTATAAAGTAGTACGCGTGTCCGAGAATTTTGAAAATTTTCTTAAGTGAGAAATTAGATATATATAGTGATACAATTCATGCATTGGTTTATATAAAATCAGTGGGGGATAATATTTATTGAAATAGATTTACTGATAAATAAGGTAGGTAACAGTGAACTGATACACATGAATTGCCTGTGTGAAGGGGAGGGAAGGGTGAAGATCAGGAAAAATATTTTTTTCAGGCTTGACGTATAAGCTTAATGAATACGACAAAAAAATTGAAGGACATCAGTGGAATACGAATTTAGAAAATTCTGTAAATTGACCGCGCTGTACTTTGTGACCATTTTAATATGGCTCTCTCGGACTAAGATGGCCCCGTCTCTTGGTCACATGACTTTTCGAGTGCAAAGGTGTGAGACTAAAATGGTCAGCACCATAGCTTGCATATCTCTTCATTCTCGGGGTGTGGGTATGCAACGATATTTTGTCTATCACTTTAACAGAACGCTGATGGAATAAATATTTGAACAAAACTGTTAAGGAATTCAAATACAACTTCTAGAATTTTTTTTAAATAATGGATTGCATGTAATGAGTTTTTACCTATTACCTTTAACAGGCAAATGGCATGCATAAAAAACGTCGGGATTTCACCTCCAAGTTGGTAAAGCTACCTCGGATATTGTCTCAGACGAGCTGGATAGTGGCCAGAAGATAATTGCTGGCTTTCAATTGAGTTGTAAACTCAAGCAAGATCGGCAGCCAGTTCTTCCTCAATCTGAATCTCTTTGTAATTATGTTCAGATACTGGAAGGCTAGAGATCTTCGAAATAGATTGCATACTTGATCTTTTGACGTTTAAACTTTTAAGACGTTTTTTTATTTTTATTTTTTATCTTTTGTAATTCGTTTGTTCAATTCTATTGTACAACCTGTATATCTGTGATCTCTGTTTTGGCAAAAATATATCTGTCTCTAGTACTGGCTGTTTTGGGAAAAAAAAAGTAATTATTTTTCACCTGTTATGACCTGTTGTTCACCTCTTCTTGTATAAGTAGAACATAGAAACATGTTCCATTTTTTTCAAAGACGCTCGATTTAAAAAAAAAAAAAAAAACCAAAAACTGGGGTGGCGAAAAGTTTTGAGCTTAACTGTCAAGAAATTCGAGAGAGACTTACAGCATTTTCGAAATATCCCCCCCTCCCAAGTCACGAAAAATTATGTACAAAAGAAATAAAATAAGATGGCGCATACCATTCTCCAGAGTGTCGACCTTGACGTCATCCGATGGGGGGCCAGCGCCTTTCGAGTTGAAGGCCTGCACGACGACGTTGTACTTCGTATTTCTCCTGAGTCCAGTCACGTGGCACTCCTCTTTGAAGTTTTCTCCGATTTCCAGTGTTTTGTAAACGAAAGATTCAGACGTCCCCGAGACTTTGTATCCGACGTAGTAGCCTTTCAAGACTCCGTGTTGGAGATCTGTGGTAGGTGGCTGAGAACGAGAGTAAATGAAGTGTTATAAATTACCAGCAACAATTATTGGTAAAGAAATAGTAAGTGCTGACCTAAATGTACACGGTGCGTTAAACGCAGTTAAAAATAATAAGAAAGTATGGGGTATTTGTAGCTTTACTTTTAAGGGTACTTTGATCCCTTTCACCCCATAAATAAAAAAGTTTCTGTAAAGAGAATGCTTTAATTGATGAGTAAAAACGGTAAATACCCGTGATTTTTTTCATTTTTCATTTTATTTATTACTTACTTATTTTATTTTGTTAATTGTTTTGAATAGATAGATGTGCGTTAGAGATTTTCAGCTGGGAAGTTGTATTGATTCTAAACGCACACTGATGAGTAAGAGAGTATATTTTTCAGCAGTAACGAAATTCTCTAGCGCGTTGATGGCATGGCATTTATACAAGAAAATTCATGAATCTGTTTATATATAATTAGCAATTTAATCAAACAATCGTAACATGTTCTGCAAAATTTGCCAATATCACCGATATCTTTGTAAAAGACTAGTTTTATAAAGTCCGTTGTCGCTCCTTTGGACAGTAAAGTTGTTTTGGAAAGGGTTCTTATTGACTTTTTGAACCACAGTCGATCACAACAATAGCATTGGTGGATTGGACCATCAGCAACAGTTTCGAAAAATTTCTCAGCTAATTTACGAAATTCTAGTTCTTCACACCTTACATTTAGATCAGTATCTGTTCTTGGTCTTTTCGATGGTATATCTAGACAGAGTCGTAAACGTTTTCTGTCTTGTCTTCTGGATTTGGATTCCGCTTCTTGAGCACGAAAATCTGGATCTTCCCTTTTTCTTTGCATAAATAGACGGTTAATTTCACGATGACTTTCTTCCGGATTAGACAACTGGCGAGGACGGCCAGCGCGGCCTTGAACAACAGTCCCGGGTATATTCTTCTGATATTTAACGATGTAATACTGAACAGTAGAGCGTGAAATACCAAGCCTACGAGCTATTTCACACTGCGTGAGTGGTGTGTCAGAAAAATAAAGCGATATGATTTGGTCTTTAGTCTCTTGAGAAAGCACCATAGTCTCAATCAATCACGGTTAATAGCTTACTTTATTTACTACTATCAATTATCATCCACGACCTTTTTTTGTCTAGATATATTACACCTTTCAGCTACATAAATTTGTTTAGAACAAAAAAGTTATTTTTATTCTAAACTATTGTCCTGGCAACCAGCGAAAGAAAAAGAGGAAAAGAATCTTCGTTGCCATCCCCGCAAACACCTTGATGGAATATACGTAAATAATTTAATTACTTTTAATTCATAGTTATTAATACAAAACTATTCGTAAATCTTTTGTGAAAAATTGCTCGAATTTATTACTTCATCCTTTTGTAACTAACGTAAAGCTAAATGTATTTTTGCGTATACACTAAAACAATAAAGATTTTTCATGTATTTTATTGATCCATATGATGCGAATTTCAAAAGTGCATATGCTTACTTTATTTACTACTATCAATTATCATCCACGACCTTTTTTTGTCTGCCAAAAACTATTACCCTCTTTAGCGGAGGGTAATTAATAATCTTACGAATATAAACTAACAAAAAAAATCATTATTATTCTTTTATTTTTACTTTGAGAATTTAAAACATCTTATTCGGCAAAATCGCCACACATGGCAACCACGATCCTTATTTCACACTTTTTTCACTACAGGGGTTACAATTACGAAAAGGATTTTGCATGGAGAACATAAAAAATCTCTTAAATTCCGGGAACGGGTGGACTTTCAAAGTTTTAAAGTGGACTATGATTTATTCTATATTATTTTACATATCTGTGCAAAATTTCACGCTGATAGGTCCATTTTTGTGGATTTGTATACAACTCAAATCCACAAACAAACAAACAAACAAACAAGCAAACAGAATTTCATTTTTATTTATAAGATTGGAATACTTTAAGCCACGATATTCAGCTTTTGAATAAAATATATATAATACAGGTAACCAAATTAGCCCATAAAATTAGAATACTTTAAGCCACGGTATTCAGTTTTTGAATAAAATATATATAATCAAGGTCACCAAATTAGCTCACCCTTGTTGAAAAAAAAATATATATATATATATACTGACCTTACTAAGAATTTTTATCTCTAGTTGACGCTAGTAACATTGATCTGGAAATATTTCTTCATGCATGATAATGAAAAGACTATATCTTTTCTTTTTTGACAGCGAAGTCCGTCGGCGCAAAGTCCGCAGGATACGCTCCGAGACAGGTAGGAAAGCGGAGAGAGTACTGCAAAATTCACAGTTCTCAGATCCAGAAGAACAGCATCAGCGCTAATAATTTACCAGATAAAAGCACTCCTGGATCTGATTAAAAATATTTAGCGCCTAAAGCTTGGTGCTTCTGTGTCTTTTATAAAAAATGCAGAAAAAAATTCTTAAATAAGGATTGGCCCATCAAATTTTTTCAGAGAGTGATGCAGCCTGAAAGTTTTCCGACTTTTAAGACTTTTTTCTTAAAGTTTCGATATTGACAGAGGTACGTCTTTATTTCAGTGTATAATACATCTAAAAAGAATATTAATATTTTAAGTTGCTTGACATGATTCATTTATCTGTATTTAAGGTGCTAAATCACATTATTAATTTTTTAAATTCACCGTTAAAGTGCATCTGAAATTTGGGTAATCCCAGCTCAGTCTAGCCACCTCAGTGATTAGGCTATGAGAAGATATTTCCAGTTTTATCACGGTTAATATTTAGGCCTAAACTTTAACATCTGAAAGTTTACGAGAAAATTTATACAGTACAACTGCGAAATGTTAACTGTAACTGCTGTAGAATAGTAATTTACAGTTAATGTTACGTTTTCGGTTTTGGCATCGAAAAGCTGAGCACGTACCCCCGAGCCCCGCGCTCAGAGGTGGCATCAAAATTAATAATAGTTGCAAACATAGGGTAACTAAAATTAAGGTTTTTGCCCAGGTGACATCCTCTCTAATTGCAGCACTGTTCGCAGGTTAAAAAAAATACAAAACTTAAAAGTATAGCAATTAATTAAAAAAAAAAGAAATAATAACAATAAAGTAAAATTTAGATTTTCATTTCTTTTTTTCTCTCTCTTTCTTTTTTTTCTTTTTAGTATAGAGTTTTACCACATATTTACCTACTGCTGCTTTTTTAGAAACTATTGATCGCTCAATGGTCGAAATTCGACTGTAATTTGTTAATTTTTTTAACTCGAGCGTTACTGAGGTTCTTTTTTCAAATAGTGTAATTCTATAAGCTTTGCTTATAATATTTTTTAAAAATTATTTTCTATTGCTTCAGCTTCGATTGCGGATAAAAACGTCATTATGCATTAATTTTCCATTTATTTGAAAAATGTTAACGCTAGGGAAAATGAAGTATAACTTGACTAAGCCAAATTTAAAAAACGGTAATGCATTTTTGACATTTCCTTGTTTATTTTATTAATTTTTTATTGCTAGTCAGGTTTCGTCAAGGGTTTACAGTTATTTCATCTGTCTTTTTAAAAGTATAAAATTTTAATAAAAAAATAATATAAAATATCGAACCATAGAATGATCGAATACTACTTACTACAATGTACAATTGGCCATGTATAAAAACTGGGTGCCTCAATAACATTCTAATTTTTTTTAATGTTTGTATTGAGACTTATTTATTATCATCGCAAATGCAGGTATAATTAACAGTTGGTTGAAAGTTAAGTAAGATAAAATAGCACCGGAATATGTTGTACTTAGGAGATATTCCGAATTATTCGTTTATTTTGAATAGCAATTTTCCTACTGCGTTCGATTCCCGTTAAAACTTCACATATAGTGGCTTTACTATGCTTAAACTTGAAGTGCATTCTTGTTCCATTTTTTAATGCTTTTTTTTTTGTATTTAAGTTTCTCTTCAGGAAAACTATGCAATTAACTTCCAACACTAACATATATATTGGCGAACTTTTTTTTTTTTTTGGTTAGCCAGACATAAATCCTGCCAACAATGTGATTAAACGAAATTAAAATTGATATTTCTAACATCTATTTTTCTTTTTCTTTAATGTAATACAACAAAAATTGAAGGGGAAAAAGCTGAGCAGAAAAATGCACAACTTTAACTGAATGAAAGTTTCAAAAACTTATTCAGGTGTATTCTTTATCCAAATAAGGTGGGCGTAGGAGACGATAGAATATTATTGTAACACCATTTAACGATGATAGAGCATCAGTCACGTGATACAGTGACTTCTTAGAAATGTGTATTAAATGCTGCAGATTTCCTTATTAAAAAGGATTGTATTTATGCATGACGTGTAAAAAAAAACAAAAAAAAAACATGCTGATTGTTTGTCACGTGACTCATTGAATTAAGATTTCCTAACATGAAATGAAACCGTTTAACAATTGTTTCAAATTCGCCTGCGGAAAAGGATATCTGATGTTTCATTTATTCTGTAAGTTTCGCCATCTGTCGACGGCTTTGTAAAATAAAAATCTCATTTGGATTCTATTCTTTTTGGATAATATATACATATATATATATATATATTTTGTACACTAGGGGCCAAGGCCCCCAGACTCGCTACGCTCGCTTATCGTATGAGGCATTCCGCCCCTAATAAGGCTTATTCGTAAAAAAGACATAATTTCAACACCCATGACAAAACCCGAAGATTGGATCAGATAGAATGTTACTAAGCTACATATTGCTTGGTTCATTGGTACATAAAAATTTAAACTTCACACTACAGTAGATCCCCTCCCCCTCATAACACGGAAAATATTTTGTTATGGGAATCCGTGTTGTACGGGTCCTGAGCTATACTCCACCTGGAGTGCGGACTCCGCTTATAATCGCTGGAAAAATTATTTGCACTCCTCAGAAACACAATGATATTTAATGTTGCCATTCAAAAGTTATATTAATTAGGAGCTAAAGCAAAATAAAATCAGAACATCTGTTTCAGCTGTATTTTTAATAATGTAAAACCTATTGGACACCTTGCGAATTTGCCACCCATGGCGATTTTCATTATTTGGCAACTTGCGTACACGTAACGTTAATAAAAGCTACGAAACAGTTAGGATAGCTTTCCACCCATGGCAACTTTTCATTATTTGGCGATTTACACATGCCCACAACCTATAATTACTGTTCATTTAAGGTTACCGGAAAACCGTTATCCATATTTTCATTTACATAATCGTTTGCAGATTGGCGTACTTAGCACCACGAATTATACCATCTCGTCGCTCTAGCAAATATTCAAAGTGTACTGTAACTGCTATAATGGCATAGTTAACGCCGCCAAATATTTCTACTGGTAGCAAATAATCCAGCTGGACCGAACCGGCTTTAAAATAATCTGCATTTTAATTATTTTTCATTTTCAAGATATTAGTTATTCTGTTTTGGAAAAACGGATAATCGCTAATTCTAAACTCCTGTTGTCTAAGCGAACTTACTATTTGAAAATTTTCAACTTTGTGTAACACATTTTGAGTTATTTATTTCATACTTTTCATTTGGCTTAAAATGGGGGAACTTCATGTTCGTCAATTTCACGCGATTCTACGTACTTGGGATTGCTTTCTTGCGAAGGATTGAATGATTTTATGCCAAATCTGGCAACCATTCTGCTTATTTTTTCAGTTTTTTATTAATATCTTCTAAAATAATTCGATTTTCGAAATTTAAGTCAGCTCAGCAGGTTCCACGGAATTTTTGGAATCTGTGGGCACCTTAGTCGGAACTCAAATCCCCACGGTTTAGGAGGAGATAGGTCCACAAGCTTTGACAGCGCCAGCGGCCTTTACTTTTTTTTAGAATAGAGAGATTATAGAAACAGCGTTTTTTTAGCTCGATAAAATGTAGCCTATTTGTTAATCCAGAACTGCGTTTATTCCAAATTTCATCCAAATACGTAAAACCGTTTCAGTCTGAAAGAGTAAAAAACATACATACAAACATTGCATTTATATATTATTAGGACTACAACAATGGGTCGATTTCGTTTAAGTAGCTCCTCCAACAGCCCTATGAGCCGCCATTGCTACCTATAATTGGGATTTATTGCAATTATACGCTCGCAGTTTCATAAGATTTGATTGTTCAGAATCTATCAAAAATTAAATGCAAATTTAATTAGATATTTATATGACGCCTTTGTGTTAAATAACACATTGAACCTTAGTAATATAAAACTACATTTCCTTAAATGATTAAAGCGAGCGTGCCATGAACAGCTTTTGATCGCAAATGAAAAGAAATAATCAACTAATTGACGATAATTATAGCTGTGGGGTGGGGGGATAATTCTGCCATGCAAAATTAGAAAATTAATAATGCATTCAAATGATTTCAGAAAAGAAATAAAGCAAATCAATTAAAATTCATTCACATTTAAACCAATAGAAAAGTGATAAATAGAAGACTCATTTAATTTGTGTTTTAAATCTGTAAAATTCTGCGGCTAATTCTTTTCGTATAACGAAATAAATTTTGCAGTAATTAGTTAAAAAAAGAATAATTAAAAGAATGGCACATTTTCGAAATTATTAATTATAAAGCGTATTCAAAAATCATGAAGGCAAATATATATCAAACTTTTTGCTTGTTAATTAAAACACCTAATTATCTTTTTAATAAAAATATGGTCATTTCGCTCCAGAAAATGAGGCAATTACGAATGAATTAATGTTACAGAAGATAACGATGTAGAATTTCTTTGGAAATAAAACGCTAGTTAAATGTATGTTTTGAAAGAAGCTTTTAAGTTATCGTTAGAAAATAAAAATTTTGTCCAACTCCTGGAAAAAAATTCTATGACAATAATTGAGATGTAAAATATGCTGGTTAAAATGCTAAAAAAAAAAAAATGTTGATATGCTAAAATTATCACGTGATAACTAAAGAGAACACTGATTGTATGACATCTGAAACATTCTTAGTAAAAAAACCTCAATTACATGCTTACTATTAATGCAATGTTTCGGAAAATGATTAAAAGGGAACTTCCAAATAAAGGAAAATTTATGCACCCTTTTAATCACTATTTATTTCAAAGTGGCTTTTGCAAATGAGTTATCTTTTACTTTTGGGGTTTTTAGTTTATTTTTATTTAAGTTCGATAACCCTTTTGAATTTTTCTGCTAAATATATTTTATATGACATTAAAAAAGGATATATAGTTAAATCCTTTTTTAATTTCATTAAATCTAATGGACTAATTATTAGGCATTTTTCAATATTTGCACGTCAATATAACTCGATTGAATTCTTGCATTTGAAAAATATTATTGTACAAAACTAATGAATAGCTTTTAGGAAAATGCAGATAATTAAAAAAATACAGTATGACTTTTTCGGGTTGTATGAAAGGTGTACCCTTCTTTAGCAGGTAAAATCTTCACCATTTTCATTGGCAGGAAAGTGAGACTCAATTTACGGCCAGTATCAATATAGAGGTTGTTATTTACCCGTTCTTTATTGTCTTGGTATATAGTGCTATACACGAATTTCCAAAAACAAATCGAAGTACAGCCATTTGCAAAAATGTAAGATCCGTAGTAGGGCTTCAGTATTTTTACACGTTTCGGTGTATTTGTAGAGCACTTAATCAGGCGCAGTCTACTGCTATAAATGAATGAACTGCAGTGACTGCATAACTGCGTAATTACTGTATCTGTATAACTGTGTAATGAACCACTCATACTGTTGACAGGTATCTAATACATTTAGCCGTATACAGTGCTCTTTTGTAATTATTGTTACGAATTTTCGGGGCAACCCGCTGCTCTCTGGCTTAAAATGGTTTAAAATTGCTATTCTACGCTTCAAATAGATAAATTTTGCTTTTTTGTTGCATCAAATTCGGCCAATTAGAACCGGAGATACGGAGGTTTCACTTTCCCTATTCTTTTTCTATGGGTTTCTAGAAATCTCGAGAAATATTAGTCCTAGGGCTTAGATCTCTTCACTTTTGGGGACTTATTTTTGGTGCCAAATTTGGCGATATTTCGCCAAAAGTCGCCAAGCGTGGCGACATTTTGGTCATTTGGCGCAATTTTCCCTATGGGGCCTGTAAAGCTGCTTTTTCTGCATTAAAAACACATAATACCTGACATTTCTCTTCTATGACGTAATCAAAATTCCCGCTTTATGTAGAATTTTCAAGAAATAGAGTCTTCTGGAAGTTTCTCGTCCCTTCTGCGTTGGCTATATATAGGAGCACTTCAAAAGCCTCAGTTCAATGTGAGTTTGCTCCCATCGAGTGCAGGTTGTTAGTTGAGCTCTCTGAGACAGTATGTTTGCTTTGTGAACTGATAGTGCTATACAAGCTGTGTTTTGGCTTGCTTCTCGAAGCTGTTCATTGCTGTGTCTTAAGGGATTATGTACGATATCCCTTGAATACTTTTACTGAATTTTTCGCCTGTGAAAGTGTTTTATTTTGTGTGAGAAATACAGCATTTGTGAGAGCTTCTGATCTATGCGGACTGTTATAAGCACATAACTGTTTAATTGCGCTTGCGAATTTTGTACAGCTGTTTGTTCCACGACGTTCTAGAAGGAATAAAATTTTGTTCCATCCTGACCAGTGGACTTTCTAATAGAACTGTATACACCAACTGCACTTTATAACGACGAACGCCGGGAACAAGCAGAGTATTTCCGTAACATTATTGTAATGATTTTTTTTTTAAGCAACTGCGTCTAAAATTGTTAGATATAGCGACCCTGCATAAAGTTGGACTTTCTGAACGCCGAATAAGGTCCAACGTCACAAAATAGGCAGAACGGCAGTTCACCTGGCTGTCAGAAAATAAAAAATTCAGAAAATAAGAAGTTCTTGCAGCAAAAGTGTCACTTCAAAACACTTTATCAAATGCATGTCATTGTTGTGGAATTCCATTAAATATCATTTTTCATATTAGTAATGTATACTACTAATAATAAGTATTAATAATTAGTAACAATAATAAATCAGAACAAATGTTTTAACGTATTATTGTTCCCATGAAAACGTTTGTACCGCTTAGACTTAAAAAGAAAATGACTGCTTAGGGAATTACTCTGAACATACATGAAACTTTCACTTTCTACCACGAACTGTTTTAAGGTACCAACAATCTCCGTTTTCCAAATTCTTACATTTATCATTTTATCTTACATTTATCAGTTTTTGTTACTCATAGAATATACATGTTTAAAAGAGCCTATGCACTAATGACAATCCAAAATCTTCAGAACTACTTAATATAATAATAAAAACTCATCTTTCATTTTGCTCAGTAATAATACTAAAATATGTAAGCTTCCAAACTGTTATCCAAACTTAATTTTTTTTATGTATTAATGCTTGCATAACAACCTCATAATTTGTTATTCAGTTTTGTCTTGATAAGATATTGATTCATTTTTTTTCCCATGAACTGATTCTTCAGGTAGCTTAACATCTCAGAAGACCTTTTTAAACAGGAAAATGCCACGTTTTTAATTAATTATCAAAATTATATCACGAACAAGAGGTCAAACTATCTTGAATTGCACAACATTTTTGGTCGCCAGAATATCAAATTAATTTTTTATTCTCCTCGTATTGTCCAAAGAAATTCTTCTCATTTTGAATTTGATGAGTGTAAAGATTCCCATGTAGGGGAAGGCGGGTAAGATCGCGAAATTAAGCAACTGCTATTTTTACTGACCCCTGTGAATGAGATTGATATTTCTGTGATAACTTCAATCGTGTCTTGCTTAACACCACGAATTTTTTCAATAGCCTGTTTCAACTTTTAAGAGGCGAAACAACGGCTCTCCTAAAAAAGGTAAATTTCGTCACATTAGTCATCTTATCCAGTCATGGGGTAAGATGACTAATGGGATAGGGTAAGATAACGAACCCAGGAATGTGAATTAACATTCGTGAACTCTTTATTAGCAAATAATTTTAATGAGAAACAGAAAAAAATACATTTAAATGACCATGCGCAGGTCACATTTTTAACGTGTTTGGTTGGCTTCTTCACAAACCGATCCGGAACACTCAGTATGAGCCCACTTAATAGGGCTATCACACTGACAAAAATCTGACCAAATTTCCTTGCAAATCAAGTTTCCGGCCGATTTTCTCCGCCGTTACCTTGACGACCGCGAACTCCAACTTTTTACTTTCCGAAGGAAACAATCCGAGTCGGACGAAATTTCGGCCAATCAGAGTACTTCTTCCTGCTACGCCATAAACTATTTCGAGCAATGGAGACTACTACTATGTTTGAATCTTGTCTCGATGTCAGAATCACGTGTAAATAAAATTATGGCGGCGTTCAAGTGGACTTTGGAATTAGAGATTGCTGCCCATCCGATGCTGCCGATCCGATGTAAATATACCAATGCACGAAAAGTAAAATAAGAACCTGCAAGCCAAATCAGTGATGCGATGACTATTTGGCGTCGGAGAGAGTTTGTTTACTTTTGCAACCCTTAAAGATAACCACGCCTTCAAGTCCGTCGGAAAAGTTGGTCCAGCGCGAAGTTGCTCGGATTTTCCCTTTAGTGTGATAAGGCCATAAAGCGCCGATGCCAAAGTTCATCCTTGCCTTCTTCGCACTTATGATACCGAATTTATGCTTAAAATTCTCCAATTTCATATCATCTTCAGTGCTAATCTACGGTATGGAATAAGAATAGTCATCATCAGAAAATGAAGAAAATTTCAAATGACGAAGTGGTTACTTCTTCGCTCCTTTCATTTTGTTTGCCTTTTTAGTCAATCTTTCTTGCACTTTTCGCTCTTTCTCTTCTTGTTCCCCACTTTTTTTTTCACTTCGAAAGCTTGTTTTATGGGAGTTCCTGTTAACAAAGTCGACAGCAATTTCTTACACTCTTCTCCCAAAATTTAAACTATCTGCATTTAATTGTTTTTGTTATGCCTTATGGCCTTATCACACTAAAGGGAAAATCCGAGCAACTTCGCGTTGGACCAACTTTTCCGACGGACTTGAAGGCATGGTTATCTTTAAGGGTTGCAAAAGTAAAACAAACTCTCTCCGATGCGAATAGTCATCGCATCGCTGATTTGGCGTGCAGGTTCTTATTTGACTTATCGTGCATTAGTATATTTACATATGATCGGCAACATTGGATGGGCAGCAATCTCTAATTCCAAAGTCCACTTAAAGGGACATAGTACCTTTAAACTTCCAAAAAATCAATTTTTCAAAAATAATTTTAAAAAATAATTCAGATGGTTAGGAATATATTAAAACAAACCGCATCAAAATTGAACGAAAATTACGTCCGCAGCAATTAAAAGTAATAACGCTAACATGGACTTTTCCTATAAACTCAGTGTAAAGAAACTTGATTTTCTCCGTTTCTGATTTTTGCACTTTCCCACAAGATTAAAAAAATCTGAT
This sequence comes from Cheiracanthium punctorium, assembly GCA_038373885.1. Taxonomy (NCBI): domain Eukaryota; kingdom Metazoa; phylum Arthropoda; class Arachnida; order Araneae; family Cheiracanthiidae; genus Cheiracanthium; species Cheiracanthium punctorium. The sequence continues at coordinate 576,534 of JAWZYV010009161.1, read as the reverse complement.
GTGTCCAACACATGACTTCCTTGCACGTCTATTAAATCAAAAATGTTTTTTACGCACTTCCTCTAAACTTATTTGTTTGAAAGATATAAAATATCAATAATAGTAAGATATAGCGATTTCTAGCCAAACATTTCGATATCGCAAAGCTGAGTTCAATTTGAAAGATTTCTTTCTGAAACTTTATTTGGCGATATTTCACCAAAAGCCGACAAACTTGAAATAGTTTGCGAGATTTTGGGGATAGCCAAAAATGTCATTGACCACAGACTTTCAATAAATTGAATGCATCCATACACCTTAATGTATTTAAAGTCATTTGGCTCACCCTGTCAATAAATTCCCAGTCGATTGCTGTTAAAAAAGATATTGAAAACCGTTAGATATTATAATATAGTTCTAAATACAAAAGTTCAAAATTCTACGGGTTAAAGTTTTAGAGTTATACAAAATACGAAATAATTTTTGGCGCCAAATTTGGCGATATTTCGGCGAAACTCGTCAATGTCGACGACATTTGGCGAGATATTAAGCATGGACCAACAATGACAGATTATCGCCAAATTTGGCGATATTTCGCCAAAACTCGCCAAGAACGATGACAAATGGCGATACTTTGGGCATGGACCAAATGACTGACTATCGCCAAATTTGGCGACATTTCGGCAAAACTCGCCAAGGTCGAGGACAGACGGCGAGATTTTGGGCATGTACCAAACAATTACTGTCTACAATTGTATTATATTGAAGATGTCCATAGACATTAAAGTACTGAAATTCTTTTCGGTGGTCCTGTAAATAAAATCTCCAGTACATTTTAACCAAAAATCGAGATGCACAACTAGATGTTACAACAATCTTATATATGAAATTTCATAATAGTTTTTGAGATTTGAGAGTTAAATATGCAGACACGTACACAAAAAAGTCGCCAAGCTTGGCGACTTTTGGCATAGTTCTTGAGGGAGGCACGTGACCGTGGTCGGACCATTACCTAACTTATGTGGTAGGACGGTATTGTGCTTGAAATGGATGAATCTCCTAAAATTGCCATTGACCGTAATGTATTGGAAATCCTTTGAGTGTTCCTGTAGAAGAACTGTAAATGATAAAGACACTTTTTTTAATGGAGAAATTCATTTTCTAACTCTTTACAGCATATATCACTTCTGAGTCGTTTGAAATAGCCCAATACCTCTAAAAAACGCTTTGATGAATTTCGGCCCATAGAGCGTAATGTATTTCGAATCTTTTAGGCGGTTCTGTAGATAAACTATCCAGTCGAATGGAACCGAAAGGGGAGGTGCACAACTAGATGTTACAACAATCCTAAATATAAAGTTTCAACATTCTACGCCTCATAGTTTTTGAGATATGCGAGTTTAATGAATTTCGGACCATTGAGCGTAATGTATTTCGAATGTTTTGGGCGGTGCTGTAGATAAACTATCCAATCGAATGGAACCAAAAGAGGAGGTGCACAACTAGATGTTACAACTATCCAAAATATGAAGTTTCGACATTCTACGTCTAATAGTTTTTGAGATATGCGAGTTTAATGAATTTCGGCCCATAGAGCGTAATGTATTTCGAATCTTTTGTGCGGTCCTGTACATAAACTATTCATTCGATTGCGATCAAAAGGGGAGGTGCACAACTAGATCATAGAACAATCCTAAGTATCAAATCTCAACATTCTACGACCCATAGTTTTTGAGATATGCGAGTTACATACATACGTACGTATGTACGTACGTGCAGGCGGTATGGAAAAACTGACCACAATAAACTCGCTACTGATCAAAATGAGTTGCAGACGCGTTAATAGGATCGTGCATGCTAGCCTACGATGAGATGCATCGAAAAAATTCTTAAAATTAAATTTAGAGGTAGTCAAAATCGGATTTTTTGTCGAAATTTGGCTCCCAAAATTTTTCGGGATCACATTACTTCCTTATACTACGTACAAGGAAGTAAAAAGACTTATAAATGGAAAGTTATGAAATTTTGCATGTAGGTTGTACCTATAGATCTTTATTCACTGAACCTCAAATTTCATTATGGGACCAAAATATTTTATTTTATAACATAATAAATGACATAATTTTAAAATTATTGAAATTTTTATAATTTATTATATTATAAAATAAAATATATTGGTCCCTTTATCAAATCTGAGGTTCAGAGAATAAATATATATATATACAACCTACATGCAAAATTTCATAACTTTCCATTTAAATTTTTTTTTTTAATCTTGTGGGAAAATGCAAAATTCAGAAACTGAGAAAATCAAGTTTCTTTACAGTGCGTTTAAAGGGAAAGCCCATGTTAGCTGTTTTGCTTTTAATTGCTGCGGGCATAATTTTCGTTCGATTTTGGTGCAGTTTGTTTTAAAATATTCCTGACAACCTCAATTATGTTTTAAAATTATTTTTGAAAAATTGATTTTTTGGACGTTCAAAGGTACTAAGTCCCCTTAAACGCGGCCATAGTTTTATTTACACGTGATTCTGACATCGAGCCAAGCTGCCAAGCTTCGAACATAGTAGTAGTCGCCATTGCTCGAAATTGCTTATAACGTAGCAGGAAGAAGTACTCTGATTGGCCGAAATTTCGTCCGACTCGGATTTTTTCCTTCGGAAAGGAAAAAGTTCGAGTTCGCGGTCGTCAAGGTAACGGCGGAGAAAATCGGGCGGAAAATTGATTTGCAGGAAAGTTGGTCGGAATTTTCTCAGTGTGATAGCCCTATTATGTGTCCTTAAGAACGCATAAGAAATGATAACTGGAGAAAATATATTAAAAAAAGTGTGTGCGGTAAGATGACGAGCTGAAAATTAGTCATCTTTCCCCTTCACGTCATTTCTTCAAAACCAGCGTTTATTAGTAACTAAAAAAAAATTTCTTTGAACATGGATCTACTATAAATTTGTTCGCAATAAGCTGAGTATTCAGAAATATAATTATGAATTTCTGGGGTAACCCGCTGTTCTGGTAGGTTAAAATAGTATAAAATTCATATCATCTTCACAGCGCTGCAAATAATTAAATTTTGCATTTTATTCCATCGAAATCGGTTAACAAGAGCGCAAGATATGGAGTTCCCCATTGGTTAACGTAGGGTATTATAGAAATCTCGCGAAATATTGATGTTCGAGCTTAGCTAACGATATTTCGCCAAGAACGCACCAAGCTTGGCGGCATTTCGAACATTTGGCGCAATTTTTCCAATGAGGCCTGTAAAGTTTCTTTTTCTGCATTACGATTATGTAATAGATAAATGTTACTCTATTACTCTTCTATTACGCAATTAAAATCGAGTTTGTTCTACTACATTCTGGGATAGTTTTCTCTAGAAGCTTCTCCGGTGTTCGGCGTAATCTATAAAAGAAGTGCTTTGCCCCAGTTGAGTTAGTCTGCTTTTGACTGGTATGAGAAATAGACGTCCGTTCTGTTGAGAGCATAAGGCTCTATGCTAGCGCTTATAGAAGCGGGATTTCGCTTGTTTTTAAAAGCTGGTTTTTAAGTGTTGTGTGTAAATTCTTCATTGCTGAGTCATGTGGGAATGTTTAAGATTTCTCTAGTAAGTTTCTGCTGAATTTTATTTTGTGCGAGAAATACAGTATCTATCAAAGTTTCTGTATACTGAGCGGACTAATTTAAACGCGTTACTGGAGGTTAGTGCCTGCGAATTTTGTACATCTGATTGCTCGATAGAGTTCTAAAAGTAATAAAGTGTGTGTTCTATCCTCATATTTGGACTTTTTACTAGAACTTTCTACACCTACTGGACTTTAGAACGGGGAACCCAGAAATCAACCACAGTTTTCTGAAACAATATTTTAGTGAGAGCCGAATGGATTGTATAGTGAATAAAGTACCGGTTTCGGGTTCAACTCCTGGTGGTCGGGGTTCGATCCCCGACTGGGCTTGGTTGTCATTGTCCGTCCCTTCACAGTGGGCGACGTTGGTCCGCCTACTAGGTGAACTATAATAAAGAAGAAAAGAGACCAACAATTCCGGCTGGTTGTAGCTAACGCCATCAAAGCAGCTGTCGGCCATTGGGAAAAAAAATAGTGAGAACGTAAAAAGACGTATCGTAGAATATTGATTCCTTACGTTGAGACTGTCAAATGCTAGACAAACACCCTTGGAAAATGAACTTTTGTTTATAACTTCCTCTAAACTGCAAGTACAGGTGGCTATCCTAGTGCTAGTCTTAGTTCACCACCAGGTGTTTGTTATGCTGACCAAGACCTGATGCCCTTTCTGAATACACGAGAGAAATTCTGAATTCGTCATCTTACACAATGCGTCCTCTTAACCCGCCTTCCCCTACTATTATTATTATTTTTTAATGGAGTTAATTTCGTCTCTGCCACTAGTTTCCGCTGCTTTTTCTATCATTTGGATGATTTCCTGATAAATTAATTTTCATTTCTTTCTTTCCCTTTAGATGGCACCATTAGTTCAGCACTCTTGAGATGTTAAACATATACTGAAATCCTTTCCAGGCCACTTAATTCTGTCGTAAACACTGGTGATGAGTCTCCTCCTTTGATTAGGAACAACTGTTTGAGTTTTAAATATTCATTCTTGTAAAGGTCGGTACGCAGGTTTTGTTCTGTACTTTCATACCACATGAAATTGCTTTATAATACTGTATTAAGTTGATTATACTTTGACGTCATGAAATATGAATGTTTTACGGAGCCTGGGCGCTAATGAACTTTTCAGAATAGCCCCAAGTATTACAACAGCTTACAAAATGCAAATTATATTTCACTTAATAAAAATATTAAAATATACAAATTCAAACTCTTATCCAAAATTAATTTCTCGATTTATATTAATGGTCGAAGCATGAGATGATTTATTTTCCTGCTGAAATAACGGAACACTATGCTCGCATTTGAACGTGATAATCTGTTATTCAGTACTGGCTTGTGATAAGGGATTCGTAATTTTCTCACGTACTGACTGTTCGGGTAGATTAGTAACTCGGGAGCCCTTTCCTTCTTTTTTTCTTTTTACAGAAAAGTAGCATGTTTTCACTGTTTGCTAATGAACGCGGCGCAATGGAGTTATTCCCAGAGGTTAACAGTGTGATTAATGCGTAATCGCACAGCAAAGAAATCTGTTTAACACTGCGTAGTAATTTTACGTTTAATGCAGGTTAAGTGAGAGAAAAGCAAATTGGATTTCGTTAATACGAAGAAATTATGCCCATTATGCGAAAATGTATTCAGATCAACACGAAGATGCTTTCAGTAAAAGAGTATGAAGATTTCTCTTTCGTTAATAATTTCAATCATCCCTTTTTTATTCTTTGAATATAATTATTTTTTTTCTTCCCTTTGAATTACTTTATAACGCTAGTGAAGGAATGTTAAGATAATCTTGAAACACGGAGAATCAAATTAATTAACAATTTAGGAGAGTTTTTTTTTTTTAATGTATTTCTTTATGATGTTTAAATTTCATTAATCGAGCATAATTTTTAGTGCCTTATTAGTAGAACTAATGAATTTAATTAATCACTTAAAAATAATTATTATAGTAATCCGAAATTAAACTTGATGAATAATTCGACCAATAACGGAATGTCCAACAAAGAAAATAGATGCTTCTTAATTGAACATTGTTGATGTCGTACAGTGAATCTGATGAATAACTCAAACTCGATTTTCAAATTAATGCAGCTTAATAATGCTGTTTGTTTAGCATTTCCAGTGTGCACATAAGCATTTTTTCCTCAATAAGTAATAGAAAAAAATAATAATTTTAATTGATGCAATTTCACAATCTAATTGCACAAATTGTCACAAAAGTATGTCTGTTACGTCGCAGAAGATAGCAGTGGTCAAAGGAGTGTCAAAAACTATTCATATTGGGACTGTTCGGTAACTGTGACGCTTTATTTATGAGGACACACCAGTTGATGTCGCTTTCAAGTCGCAATATGACTGTTGATTCTCACTACACTAAAATGACGTCAAAGGGACCGTTCGCACTTTTAGGGGTTTTCGCAACTTTTAAGGTTGGATCAATTTGTTACGCATTTTAAAGACTAATTTTTTTAATAATAAAGAAAATATCAATTTGTTAACGCATTTTAAAGACTAATTTCTTTAATAATAAAGAAAATAAATTATGAAATCTCGTTATGGAAAAATTTCGGATACTTTTATTTGAAAGAATTGAAAGAAGTTATATAATTTTTAAATTCATCAATTTCAATAATTTACTTCTGTATAATGCATCTAGCCTCGTAAGCATAAGCATAAGCATAGCATTGGAGTTCAGGAGGGTCATATTGTAAACCCCCAACTTTCTTTCGAAAACCATTTATTTTTAAACTTTTATCCAAAAGTTGATGAAGTTTTAGCACTCCTAATCTTGAAAATGTATACGCTCATCATAGATTTTCTGCACTCTAATAAAATCCTAACTAATATTATAAATGCGAAAGTGAGTTTGTTTGTTTATTTGTTTGTTTGTTTATGACGCTTTCCCGCCTAAACCGCTGAATCGATTAGGATGCATTTTGGTTTAGATATAGATGGGACCATGGAGATGGTTATAGGCTACTTAGAATTTTAGATTTTTAATTACTTTTTTAATTATTAATTAAAAACGTTTTTACGTTGCCATGCTTGGCGAGTTTCGCCCGTATCAAATGATTTATGTTTTGAGTTAACAAGTATGCTATTACTTCAACAAAGATGCGCGTGCATCTGAAAAACATTAAATACCACGGAAATTAAGCCATTTTTATGCCAAATCTATCTATCTGTAATAATAAAAATGAATGTTCTCCAGACAAATCTACAGAAGGCAGAGCTTTGAAAATTTGAGCATGACTGAGCCCATAACTTCGGTAAAGTGCACCTGAGGCTCAGAATTTTGAAATTTTAACTACTTTTCTAACTATTAATTAAAAGCCGTTTTCTCGCCCACTTAAAATGATTTATGCTTTTAAAATAAAGCAAAAATTCTATTTGCAAAATCACATGCATTTGAAAAACATGGAAATTATGTTGATTTTACGCCAAATTAAAAAGCATAAGTAAAGAAAAGTGTACTTACGTATTATCCCGGCGGTCCACCAAGACAAGCGATTTTTTGCCGAAATAAATGCCGGGCCCATAAAATTATTAATGGTTTTGAATACGATTGGCAACAGTTTGGCAACTCATTTGACGAAAAAACAGTTTGGCGGGAATGGCCGCCGGGATAATACGTAAGTACCAAGAAAAGTCCAGATGTGTTTCTTGAAGTTCATATCCTACCAATTATTACCTATCCTAATCCTACCAATAATATAAATGTGTACGTTTGAGTGTTTGGATGTTTTTGACTGAATCACACAAAAATTGTTGAACGGATTTCGAAAAATTTGTAATGAAAATAGCTTAATACAACATTATAAGCTTAGCCAACAGCTTAAGCTACAGCCAATAGCTTAAGCCAACAAACATCCCCCCCCAATCTATTTTGGGTGTTAACTGAATTAAATTAAAGAAAAAAATGATGCACGTTAAAATATTCGAATGTTAAAAACAGAAATAATAATATATATATTTTTTAAAATTTAGCTGAAAAGAAATCACAATCCTTTTTTTTTTCCGCACATCAAAGCACATGCGATATTTTAGAAGTTAGAGTTAAAATATTTAAATGTTTGTGCTTTTTGTTCAGGAAAGCACACTAGGTATATTTACCAACGAGAGGAATGTCTTGGGCTGGGGGTTGAGGGGGTTCTAATGTGTATTCACCTTACATCCAGAGAAAACCACCCCAAACTCAAGACTGTTAGACCGGCAGCCGAGTAGACATTGAGCTTTTACAATTCAGACATCTGCCAATGTTCAGTGTCGTATCCACCCGGACATTGGTATTAGATTTATATATATTAGATGGCGCAGGCTATTTAAATTCAGTGTTATATAAATAAATAAGTATTCTTTGAAAAGCAATGAAAATATATGTTTTGATTATAAGTTCTCAACTAAGGAATTAAAGGAAAAATACATACGTCAATGAAAATTTAAAACATTACCGTTCAGATTTAATACGAAAAAGACGCCCTAAAAATTATTATATGAAATCGAAAAGCGTTTACTAAAATGAACCGACATTTAACATACAGGCAGCTTTTCAAGCATATAGCATAAATAATTCTTTTACAAAGACACTCAAAATAATTCTAATGCATTGCGCTCTATGGAAATTTTGTAGCTACTAACCGATTCTAAAACTTTTTTCACTGATTGAAAGTTACATTATTCCTGAGTATTATTGTTTGTTTTTGGATTAAGACCGATTGACTGCACTAGGGTCCTAGGCCTATATAGCGAATTCCTCTGTGGGGAACTTTCTAAGGGATCCTAGCCCGTATTTACGCGAGGTTTTTTAGAAAACCACGGAAAACTGGGAGCGGCTAGATCGACAGGCGCGATCGGGGTTTGAACATGACATCTCCCGCCTTGCAGTTTTGAGAGCAGAACTTCTTAGACACTGGTGGCATCCTAAGTGTTATAAGCTACCTTTAATGCATATATCACAGATAGTGTTTTTACAGGGATGCTAATAAGAATTACATTACGCTCTATGTGTATCTCTGTAAGTACTGAACCGATTCCTAAACATTTTTTTACTGATAGTAAGCTACACTATTCTAGAGTATTATAGGCTAAAATTCATTCATGTTCGCGTAAATAGTTCCTTTATAGGAACACTCAAAATAATTCTAATACATTCCGCTTTCTTGGTATCTCTGTAACTACAGAACCGATTCTAAAACTTTTTCACTAATAGAAAGCTGCTCTATTCCTGATTAACATAGACTAAAATTCATGCATATAGCATAAATATTTCTTTTACAAAACAGTTCGCAAATACTGTCGTAACTATCTCTATTCGCCAAATGCCTGAAAAAAATCTAAAGTTAGTAACTCTGCAGTTATCAGATTTAGTCAGATATTTTTCTCTGTTATCAGATATTTTTAACATCGTTATCTTGGCTCTGAGAGTATCAGGATGACTTGTTTCCTTACACCTCCTATTAGCGATGGATCAGTCAAGTGACGTGATTTCTTTAGTCAAAGTGGTTGTAGCGGTTTTATAGTTTCCGGTCAGGGGTCAGGTCATATTTATGCGTTTGTGAGAAAGTAAGGGAAAATAAGTATGAATAAATTAAAGGAGTTTAGTGACGATTACGCTAGTGTAGTAAGATTCAATTTTCGTGTGAAATGAATTTGCGAACTTTCGTACATTCTGCAGATGAAAAAATATCCACCGTGAATAATGTAATTGTGAAGTAAAAACGTCGAGGCAGTGAAAGTTAGGAAATTAATAAATGCAGCTTTTAGAACTTTGCAAAGTATAGTGAAACAAACCGCAAATCCTCATTGGTTGAAATCAGTCGGAAGTTCTGAAGTTCATCAGGAGTTCATCAGGCGTTACTGCTAGCAGCAGGACCGTTCATCGAGAGTTAACATAACATGAAATTCCATAGTCGTGCAGCCGTTAACAATCCGAAAATCACTCACCTGAAAGCGAAGCGTCAATTGTAATGGAGCAAAGCTCCCCATCATAGGACTATGGACGTATGGAGAAATGTTCTTTGGTATGATGAAATCCGCTTTCCATGGCAGTCCAATGACGCGTTAAGGTTCCTGGATCCCGACAATCGCTTCTTGTGTGACTGAATTGTGCTAAACGTAAAATTTAATGGTGGCAGCATCATTATCTGAGGTCTTTTTTTCATGCTTTTGCCTAAGCCCCTTAGTTTCTGTGGCTCGGATGAACCTGAACTCTGAGATGTATATGGACATATTCTGGACAATGCTGCTCTCCTCTATTTCAACATTTTGTACGTAGCCAGCTAAATCGACCAATTACGTAACCAGCTAAATCGACCATCCTCACAGTCAGCACCCACTTCATCTGTAACGGACATCTTCACATCAATTACTGTGGACACTTATCAAACACTTGTGGAAAGTTTTTCCAGACATTTGCAGGCTGCCGCCGATGCAAAGACACAAATTTAATATAAAAGCCAACATCATAAATTAAACGCCTCAAGGCTCTTCCAAGTCCGTACTACTGGGTGTGAGCATACTTTTGGACTTAGTGTATTACCCCGGTAAGGCTTTTAACCATATCGATCTCGACCTATGGGAGTTACTAGCCAAGCACAATTAGACAACGTTGGTCCACTTGCTTAAGAGATTTGATTTGATTTGAGCTGATGTTTTTTCCTTTTTCTGTGCTGAGAATCAATATCCTTCTGAAATGTAGCCTTTTGCAAACTTTGGATGAATTACACGCTAACAAAAACGCTAAACGAGGTCCCAGTGAAAGCGTTCAAGAGTACGTAACGTACACGAGCAAATCGATGGCTAAAAGACATAAATACCTAAGGAGCGTGCATTGAAGAATTTTGGCCGTTTTTAATGATATCTGAAATGTTTAAAAAAAGAAAAAAAGGCTTTCTTGCACTGCTTTCAGGACAGACCTATTAGGTCTTATGAAACACGGATTTTTATACGCTTCACACAACAGTATAAAAAACCTTGTACTTCTAATTCAAAAATATTTGAAAAGTGTATAGATATCACAATGACTTAAAGACCAGATGTGGCTCGACAACATTTTCTTTGAGCAATCAATAAAAAGTATAGTTCACAAGAAATCAATTTCTGAGGGATTTAAACATGTGATGTAATTTTAGTTGAAGAGAAAATGATAGTGATTGCAAACCTTTTTTTTTTAATCTCGTGGAAAAGCAAATGTTTAATTTTCTGCGTGGGATGTGTTCAGTGTGAAGAGCAAGTGATTTTTCCGTTTAGTTATATTAAAATAGAGTTTTTGTGAAGGAATGGCATAACAAAAAATATTGAAACTTTTCTGCTCAAAAAGTTTATTTATTTATTTTTACTTAAAACTTTTAATATTATTTTTTTTCAAAACATGGGGGAGGAAAACCTTCCAATTATCTTGTTTTTTTAGGATGTCAGGATACAACATTTAAAGTGTTTCTCTGAAGAAGGAAAATCTCCCAGAATGCAAACCCCCCCAAAATATATTATACTATTCTATCTAAAGTTAAACATATTAAAAAGCAATCTCTTTAAAAATTCCTCCCCCAAGGTATGCACCCTTTTGGCAGATGACCGTCGGGTAGCTTTGCTTTAACCACAAAACGAAAAACAAAATAAAACAGTAAATATAAATCATGCCAAACGCATCGATTATAAAACACTCTCTAACGCAACACTATCTTTGCACCAAGTTTGGCGATGTATAGTCCTTAAATCTGGCGAGATTTTGTAGATAATCTTAAAACAATGTTTTATTATCACTTTAAATGTAATTTCACGATATCCTGTAAAAAAAAAAAAAATGAAAAGTTTTTCTATGGTTAAACTGAAGCGTAAACTGTTATAAACATTTTTATACTTATTGTACTGCGCTGCGCTTGAAATGGATTAATGTCTCTCAACTGTCATATATTTTATATATATATAATTATATATGACATATGCAGCGGAATGATGGAGTCCAGTAATGCTTCGCATATATTGCATTTTTCAACAAACGAATTGCAACTAGCTGAACAATGATTAATCCTACGTTAAAATGTATATATCGCGATAGTTTCAACTAAAGAGATTACCTGCACTCCCCCCCCCACGAATTTTGATGATCTCACGATTCGAGATCGAAAAAAAAACTACAATTTAGTGTATAAATGTTTAGATAATAAAATTAATACTACTACTACTACTAAATAATAATAATAATATGTAAAAAATAAGTTTTTAAAAGTTAAATAAAACTATTCCCTTCAACCGAGTTAACTTATACTGATAAAAAGCTTTATAGAGAATTTTAAGAAGTGAATTATCCTCGTTTAGAGAAGAGAAAAAATTAAAATATTTAATTCCTTTTCAATTTCGTCGCTAAATTACAAAACACACAGTGCACAGTACTTAAAAAATAATTCTAAATTTTTATGAAATCCTTCAACGAAACACATTCGAATATGAATGCAAATATTTATTGAAAAATAGCCCAATAAATATTAAAATATGCTTCAGCACTTTTGTTCACACTTACGAATTTATTCTTGCTCCGTAATGTAAATATAAACGGAATGAAATACATCCTTTTGACTGCTAGCTTTATTATGGAATATTTTGTGATTTTTTTAAATGCCGAACAAACACTTCCTGGTTGGTATTGTATGGTATTAAATCTAAACTTTCATAAAATTGTATTTATCATTTAAGAATAATATATTAAAAAATGATGTTTTGAATTTGTGTGCATGTTCATTCACTTCTATTAAATGCATTAAAGTTTCTTTTTTTTTCTATGTTGAACAAAATTCTTTTCGTCGACAATAAAAATATTTGCGTAATCAAAGTAACTGTAAGTGTTAATTCCATTATATTCGTCCTATCGTGTAGGAAAGTAAAGATTCAGGGGGCTTAAGCTTCACGTACCTTTGGACGATGGAAGAATATATAGCCATTATGGTGCATTTTTCAGTTAACGAAATTGGAGTAAACATTCTGACGTCCCTCCAAATTTATTGAATTTTTATTATATTGGTTTCTTCCATGAACCAAAAAGTTGAGTAACAATGAAAAATAAAACATTCCATTGTCTCATCCCTCTATACTGTCAAAGTGCGAAGAAATAATTGTGTTGGGCATTTAACTGAAATCAACTATATTTTGTCACAGTATGAACTATATAAAAGGAATGTTTTTTTTTTCTGTTAAAATATCAGACTTAAATATTAATTATTTTAAATTTGTCAAAGAAACGCGACGAGTGATTTAATTGTAAAACAAACTCGTAAAATTTAAGTGCGCGTTCGAATTACTCTGAAATTTAGGATTTCAAAATTAACTTTAAAATGGATTACTTCCCGGGATTAGGAGATCCCCCGGATTTCACTAAAAGTGCACGATTCCCTCTACTTGATTAGCTCGGAGCAATATCTTCTCGGCCGCGTACAATGTAACCCTTCCGGTACGCAATCACGGAGATTGCCTGAGCCTGGGGGGACTAATTAGGCGTAACGGGAGACTCCCCTATTCAAACGAAACACTTTCCCTTGATGAAAATAAGTGGTTATTCCGATAAAATAAATATAAGCGAAATTTATCATCGGAGAACTGTGAGTAAAAATGTTTCCTTTGATCACAATTTGACCGATAAAAATAGGTGATAAATGTAGCAATGTTATTTCGTCGAAATCGGTAAAAAAAAAGTTATAAATGAATGTTTTGATGTTGATCGATAAACCTGAATGCATTGTAAAATTATGAAGAGATGTTTCAGTTTTCAAGCTTTGGTCCACTGAAGTTAATTTTTTTTTTTTAATATTGCCCTTAAAATACACTGTTATAGGAGTAGCTTTTTCATTTTTCTGCTTTAATATTTCACCGAAAAATGGTGCTAAATTAACTGCAACCTTATTATGGAAAAAGGTTTCATCATGACTTGGATTCATTGCTGAGTTTAAACACCAAATCATGGTGCAACGTTCCTCAGGAAGGATGAATCTAATTTAGCCGCATTTTTTGGTGAAATGCTGAACTACTTCTATTAACAGTGTAAATGTTTATTTTATTAAGAGAAAATACCATTAGATGTTATAAACATCCTAAAAATAATAACTGCAGTAAGTGTTTTTCACGTTATAGATTATATACAATCTAGTCCGCTCAATATAATATCGGTTAAAGCAAAATCCCGCTAAATGTAATAAATTTTCAATGTACCAAGCCGTACTAATTTGCTAATGTAACCCCAGATAATGGAATATCCTACTTTTAAGAATAATGTTTTGGGGTAAAATGGTCATTCCATTTATCGAGCTTGACTGTATACGTTTTTAGAAGTGCAAAAATAATATATTAGATAAAAATATGTGTCGGTTTATTCGGCATTTAGCCGGAAATTTCACTTAAAAATGATTGTGGGGGGACCTCTTGTGTAACGCCGGATGCCTAATTCTAAATCTAATCCTGCGCACATGTAACTTTTTAAATATGAAAAAAAGTAAAAATGACATTTTTCTATAAAAAGGAAAACTAGAGTATGTTAGTGACTGCGTGCAATCCAAGATCTCGCAATTTCAAAACGTTCGTCAGCCTTCGGTAAAATGACGTTACTGATTGCGCTGTTACTCTGGAGAAGCAAAGAACAAGTAGTGATAAGATTTGCTTTAGTGAAGGGAAATATCGCTCAACAAGTAAGCACATTCAACTGCAAAGCGACTATGTTCTTCAGTAATTGTCTTGCTTTGTACGTAAAAAAAAAAAAAAAAAAAAAAAAATCATGGGCATGCCTAGGAATTGTGATGAAGATCACATATTTAATAGTAATTGTTATTTGTTTTCAGTTTTTAAAAATTTAATATATTTTAATTTGGGCATTTTAATTTTAAATTTTCTCTTTTAACGACACCGGCTTTCAAAATTCTGTATTACGATTTTTCCCACAAGTTCAGTTTCAGTTAACTATTTATCTATCCAGACTTTAAACTTTGGTCTATGTCAATAATAGATCCGTTACGTTTCCTTCCCTTTCCTAACTATTAAGAAACATTTGCTTCGCACGCAAAGCATTTACGATTAATTAATATAGATCTATGCTTAACGTATTCCTATACGTGCATACAATACTTTATTTCTTACATTAAATAATATGGACTCTCACACTAGTTAAAATTCTGCTGAACTAATTTTCTATCACACGAGTTTATTATAATTGGCTGGTTTTGTCTTCTATAGTTTGGTTGCCCTTCTCATTGTTATGTCTTGCTTTCTTTTCTAAGAATATACTGCTGTTTTACGGCGTCTATAATATTGAATGTATTTTTAATGTTCCTTTAATATGCCAAGTTTTACTTTTCACCGACCTCCAGGTCTCTGTTTGATTGAATTTGACTTGGGATTAATCAGACTTTTTTGACTATCATAAGTTTAACGTATCCCAGTCACAACCATCCTGTAACAATTAATCGTTTAAGAACTAAAATAAAAGTTTATTTCATCTTTCTACTTGGTGTTTTATATTTGTTTCACTAAGTATTCCTGGACTTAGTGCAATTTACTTCAACGCTACTTCTATACGAAATGGTCTCTTCAAAAGTCAACTTCAAATATTTTAAAATCACCCTAAAATCTATCATTGGAATATCCACCGTATAGCCCAGACCTGGCACCCTCTAATTCCAATTTGGACCTATGAAGAAATTCCTCAGTGGTAAGAAATTTGACTCGAACAGTCCATACGAAGTTTACTATTCGCACAGCTGACGGAGTTCCATGAAACAGGGATTTTCGAACTTATCCATCGTTTGACCTCAACATGCATGGAAAGAAGTGGGAAAAAAATAAACGCACATTTTGTTTCTTGTTATTATTTGATTTTTTATTTTCTTTACATTTTATTTATTTATTTATTTTGACTTTATGTGTGTTACTTATTGAGATGCCCTTGTAAACATTAAATATATATATATATTTCACAAATTTTTATATATATGTAATGTATAAAAAGGTAATTTGGGTTTTACTAGTTTGGGTATTGTTCAAACCGGTACTTTCACTGTAAGTTTTGCTTTCCTGTCATACTTGCCACGCGCGCTCTGGAGCTATGTTTTATTTATTTTGTTATTTGCCAGACATCAGGCCGTCGATTCTGAGTTCTTTAGATGTACACGTGTCCCCACGCCCTTGTAGCCCCGGATGCGGGTCATGTTGGTAAATGTGTGTGGTTCGATCAGAGATAAGAGAGAGGCGGAGTTATGTCTTCGCAAACCACGTGGTGTGGTAAGCGTAAACTTTGGTCTATGTCCGCACATCGAAAATCGAAAGACTTCTGCCACTGGAACTGCTTAATGAGTCCACGCTGATTCTTGTACCCGTCTCCCCTCCCCTCTTCTCATTCTAAATTGTAACTTAAATGTAATGTTCAATAATCCATATTACCTGCCTTAACTCTGAAATTTTACTTGAAATATCTGACGTCACATATATATATATATATATATATATATTACATTTTTCTGTGTTAAGGTAAAGATACAAAATCTGCCTATGGTTGGAATACCTAGGGTACAGAGCTTTGCAAAGATTCTAATGCGTATTCATGAAACATCTGGAGAAAATCACAAGAAAATTCACACCTTTAAGTCAACAGCTGCGCAGAAGGCCAAAACATCGGCCCTTCGTATTTCAGCCCTCATCCTTAGTTGAGTGCTTTTTTTTCACTCGGGCATCGGCCAGCTTTCATATAAGATACTGTTTTACTATCAGGAATGTAATTGTTTAATTAAAGAAAATATTTTGACAAGAAATTAAATGCAACGAACAAAAACCTTTAAAGCATATGTTTAAAACGTTTGGTTGAGTTAACTATAGTTTTTTATAAGTAAGTACTAATTTATATTTTTTTGTTTACACAGGGAAATTTCTTCTTGCACTTTTCTACAGAGGTCGGCGTAATTTTTCCTATTGGTCTCAGTGTTATTTTTCTGAACTTACTTCCTTGGAAAGGAATCGCAAATTTTCCACGGTTAAATTTACCAACAGGATTAGAAGTTACAATGAGGATCACATCTCTAACAGAAATTTCAGTGCGTGGACGGGATTGGCAAGGCTTCATTCACACTTCACTTTGACAGCGATATTAGAAGGGACATCCTTCTTGATCATTCCTCTCTGGACATCCTTCAAGAGCCTCTTCTTTCCATCAAGCAGCCTGGTAATGTCAAGATTCTTTTGAAATTGGATCCCTCGTCAAATAAAGAACTAACTCAAGTGTTATTACAGAAAGGTATTAACACAATCCGTTCGCTTTCCCAAGATAATAAAGTACTTATGTTCACATATGGTTCCTCTGATAATTCCTTTGATAGAGGTGGATCAGGTATCCTTTTTCTCCACCCTTCTGGTGCTAAAACAAAACTCAAAGTACCTGCTGTCCATGATGCCTCAAACTTCACTTGTAAATTGATTGCAATTAAAGAGACTCTCTCCTTTTATCTCTCTCGGTATTCTGATGATTCTGCGGGGGGTCTGGTTGTTTTCTCAGATTCAAAATCTGCTCTTGAGGTAGTACTTAATGATGGAACAACTTAACCCAATGCATTAATACTCTTCTCAGCCAAATAAACAAACCTTGTACGCTTCAGTGGATCACTGTCCACGTGGGCATCGATGGAAATGAGTGCGCTGACATCCTCGCTAAGGAGGTTCCGGTTTTGGATCAGCCTTAACCGTCACTTCCGATGAAGCGAACGCGGTTAGATATTTTGATATGCCTTTTAAAAAAGCCTTCTATTCCAGATATTAACTGCTCTAGAAAACTGTCATCTATAATAGGAAGACTTCGTACAGGACATTGTAGAGACATGATAATATCTCCAGATGACAACTCAAGATATTACGCCTTCTGCAGTAATTGTCCAGATACTCAATTAACACCAGACCATATTTTTGACTGCCAAACCATTATTGCCGTTCTTTTTCAGCTTGGCGAGACATCACAAGACATCCTTTATAGCCCCCGAGCTCCAGACCTGGTGGCTCTCATTTTCAATGCTTTTGGCTCCATCTAGCTTTCACTTACTTATGAACACGAGAACAGCAATAACAATTTATAATTTGTAAATTTGATTAAAAGTTGCTTTGCTCTCGTAAATTCCGTATATTAATATTTGATAGAAAAAAAAACAACATTTTTTCTACCTTTTCAACAAGAAGTAATTGCATGAAAAATATATATTTTCAAAACTGCTTATAAACCGTTGTTTTTTGAAATGTTAATATATATAGATATAAACGCTATCTTTCTTACTTAACAAACTGAAACAACCTTTGCTAACTATAAAATCTCACCGCACTGGATCAATTAGGAATATCGATAATCCATTTTCCATCAAAGCAGAAGCTCTTCCTTTATTGTTGAGAAAACACTTTGAAGACAATGGAAATAATCAGTTCTTATCAGCGGTTCCTGACTCAAACGTTTGCATCAGGCCTCTAAAAGGCAAATAGGCGAAAACGAAACTCACTTAAAGGTATAAAATGCGCTCTGCGTGAAGTACTTACTTTCGGCTAACTATCTGATTGCGGATAAATATATTTGTAATCATTATATCCGATATATTTTGCATTTAACATTTTATCGTAATATATAATGAAATAATATGAGCTTTTATCTCTAATTTACGCGTTTATAAATTTATTTTCTATTATGGTGTGAGGAAAAATTTGATAATCTTTTGCTTTTAAATAATTTTGATCAATATGTTTATGAGTTTAAGGAAACAAACTACAAACCTGGAAATGAACTAGCAGAAATTTAATCAATGAAAGAATATCGGTTAAGGCAATAATTTACCGTAATATACTGTTAATCAGCCTCTCCCTATTATGTATAAACGGCCCCTCAACTTTTTAAACAACTTAGAATTTTTAAAAATTCCGAGAGAGCTCCCCCTCTCCTTCAAATAACAGTGCTCCCCACGTGAATCTCAACATTAACTGTATTTTATCTCTCAACTTCTGGCGCTTTTGAAAGCAGACAATTTAAATGACGAACTGTTTGGTATACTGTCGGATGATAAATCTTTTGGTGGGTTTTGTACAAGTAACTAAGATTAACGGGGTAAAATTGTATATAAATATACAGGGTGCCCCAAAAAGGTGGTAACGAGCTTTAATTCTTTATCTAATAGAGATAAGTAGGCAAAATTGAAATCCGCTCATAAATCCTCGTTGATCGAAGTAGACAACACAATAAAAGGCTTTACTGGCTCAGAGAAAGGAAATTTTTACAAGCAGGGTATGCGAGTGAATCGAACCCACTATCGTGCACTTAGAAAATGGCGTGCAGGAAGACAGGCTCTTAACCTCCAAGCTGCCTGTCCCCTAACTAACCACTAAAAACATCTAAATTGTGTTTCTCTCAAAATTGTTTGTTCCCCCTAAACGATTACCCATTTATTTAGCTAAAGTTTCATCCTAAGACGGAAATTTAACTCAATCTTGCAAACATAAAAATGTCCCTAGAATTCGGCCACATTTAATGAAAAACATCTTTATCACAATCTCACAAATTCTGCACCGAAAAGCCCTTAGTTCTCCCCTGACATGGTCATCACTGGAGCATGCGCAGTTTCTATGCAGTGAAGTGTTGTAAACTCTGCTGGAGAAAAAAGTGGCTGAAATCAAACTTAAAAGTGGCCGGAAATGGCTAAAAATGCTTTCAACCTGAGAAAAAATAAATTATTCAGTGGCGTTTACTTCTAAGTGTTTTTGCAGCTGAAATATGCTTGTCTGCAAATCTAATTTGAGTAATTTGGACTTTCCTTTCCGATTTACAAAATACTTTGGCATTGCTAATTTACCAAGGTCGGACACTGGCTAAATTGGCAGATCTAGCCACAGATTGCAAAATTGGCAGTCCTGCTCGTGTGACGCCACAACTCCAAGCCAGGGCAGTTGGATTTCTTGATAGCATCATTCCACAAGGAATGCACTGCGCATGATTTAGAACTTTAAATTTTTACTAATAAAAAGCATGCCTTAAATATTTATGCTGGTGTTAAGTGTGGGTGTTTAGTTTTGGTACTTTCAGCTTTTTCAATATTTATTTATTAATGACTATGTCATTTTATCTCTCAACACCCTTTATTGAAAAATGTGTTCCAAAAATGCAACATAAAAAAGCGACATAATTTTACATGTATTTAAATACTATTAGTTCACAACAGCTTTAATCTATTGTTACAACATTTCGTAAGCCGTAGAATATGCTTCACATGTATTTTTTACATATATTTAAATACTATTAGTTTACAACAACTTTAATCTATTGTTACAATATTTCGTAAGCTGTAGAATATGCATCACATGTATTTTTCTATAGATGGGTTACACTCTTAAAAATTTCAACATAGGGTTACCAGGCGAAATACGCGAAAGATGAGCGATAAAATGACATAGTCAATTAATATCGTTTTAATATGGCAATAATGAAACTAAAAAATTAAGGGGGTTCAGGGAGATCTCCCCCTGACAAGGCTTGAACAGCTGAGTTATTATTTATATATTAATTATATTATACTATGATATACATTTATTTATTATATAAATATATTTCAATTTAATATAGTTAATATATAAAATATTAATATTTTAATTTTAGTGTTAAATTTCTTTTTTTCTTTCTTTTTTAATTTTGCACAATTTTATTTAACATTATAATTTCAACTTCATAATTCGTTGTTTATATTATATTGTTATGAATAATAATTCACATGCATTTTTTATTTTAAATATTATTACTCAGCCGAGATCGACAACATGAACTGCATTTGAATAGTACCCAAATAAAGCAATGGCTGATTGCCGGAAAGAGATACGGCTATACGCCCGGGATACATCTCCGAGACAGCAACACCCAGTGAACAATAACAAAGAAACTAACAGCAATTAACATCGGGCAGTGCGAACAGTATTAACTAGAAATTTTTAGGTGAATTGAGTAATACTCAAGTAACACTTCAACGAACGTGAGTAACTCTAGTACCGGAGTAAAAAGAAATGGCGGATTACTAGAAAGAGGAGTGGCTAAACGGCCTGGATGCAACCCCTACAGACTAACACCACGCCCAGTGAACAATATCGCCAAGTGAACATTAACATTTGGGTAATATGAACGGTATAGTGAAAGTGTGAAACCTACAATGTTGACCACCCAGTGGTTCCACGGTTTCGTAGTCAATTTAGACAGGTGGTGATCTTACCAAGGGTACAATATTTACATTTAGATTTTCGTATTTCATCATCTGCGTGATTATATACTACATCGTACATGTGGTATAAGTAGTATACAACAAAATGTTTTAAAATCTGAAATTAAAATGATACAAAATAGGAATAATATTGCTTATTAGGGTAAAATATTAATTATACGTACATATTACTGTATTACGTATTAATTATTGGATATTGTAATAGTACGTATAGTTGCATACAGTAGCAAGTTGAACAGAAACAATTCAATTATGAAACCCAATTTATTACCGTAGTAATATTTTGTGCATAGTGTATATATTTTGTACATAGTGTATATTTTGTGCCTAGTGTTTATTTTGTGCATTGTTTTGTTCTACTGAGTATCCGTACTAATGCAGTTGCAAAAAAATGCACTTACATAAGTTATAAAGATGAGTTATACATAAGAATCTGGACTGAAGTAGTCATTAATCCTGCTTTGCTGGCAAGTTTTAAATTTTGCTGTCACTCATTGTATTTCAAATTTTCCGTGTAACTGCATTGAGTTCTACTAAGTTCTGGACGTATTATTGCAGCATAACGTTATAATCCTTTTATGGATTTAATCAGGAGCTGCCCGACACGGCAAGCAAGGGAAGCATTGCATCGGGGGGCCATCTTCGAACTCAAAAACTGAGAAAAACTTTATCTAGAGTAAAAAGGGACGCCTTTTTTTACATTTGTAGGCGGGCATCAAGTACCCTAGAGCCGCTCCATACGATCGTCAATTTAATACATATCTCCCAAACACACTACATGTTTTCCCCTTTTATTAGAGTAAATGCCCCTTCAATTTTTTAATGACTTTTCATCGTGTTTGAGGGGAGTGGTATATTAACGGGATATTAAACTTATTTTATCATTAAATCCCGTCTAAGCGCCCCCAACTTCTTTTTACGTTTAAACATCGGGTTTTGGGAGGGCGGATTAACGGTATTTTACGGTAAATATTAATGCGACAAAAATTTTTCCTGCGTATGCTTAAAACGTTTGAATTAGCTACCGTAAAATACTGCAAAAGCTCCCCCCCCCAAAAAAAAAAATGTTTAAGGAAAATCGCGGTCTATGGGGGTGGATAAACGGTGAAAACCGAAATGGTAGACCTTTCAAGCACCCCCTATATCTTCATATAAAGCTGGATTCATACTGTCCGTTCTGTACTGCTAAGACACCCCAATGACATCACTCTGCGAAGCAAAACGGAGAGTATTATTCTGACGTCACCCTTCCCTGGTACATGACGTGATTTCATTGGTGCATTTACTGTGGCTTCGCCACCTCGTGCGCGGGCAGCCAAAGTTTCAAAACGGAAAAGAACAGTGGGGCAGAGCAGAATCTGAGCGGCACGTATCGGCCAGTATGAATCCACCTTAAGCGGGCGTTAATACGGAATTTATAGCAAACATAATGCACGAGAAATCATGGGAGGGCGCTTTTGCAGAATTTTTCAGTATTGAGTTTCTGATTAGTAAATATTAATTTACGCTGTGTTAATTCGAGTGAAAGTTATATGGTTGAAGAGTTCTATTTCGTATTCAACATTTTTTTATTGTGTTATGTTTTAAGGCAAACCTGTAAGAGGAATTTCTGCCAAATGGGTGTGGGGATATTATTTCACGTCAAACAAAATCTCCTCAATTCAATAAGAAATATATATATTTTATGAAAAAGTAAAAGATAAACATCTAATCAAAACTGCTTATGAAACGTTGTTTCCCGAAATACCAATATATATTACATGCAGACACAAACAGTACCGCTCTTAACAAACTGAAACAACCTACGCTAACTATACAATCTCACCACTCTGGATCAATTAGGGATATCGATATTCCATTTTCAAACAAAGCAGAAGTTCTTCCTTTGAGGTTGAGAAAACACTTTGAAGACAACGGAAATAATCAATTCTTATCAGTGGTTGCAGACTGAAACTTTTGCACCAGGCCTCTAAAAGACAAATAGGCCAAAACGAAACCCACTAAAGTGTATTAAACGCAGTCTGCGTGAAGTTTACTTACGGTTAACTATCTGATTATGGTTAAATACCTTTGTAATCGTTATTTCCGATATCTTTTTCTTTTATCATTTTATCATAATATAATGAAATAGTAAGAGCTTTTATCAGAATAAGTAACCCGTTTTTCAATTTATTTTCTATTATGGTGTAAGGAAAAATTGGATAATCTTTAGTATTTTAATAATTTTGATCGGAGTTTACGAGTTTCAATTGGGGTACAAGTCACATTAAAAATATTTTCTGCTCTTCTAATGCCACTAAATATATTTTTAATTAAGATGAAAGCTAGTTTAAGAGAATAAAATTTCGTATGCTTCTATTTTGGTATTCGTTTATTTTTATACCTTTTCAGTAAAGTTAGAATTAATTTTCTAAATTGCACTTTCATGAGCCATTGAAATATTTAGATTGTTTCATACATAGTATTTTTAATGGAATTTCGCATTCAGCTCAACAATTAAAGCTTTGTATAATACACTGGACATAGAAATGGCTGAATTGAGCAGGTTCGGGGTTTTGACCTTTAGCGTGACGGTCGATCTAACGGTTTGGTTGTTTGGGCTGTTTTCTCCTTATATAACAAGAATTTCCGTTAGAATCTGTTGAAATATCCTCTTTCCAAGACATCCACCCCGTAGGCAAATAGTCTTTGTGTAGCTTTGCCTTAACCAAAATTCCCTGCAGCAAGCCATGTAAATATGACTGTGGGTTTTAGAAATGAAAAGTATAAACATTAACGTTAACTTCACAAAAGTTAAATAGGCACGTATAGTTATGAAAGTTGTCTTTTTTAGATAATTTGTAGTGTTTTATTTTCCTTTGTGAGTCATATTAAATAATGAAACATTAAATATTTAAATGTTAGAAACATGGATATATTTAACTATATAGCAGCACTGCCGGCAGCAGCGTTGTAATTACGTTACAGTTAACAACGTCTGCCATATCAAAAATGTGATAAACAAAAGCGTCTCCTTCTGATGTTTCTGTTAGTAAAACGTAAAGTCTTTTTGTAGATTACAGGGTAAGGTAGAGTTAAAATGGGCTTAAAACGTGCATTTTTTATGTATTGGCTGTTTTCTACTACTAATAATTTAAACATGTGCCTTTTTTATATATGTAATGCATTCACGCACTTTACACTTGAAAAGATTTTATATAACTATATTTGTTTTAAATACAAAAATATTAAATTTTATTAAAAGCCTTTTTTTTCATAAAGGCTGAGTAAAATATGAAAAAAGTAAAGGGAAAACAAACACTATTTTTAGCCTGATTTGATTTCTTTTCACGGCTTAAAAATTGTACAAATTAAAAATTATTATAGACAAAGGTTCTTGATAAACACCGGATTGTATCAGGACATCAGTTTGACGACATCGGATTGTTGCATGTAAAGTTGAGACAAAATGAGTGTGCATCCCTTTTTTTTATGAAAAACATAGATCGTTTGCTTTGATAGGATTTTTTAGCCTATATTATCAGACATTAGTAAGTAGCATTTATACACATTAAAAGTTTATTTATAACATTTGGAAATTTTATATTATCTAACCTTAGCTGTATACACAGCTTTACCACACTACACTAGAACATTAATAGGAAGATTTTTGTTTTAAATTTAACATTTTTTTCTGATAATGAGATGTTTAGATCTTTATATAAATTGAAAGTAATAACAGAATTTCTCAAATTTTCAAAAAATGTATTAATTCCTTGAAAGACTTTGCAGACACAAGAAAATAACATGGATTGAATGAGCAGATAAAAGCTAAGATTTTGTTTCAAAATTCAATTAATAAACTTTTTGATATCTGCTAATGTTTGAAAATATAGACTAAGAATTAAACATTTCAAAGTAATTTTTATTTTTTGATTAAAAATAAAGACTAACTCATTTTATTTTACAATCAATTTTTCCTCACCTTACTCAACTCCTTCCTAACAATCTCAGAATATGCAAAAAATATGAAAGCGAAAGAAACTTTTTTAAAAACTTCAAAAAATGTCGATTGAAATTTAATAAAAAACTATAAAAATGACTTATTTTTGCTTAATTTAATACGAGCCTGTTTCTTAAAAATATTTATGTTATCCTTAAATAATAAATAAAAAATCCAAAAAATGTATTAAATAAAAATTTTGGGCTATTGTTTAAGACACCAAAAACTATAATGCTTTATTCTAAACAAAATAATAGCATTGAATAAATTTCCAAATAAAATAGAAAATTTAAGGAAGTTTATATTTACAACTTCCTCTAAAATTAAACGAGCTTATCTTTGAGCTTATATTACACAACAACATTCTCTATTTACTTTTTTCCCTTAAGCCTATTTTTATCACAAGTAATAGAGCACAGGTTTTTGATTTCAATGCAGTCGAATAGAAAGAGGAAAAATTAAACAAATTTGATTTTTTTTATAAATCGAAGTTGTATTGGAAATCTTAATGCCAGAATTTGTAAAAATGTAGACCTATTTAATGATTTTTAATATATTAGTTGATACCCACAAACATCCCCCCCCCAATCTATTTTGGGTGTTTACTGAATTTAATTAAAGAAAAAATGATGCACGTTCAAATATTCGAATGTTAAAAACAGAAATTATAATTTTTTTTTTCTTTTTAATTTAGCTGAAAAGAAATCACAATCCTTTTTTTTCCGCACATCAAAGCACATGCGATATTTTAAAAGTTAGACATAAAAGATTTAAATGTTTGTGCTTTTTGTCAAGGAAAAGCATACTAGGGATATCTACAAACGGGAGGAATGTCTTGGGCTGGGGCTTGTTGGGGTTCTAATGTGTATTCATCTTACATCCAGAGAAAACCACCCCAAACTCAAGACTGTTAGACCGGCAGCCGCGAAGACATTGAGCCTTTACAATTCAGACATCTGCCAATGTTCAGTGTCGTATCCACCCGGACATTGGTATTGCATTTATATATATTAGATGGCAGGCTATTTAAATGCAGTGTTATATAAATAAATAAGTATTCTTTGAAAAGCAATGAAAGTATATGTTTTGATTATAAGTTCTCAACTAAGGAATTAAAGGAAAAATACATACGTCAATGAAATTTAAAACATTACTATTCAGATTTAATATGAAAAAGACGCCCTAAAAATTATTATATGAAATTGGAATGCGTTTACTAAAATGAACCGACATTTTTTTTGTGTGCGCGCATGCAAGTGGTTTAATCCTTCCCTCTCCCCCCAAAATGATAATTTTGGTAACTGATTGTTTAATCAGATGCATTCTATGTTACGTTCTTAAAGTTTCATTAAAATTAAAGTATGCAGGCAATAATGTTAAAAATGAAAAACAAAATTTAATTGCAATTCAGTGCAATTCACACATCGAAAGTTGTTCACGAACAATATATTATACCGTGAATGGGGGAAAAATAGATTACTTTTCTGAGAAAAATCGATATTCTGCTCAAGCAATAGATGTTTATTTCTATATAAGCTCGGAAACGAACTATTTTTCTTGTCCCACATATTCCGAGAGCAATTTACTCCGTTTAGTAATTATAGCTCCAACTTCGAAGAACAATTAGAAGTAACTGTATCTTATCGCCCGCAGAACAATAGTTCAAGCTTGAAGGAGTAGAAGAAATGGTTTTAGTAAAGGGGAAAAAACCGCTTCAGTGTTGTTCGTTAAAAGGATCTAAAAACGTGTATACAATAATTAGAAATAGTATGATCTGTTAAAATATAACAGGATTGTAATATTAGGGTTTATTCAGTTTCCATTAATGCGTTTGTAGCTTAGCAGCTATGAAGTGAGATTGATCGGTAAAGCCAATATGTTTGTTGTAGAGTCAATGTATATATATATATATATATATATCTTTAATGAATAAATATGTAAAATCGCATACAACATGACGACTTTTTAAAATTAATTTTAAGCATAGTTATAAAACACCTTTAATTTGCTTTTTAAGAATATTTAAATTGAAGTTATGGAAGATTTATTAACCATTACATAATCGGGTTACAATTTGTAACACACCCAATAAAAACTCCCTAAACTTATCAAGGTGTACTAAAAAATACAACTATTTGGTATAATGCTTCTTTCTTTTACACTAGCCAAAAATAATGTAACCCTTTATCTACTTATGATACATAGAAGTACCGTAAAAGCTAAATTGCTCTTAAAAAATTTCATTGATTCCTTTAATTAATTTCTTTAAAAATCATTACCAAATACCTCATTTAATCATTTTACATCACGAATGCATGTTCAATTAAAGTAAGAATGCTTTAAATGGATATTTTCCAGCTCACTTTCCAATCATGTTCAGCCAGAGGGAAATAAATCAGCATTAGTGAATTTTCAGACGTCGGTTTTGTGATAAAAAGATTAGATTTCAAAATGTGTGTGAAAAAGTATTACTTGGCTTCTTAAGTTTATTTTGTGCTATACATTTTTGAAAATACTTATTAACTGCTTATGAAGCAGTCATCAGACATAGAGCCACATTTTAATTACATAAATCTATATTCATCCTTCATTTTCTAACTAAAACAAGATAAAATAATCAGTTTCGAAGTAGATGTTCTTATAAACTCCTATTCTGTAAATATAGATGGTTTAAAAATATCCTTAAGGGTTGTAATTTTCTAAGAAATTTGAAAAGTGTTGATCTTAAAGTGTATCACAAATATTTCAGTTATGATTCAGTGCGATACAAATACATCTTCCAGTTACATAAATGAAAATATCTGTTTTTTTATTATTATCATATAACAAACACATTTTCGTTAATAAACTATTACAGAAATAGTAAAAATATAAAACCAATTAAATTTATGTATACTTACAATATATTTTTGCATTAACAGTAAGTAATTTTTTTTTAATTTTTAGTTGTTAAAATGGGAAAGGTATACTTTTACCACTTTTGATAAGATTTAATAATGAAAAATTTGCTCAATAAATAACCACTTAAGTTTTTTATAGAAAAAATTCCTTCATTTTATGATTCTTGACTGTTAGTATTAAAATTGTATTGTTTATATAGATATGACTGCAATTCGTTGCAAAACATATAAAACAGACAAAATAAAAAAAAGAGAAAGAAATCAAATCGACACGTTAACATGTACTCAAAAGTGTGATTATTTTTCTAAAAATTCTCGTAGATGCAAAGCAATCCTGTGTAGTTTACATTACTGCATTTTATTTCTAATTTTATTTTTCGAAGATGACATAATTTTTTATTATTATTTCATGGAACTCTTAGGCCTTTCAAGGCTACATTTCTAATTTTGTATTCTACAGTCTGTTTTTTAATCATTAAATGCATGGGATTTACCAGTGAGACATAGTCAAGTCAAATCAAGTAAAACAAATTTATATACAGTATGAGTAAGAAAAGAATAATGTTTATAAAAATAAAAAATGAGATAACAATATACAGGATGATTTGAAATTAGTTTTTTGAAAATCTTAGCAGGGATAGGATATATCAAGATGCCTTAGAATTACATAGCAATGCGGGGTTGGAAACGACGTCTTCATGCACCTGTTAGTAATCGCTTTCGAAGAAGTGTTTCAGTAATAGTAAACTTTTCGATCGTACTTTTCAAAAACTAATCCATCTTTCACCTATTGCATTTGATAAAAATTGTTAATTCAGAATTTTTACTTTTTTTACATTGATGAAATTATCGGAGGAAAATCTATCGTATATAGAACTTTGTTAAGAAATTAGACGCGCACTTCATGCAATGTGATTATTAACAGCTATATAAAGACGACGTTTCCGAACCCGCTTTGCTGTGCGTTTCTGAAGATTCTTGGTGTATCCTACCCCATCTAAAAGTTTGTAAAACTAATTTCGAATCCCCCGGTATATAAATAACATATGAGCAATATTGGGAAGCAACTTGCACAATAACAGTATGTAAAATTATTGATGAATAGCTCCCAATTGTCATACAAAAGTAAGACCGTCTTGGGTCTTTTACAAATTATTTCGTCTCTGAAATCGTAGTCTGCAGTTCGGTCTTGAATTTGTTTGGAAAATTATCAAGGTTTTCGAAGAAACTCTCACCATTGTGACGGACTATTGTCCTAAATGAAAGTATTCCGATATCACCCCTGATTTCGATATCTGTGAGGTATCTGTGTCCATACCAAATTTGGAGTAGACTTGCTTTCTGTCTACGTGATAAGATATCTTAATTTGTTTTAGCAATATTTTTCGGGTTTTGCTACAATACGATCGCACCCGACACAATATAAAATAAATTTACAGTTTGCAAAAAGTGGTGAGTTACATTGAGTAAAAGTTTCAAATTGCATGTCGAGTATAGTTTGTCACTGGAATGTACCAACACTCCTAGATAAAGAAAGCTTAACAATTCCTACGTCACCACGCTTTAACGTCATCATTAGGCCTACATTTAAAAGTTCCATTTTCACAAAATAAAAATCTTAAAATTTTCTGGTGAATTTAATCATGAATAACAATATTTTAATAATTTGCGATAAAAAATATAATTTTACGACAAATGACAGCTTTTAACCATGACTAATTAAATAATATGAAAAGGAAATAGATCATAATGAATAATTTTGTAGGTCCTACGCATTTTAATTTTAATGTTTAATTTAATATATTTTCTAATATTTGCAGCATTCACCAGAAATTTTAATTAGTTTTACTTTGTAAAAATAAAACTATGATGACGTCATTTTCGTAGGTATAGTGATGACGCGTAAACTTGAGTTGCTAGGCTTTCTATATGTGGGAGTGTTGGCTGCACGGTATTAAAAAAGTAATGACGAGCTATACTCGTGATCATACTGGAAGGGGTTAACTCGGATAAGTTATTGAAGTAAGCATTTAGTGACGTAAAGATGGGTGTCATGCTTTCATAACTTCAGTCAAAAACGTCTAAAATGTAAGTTTATATTCATAGACAAGTATTTGACTGTTAAATGGACAGGGCAGTTGAAAAACAATATTTAACAAGGGATTTAAACAGTCAATAAGCATTCTC
Organism: Cheiracanthium punctorium; assembly: GCA_038373885.1. Taxonomy (NCBI): domain Eukaryota; kingdom Metazoa; phylum Arthropoda; class Arachnida; order Araneae; family Cheiracanthiidae; genus Cheiracanthium; species Cheiracanthium punctorium. The sequence goes on along the minus strand of JAWZYV010009161.1, from coordinate 546,608 downwards.
ACCTTCCAGCTGACTTTAATGGACTGGGAACTTGTTGGATGAGCTCGCACCTTAACGGGAGCTGCACCTGGAGCTGAAATGTGGAAAAATATGCATGTAAATACACGTATGAAAACTTTTCCCCATAATACAGTACAGGAACAAAAATCCCGCTGAACGCATGTATTATGAAACACTTTTCTATACCATCTCATTGTCGATAGCGAAACTTTTGAACTCGGCATGTGAAAATTCCGAAAAAACAAAAATTAGCTAACTGCAGTTCTAACGGGAATTTTGAGCTTGACGCGTCAGAATTCAAGAAAAAGAACTAGTTTTTCTTGGTGCAATATTACATGTAAAAATTTTATTTTTGGTAGCGACAAATATTTTTGTATGCAGTATATATTTGTGATTACTAGAGTGTACATAACTAGTATCCTGAAATAACTACATGATCCTTATAACTAGACCGCGGATTATATGCACTTAAAATGTGACAAAATATGCATGCAAATATGCATCGAAAAATCTAAAAATATGCACTAAAATCTAATAATATGCACTAAAAATCTAAAAATATGCACTAAAAATCTAAAATAAACGCCAAATATCTGAAAAAACATTCACATATTAACAGAAAATAAAAACGTATTTACTTGTAAAAGTATTTTCTATCATTTACCTTGCAGTTATGACACATTTTTGTCTCTTTGAAACTTCAAAACATCATGAAAGACAGAATGAGAAATTTTTATTCACAATCTTAGTGATATGAAATGTGAATTAAAACTGCCTTCAGTAATTTTTGTTGCAATACACAGCTAAGTGGTTTTCTAAATTTTCAATAGTAAGGCTTTGTCTTTTATCATCTAAAATCACTTTATATGCTGAAAATGCTCTTTCAACATCAGCGATTGTCACTGAACAGTACTTATATTTCGCTTTGCATGGTTCTACTTTTTCCGGTAATTCACTCCCCTCACCATTAATAAAATTATTCATTTTATTCACTGCCAAAAATCCTGAATTTTTATTTAAAATAAAATTCAGTTTCTCATTGATTTCTTCTCCTGATGACCCTGGAATCTTACCAATGCATTCCTGTACTTTTAGAACTTGACTCATTACATCACTCAGAAGCAGATTTTGATATTCTAATTTTGTGATGTCGGATGTTAAGAAGGAAAAATGTATTTCGATTATCTATAGACCTTTTCGGATGGACATATCGTTAAGCATTTCTTCCGCAATGAAAAAAGAAGAAGAATTGACGCTGTCCAAAGCATTAACTACATCTTTTATGGAGTTAGGTCTTGTCCATAATCCGAAATCCACGTCTTCATCAGGTTTGGCATGCTTGCTTTCATTCTAGCCATTTCTGAAATCTTAATATATAGGCTGACTTAATTTAAATTGTTGCAAATACACACTAAAAAATTGAAAGAGTATATGCTATTTTGCTGGGAAGCTGAGGTTGTACAAATTTTTCAAAGCGTGGGACTTAAAGAGTTAAAGAAAAAAAACTGAAAGGAAGGTAAAAAGGAGTTACAAATTCAAAGCTAAAGAGATTGAAATATGCATCCAACAGAGAAAATGCGTCATTTTATGCAAAATCACCAAAAACACCTGAAATATGCAATTGCATATGCAAATATGCGATTGCATATAATCCGCGGTCAGCTTATAAGTATCCACATTTCACTGGTGATGAAATGGTAAAATGTTGGAATGAGTATTTTGTCTCACAATTGAAAAATTTTTACTGTTGTCAAACTAATGTCAATTTTTTATTTTTTATTTTTATTTTCTCTGTCGATACGGTCTTTTGCTAAGTAGTGATGTATGATTGGAGAATATTTAGTCATAAACCTTACTTGGTCGGATGCCTGAATTTTAGAGCTTTATCCTACCCTTAAACTACCAGGACATTAGATGGTCGAGAGGTTAATCTTCCCAGTAGGTGGTACTGCCGACTCAGGACTGTAAATGCTGCATGCTTTATTTTAGGTTACGACCATAATTTCATGTATTTAAATTAACAAATATTTTTTTTTCAAAAGTTTGAACGTCTCCAAAATGCGCTGCAAATAACGATTTTCTATAAGCTTTGAAAAATCACCTATCATAACTTACTTTAAAAAAAAAGTAAGTATTGTGGTGGACTCGTATTGTGGTTGTGTTCTGTGTTATTCCACGTCATTTAAAATGGGTTATACAGAGGGAAGTTTTATCACTGTCCACTGACATGCTTATAACACATGACCTCCATTGTATTGTGGAAGGACTCGACTAGACGGCCAAACTAACCTCTATGATGGGTCGGACAAGTTAACATCAAAACCTGAGACGAGAGTCGAGCCCTGGCCAATGTGATATAGATTGGTTCCTTAACCACTACACAACCTGGAAGGCATTTATTAAAAAGTTATTATTAACAGCTTTATGCGGACAACATTTCAAACTCCACATTGGTATGCGATTCTGAATACTTATAATACGACCTAATTCCACTTACAGTTTGGCCCAATCATTATGGGACACCCTGTGCATTACTACTCAAATCCAAAGTGTGACATTTTCTATCAATTTAAGTGCCGTTTTCATATTTCGCACAACCTTCGAACGATTTTTTCAAGCTTCAAGTACACGTACACATCACGTACAAATATTGTAGGTTATAGAAGAGACATGTCTAAGAAATGAGTGATTTTAATGTTAATTTTTATTTTTATTTCATACACAACCTGACATCAGTGTATTTGAGAGGAAAAAAAGGAGTAAATTAGTGTTTATTTTGTTTTATTTTTTTAATATTGTTCTTTTTTATTATTTTTACACCGTTTTCTTCTTTTACAAATGTGAGCGTTTCTAATAAAATCTATAAACAAATTAAAAAATTAACTGGTTTTTGGGAACAATATTTCATTTAAGTCAGAACGTGAAAATGCATTATTATTACAATTACAATTAACGACTACTAAAACATACCCAACTTGGTGAGGACATGGCCAACTGGTGTCAAAGTGAAATTTAAAAGAATGTTAATAACACTTTATTAAATCCAGCAAATATACTCCAGTAACATAAATCCAGTATTATAAAATATAAGACACATTATTATTAAAAATTAGGAATTAAAATTTACTAAAAGCGTCATCCTGTACAAGAGAAACTGCGGCATGTATACCGGAACAGCAGTGAGGCACGTATCCCGTATTCTACGGTACAGACGTAACACATCACAGTTGCCTGTCTTCGCAACAGAAAATAGCGTAACCATATACACACTACTCTATACAGGTACTACACAGGTACTACACAGGTACTTTCTTCTTTTTATTTTGCTTAGTTTTGACTTCGAAATCATGCATAGATTCAGTAATTAGCGTAAAAAAGCACTTAAGCGTAACATGTTAAAAAGTTTTGATAGTGAAATCCTGCACCTATCTGAAAATAAGGATTGTATAGTTACAGCTAAAGCATTGAAAGGGATTCCTGATACTATATACTAGTTAGGGAAATCTCACTGCAGACCTATACTGCGCTTGTGACTGCTATCTATCGACAATTACTATAAATACAGGGGGTGTGACATCTGTCCAAGATGCTGTGAACCCTCACGGAATTACCCTATGACCAATTTTAAAAAAAGTTGCTATGCAGTATACATATCGTTAAAAAAGTGATCAAAGTTTATTGAATTAAATTTTCGTTGTCAGCAAACTAAACACACTTAAGAAAATGCATAATTTTTATTTTTTTTTTGTATGAGTATGTTGCTGTAAATTAATTATAGTAATCCAGTGTTCATAATACAATGAAAAATTATATAAATATCGACTTTTCCCCCCCTCTAAATAGAAGTCTTCATAAAGAGCCACGTCATTTAAAATGGGTTATACAGAGGGAAGTTTTATCACTGTCCACTGACATGCTTATAACATTTTTTTTCTTCTTTTTATTTTGCTTAGAATCTACAGAAGATGAACGAAACTAAAGTTTGTAAAAAAATAAATGACCAAGAGTTATCTAGGGACTTTGAGAAAAGTAATAAAACTGAAATAAGGGAGAAAAATTCCTTCCCGTGATATCACGTCAAGCAGCTGTTCGTGAAACATATAGGAGCGGAAAAAGCAACGTATTTACTTTGTATATTATCTAACTGCAAAATTATTTTCCTACTTGTGCGGTAATTTCTATCCAGGTATTTTTTAACAACGAATTACATAAAATCCTTTTTTATGTAAAAATATTTAGAAAAATAAATAGGCGAAAAAAATGTTGAAAAAGCATTATATCGCTTTTTAAAGAAACAAGCATGTTTAACACAATAATAAGAATAATAATAGTACATTGTAATGAAAAATCAGACTCAAATTCATTTTTTGGATTCATCGTACATAAAATGTTACCTGGTAAAAGCATCTATTGAAACTACTAGCTTCTTCTTGATAGATCTCTCAATGTGCTAGATATCAAGCATATTTGTGTATATCAAAATCATACATGTCGAAATATCACACTCACAGAGAATCAAGTTCCGTGTCTGAAATTCAAACACTTCGCTACATTTTAGAGTTTCAGTTTTTTTACTTTGATTTTATATTTAATTTCGATAAAAAAGCTACTCTGAAGCTTTCAAACGATGAATAAAGTAGATTTTGCAAAATTTTAAGAGAATGTTTATGCAAATATTATCATCCCAAGAAATATCAGCTAATATTCTAAAATATTTATAAAATATTAGAGCTACGTAGCTTGACATAAGAGATTACCTGTTTGATAAACATGTTAATGTGCATTAAATAATGATACGCTTCTAATTTGGATCCGGCACTTACAATAACTACCGAAAAATATGTTGAATTATAATGAAACTTTAGATTGGAAATTGAGCATTTTTTCTAAAATATATAGTTATGAAATGTAGATTAGTAGAAACATAAAAAAATAATAAAATACATAAAATAAAACACGAGAGAACTTGAAATACTCAAAAATGCAAGCATTACCAGAAAAGTAATTGTTTTGCTCTTTAATGAAATACGATGAAGAAATATGATTGAAAAACTTTTAGTCGTTTATGCATAGTTATGTATTGTTTTGCATTCATAGCTATAATTTTTTATGAAGTCTTTTAAATGGTACAAGTTTCAAAAAATTTAAAAAAAATAGTCTCTCATGAAAAATTTAACATAACAATTTGGGTATTGAAGGAATGTACATCGAATTTAGAAACATATGATACTCAAAATATGACGATTGTTTGCTAATAAAAATTTAGTAGCAAACAATTGTATATCATTATTCATAAATATTTATATATGCGGAAAATATTTTTGTAATTCAGAGAATATTCTCCCAACTTTCATAAAAGATACTTTAATTTATTAACGCAGCAATGAATAAATAAATCATATTGAAAGAATTTTTGGTTACATTTTATGCAATTCAAAATAATTGTGATGTTTGTGAACTTAGTTTTTAAATTTAGAATAATCGCTTTTGTTTCATTAATTCATTAATTCAATTTTTTTCTCGTATTACCAGAAAAAAGTGTAGAAAATTATTAATAGAATGAACAAATAAGTAAGTCACATAATTTATTTTGGGGGTATAAATGCTTTACATACTTTAATCACATTCTATTCTAATGAAACATGCTTGAGTTTATAAAAATTGAGGACTTTTTTTAACCATTCAATTATATTTTATCTCTTATTACTAAACAAAGAAAAAATAAGATAATAAACATGAAGTCTTTGAATGTCTCCTAAATCATTATTAATAGGAATATTCTCTTGTTTAAGGTAAAACGATTCATCATCCTTCAAAAAAACTGTGTTGAGCAAAGTTGAGAGGAAGAAAAGAAATATGCCTGTTTACCTCATAAGCCTCCAACATTTTGGTTTTTCAATCATGGGTAACTTGCGTCATGAAGTATATACAAATATGTCATTCATTATTTTTCTTAATATATGCAAAGAGAAAATTGAATGAAGCTGGAAAAGGCTTAACACGGGAATTAATTAATCACTGTTTGGCACTTCGGAGAATTAAGAATAGTAGGTGTATTAAAATGAGAGAGCACGGGAGAAAAAAAAAAAGGAAAGATGAATGGTGTCAAGTGTATTGATTTACAGAGTTCTTGAAAATTGTAAAGTTTAAAGAAAGCTAAAAAAATTGTGTAGCATATAAAATTTAAAATAATGGAAGACTCCATAACGTTATTGCTTGATTTTTATGCAAAAAACGTAATATTAATCCACATACAAACTTCAGATATTGTCTGCTAAGCCTCATTCTGATAAAAAAAAATTTCTCTCGCTATAAACTTTCTAAATCAAGCAGTTTTAGTATCCCAACAAGTAGTTTTGGGCTAGAGGCATTTTTCATGTAAATGTATCAGCACAGACTGTCTTATAACACTGTTAGATACGTTGCGTGTTTTATGAATTCGTGTTGTACGAGTCACAAACACATGAACAGCATCAGCACTGTAAACAGGTAACACAGAAACATCTGTCTCATTATTTTATCGTGTTGTACGAGTCTTTTTTAACGTGTTATAGGAAGAAGATCTCATTTTTTTCCGCCGTGTGGTACGAATCCGTCTTATATGAACACGTATTATAGGAGGGGGTTTACTGTAATTGACAATAATAAGAGAGAACATATTTCGATATGTTTATGAAAGGCAAGATCTAAGGAAATCAGACCTTTTTTCGAGATATCATGGTATGCATCTATCCATAAAATATTTTCCGTACATGTTTGAAAGAAAAAATATTGAATGATATTCTGGAATACTTTATCCTGCTTAGCACATGCGTGAATTAAATAAATTGCAGCAGTTTAGCAGGAAATCACTCATTTATACAACATGTTTCACATACGTGTTTAAAGTTAATTTAAAACATACGGCTTAGGGAAGTACTGATATTTTAGTTCAAATGCCAGATCCTGAATTTATTATACAGGTTGTCCGAAAAAGGTGGGAACGGGATTTAATTCTTTATCTATTAGAGATAAGTGCACAATGTAAATTGAAATAAATGCTCAAAATTATGTTGGAAATATTATTCCGTTAAGAAAAAAAATCATCTCTTTCTTTTACAAAAAGTACACGTTTTAAATTTGTACACGACCCCCGCAGAAAAAACGCCCAGTTAGTAAAATATTGCCCATACACTAAAGAGGTGGTGTACTAAATTTCAGCATTTTATCATGCAACATCTCAGAGATATATTTCAAGATAAGTGGGGGCTATACAAGATTTGAATGTAAACGTTTACTGCTAGAGTGGAAAAAAGGAAAATATATTTACTTTAGTAATTTCTATACGATCCCTGAAATGTACATATCCATACATAATATTTCTTTCTCATAGCAGCTGCGGCTTTTTCCAATTATTCTCAGTACGCTGCCATTCCGTTAATGAGCTCCATGGTTCCGCTAATGAGTATTTTTCCATTTTAATAACGCCAGTGTTAATGTGCCAAAGTTTGAAACCTGGTGTTTTTATCGTATTGATTAGGGATCGACCGATAGTATTGGCAACCGATAGTATCGGCGCCGATACCTCCTATTTTTTTAGGTATCGGTATCGGTTCTTTCGATTCTAAAAGTATCGGGAAAGTATCGGTTTCTGTTGCTTTCGTCCATTTTCACCGATACTTTTCAACCGATACTTCGCTTTTCAGAAGAAACCACGCAGGCGCAACATTTTTTTTTTTTTTAATTCTAACCATCGCTAAACGGATGTCGTATCCCCAAGTGTGGTCGAAATTATGGACGAAGAATCGTTAGATGACAGTTTGACAGGACAATCGTTTATTCTTCTAAATTATTTTCAATTGGTGCCCAACAATAAATACGCTATCTGCAAGGATTGCAAAAACAAATGTCGAGAGGCAGGCTATAATTTTACTTCAGTTTTATAAACGTTTATTTTCTCACTGTGTAGACTCGAAAAAGAGTTCATTCATATATATATACTAGATGAAGTACCCGTCCTCGACGGGTTAGTGAATGCAAATTTCCAAAAAAGCAAGATCTTTCGTCAGCATTGTATGAGTACACAGAATGGATGTAGTATGTTGCCAAAAGAAAGAAAGTGAAGTTATAAATTTTATGTATTGTTAAAATATTACAGGTTAGAGAGTAACTAAGTAATATCATTTCATTCGCTTTAGTCGTAATTATGTGATGCGCGAACGAATATTGACGCATATTGAAATAATTTTCGCAAAATCTAAAAATTTAATCAACATTTTTGAAAAAATGGAAGCCTAGAATTTAAGTTGAGTGACAACCTATCCTGTCACCCAAATTCGTTTCATTCCCTGCAGTCTTTATTTCGTGATGCTGGAACAAATTTTCAGCATTTTAAAACGATTTTCGCAAAATCTCAAAATGTAATCAAAATATTTTAAAAATTCAACGCCTATAAATTAAGATTAGCAACTACCTATCATATCACTAAATTTCGTATCATTCGTATTAGTCGTTATTGCGTGATGTTTGAAGAAATATAAACGCATTTTGAGAGAATTTTCACAAAATCTCAAAATCTAATAAAAATGTTTAAAAAATTGGACTCCTATAGTTTATGTTGAGCAACCATCTATCGTGTGACCAAATTTCATATCATTCGCTTTAGTCGTTATTACGTAATGCGGGAACAAAGATTCACTCAATTTTAAACGATTTTCACAAAATCTCGAAATCTGAGCGATTTTTTTAAAAATTAGATGCTTATAGTTTAAGTTGAGTGACCACCTATCATGACACACAATTTCATATCATTAGCTTCAGTCGTTTTTGCGTGATGCTTGAGCACAAATTTACGCAGTTTGAAACGATTTTCGCAAAATCGGAAAATCCAATCAAGATTTTTTAAAAATTCGACGCCTATGTTTTAAGTTGAGTGACCACCTATCATGACACCCAATTTCATATCATTCGCTTCAGTCGTTTTTACGTGATGCTTGAACACAAATTTACGCAGTTTGAAACGATTTTCGCAAAATCTCAAAATCCAATGAGGATTTTTTAAAAATTGGACGCCTATGTTTTAAGTTGAGTGACCACCTATCATGACACCCAATTTCATATCATTCGCTTCAGTCGTTTTTACGTGATGCTTGAACACAAATTTACGCAGTTTGAAAGGATTTTCGCAAAATCTCAAAATCCAATCAAGATTTTTTTACAAATTGGACGCCTATGTTTTAAGCTGAGTGACCACCTATCATGACACCCAATTTCATATCATTCGCTTCAGTCGTCTTTACGTGATGCTTAAACAAAAAAAGCGTCACGGACAGAATGACAGAATGACAGACAGACAAACTTTTTTTTGAGGGTCGCATCGGAATCCCGGGTGCTTGAAACGGATAGAAATCGCAAAATTTTTGAATTCCAAGAAATGTACAGACAAAAGTCTAATTTTATTTATATAGATATACTAGCTGAAGTACCCGTCCTCGACGGGTTAGTGAATGCAAATTTCCAAAAAGCAAGAACTTTCGTCAGCATTGTAGGAGTACACAGAATGGATGTAGTATGTTGCCAAAGTAAAGAAAGCGAAGTTATAATTTTTATGTATTGTTAAAATATTACAGGTTAGAGAGTAACTAAGTAATATCATTTCATTCGCTTTGGTCGTAATTATGTGATGCGCGAACGAATATTGACGCATATTGAAATAATTTTCGCAAAATATCAAAATCTAATCAACATTTTTGAAAAATTTTGAAGGCTAGAATTTAAGTTGAGTGACAACCTATCCTGTCACCCAATTTCGTTCCATTCCCTGCAGTCTTTATTTCGTGATGCGGGAACAAAATTTCAGCATTTTAAAACGATTTTCGCAAAATCTCAAAATGTAATCAATATATTTTAAAATTTCAACGCCTATAAATTAAGATTAGCAACTACCTATCCTATCACTAAATTTCGTATCATTCGTTTTAGTCGTTATTACGTGATGTTTGAAGAAATATAAGCTTATTTTGAGAGAATTTCTACAAAATCTCAAAATCTAATAAAAATGTTTAAAAAATTGGACACCTATAGTTTATGTTGAACAACCATCTATCCTGTGACTCAATTTCATATCATTCGCTTGAGTCATTATTACTTAATGCGGGAACAAAGATTCACTCAGTTTTAAACGATTTTCGCAAAATCTCGAAATCTGATCAATTTTTTTTTAATTAGATGCTTATAGTTTAAGGTGAGTGACCACCTATCTTTTCACCAAATATCATTTTTTCACCTTTGCAGTTATTACGTGATGTACGAACACAAATTTACGCAGTTTGAAATGATTTTTGCAAAATCTCAAAATCTAGTCAAGATTTTTTTTAACGCCTATGTTTTACGTTGAGTCAGCACCTATCATGACACCCAATTTCATATCATTCGCTTCAGTCGTTTTTACGTGATGCTCGAACACAAATTTACGCAGTTTGAAAGGATTTTCGCAAAATCTCAAAATCCAATCAAGATTTTTTTTTAAATTGGACGCCTATGTTTTAAGTTGAGTGACCGCCTATCACGACACCCAATTTCATATCATTCGCTTCAGTCGTTTTTACGTGATGCTTGAACACAAATTTACGCAGTTTGAAAGGATTTTCGCAAAATCTCAAAATCCAATCAAGATTTTTTAAAAATTGGACGCCTATGTTTTAAGTTGAGTGACCACCTATCATGACAACCAATTTCATATCATTCGCTTCTGTCGTTTTTGCGTGATGCTTGAACACAAATTTACGCAGTTTGAAACGATTTTCGCAAAATCTGAAAATCTAATCAAGATTTTTTAAAAATTCGACGCCTATGTTTTAAGTTGAGTGACCACCTATCATGACACCCAATTTCATATCATTCGCTTCTGTCGTTTTTACGTGATGCTTAAAGAAAAAAAGCGTCACGGACAGAATGACAGAATGACAGACAGACAAACTTTTTTTTGAGGGTCGCATCGGATTCCCGGGTGCTTGAAACGGATATAAATCGCAAAATTTTTGAATTCCAAGAAATGTACAGACAAAAGTCTAATTTTATTTATATAGATATATATACACACACACACACAACTGAATCTCCCTATAACGAACTCGCTCGGTTCCAGTTAAAAAATTCGCTATAGAGAAAATTTCGTTGTACAGAGATTTTTGCAATTGTTTCAGCAAATATTACAACCTTTTTAGTTAATTCGATATTTAAAAGTATGAAAATTATTGAATTAAAAATAAGTTGGTATTTATTATAAATTTGTTAAACTTACGGTTTCTTACATTTCATTGTATAAATGAAATGTTCAAAGGTAAAGACAATCCAGGAATTTAGAGAATAAAATATGTAATGCACTTACGTTTATTTTACTTCAAAATTCTGTTATTTTACATTGTTTTGCATTCTGTGATTTTAAATTTTCATAAAAATACTCACATTTTAAAAGTCCGCTGAAAATAGAGTGAGGCACATTTTCTTCCATTTGGAAGCCTCTTTTTAATGGTTTTGAAAGGTTGAAGCATTAAAGTTTGATGTGGTTTTGGTCGTTAAGCGCAGGGCCTTATTTTTATACGGAACAATTGGGATTTTGCCCAGGGCCCCCGACTTGAAAGGGTCCCCGATTTAATTTTTTTTTGCTGAAATATTCTTTTTTATATTAAAATTTTATGAAAAATGTAACAAATTTCATAGATTGGGGGCCCCCAAATCTATCAATGCCCGGTGCCCCTGTTGGTCATAATCGGGCACTGGTGAAGTGTCTTTATCGGAGTCAGTTTCACTTTCCTGGCCTCCATTTTTATCATCTATTACTCTTCCACTAAGTGGTCTGTTCAAAAATTAAAATTATCTTCAAAACTAACAAAACATTACATACTATCAAAAGTACGAATTATCAAGCATTTAATGATTTTATTATCTATCAGATTAATGAGAGCACGTAAGATTTGTGTATCATTCTGTTTTGAGAAGTGTAATAATTATCAATATCTAGTAATTATTTATATTGTTAATTTAAAAAGTTGAAGCTGTATTAGTATAATTAGTAATACTAATTATTATTTAGTTTATTTCAAATTTTAGGGTAAAAAACATATTTCTTGTGAATAATATTTGGTTTATATATAAGGAAAACACAGGAATAATCGGTGTGTACCTGTTCTTCGTACGGAAAAGATCAAATACATGGATCATCAAGATTAATTGTGACTTAACCCTGTCCAGAGAATCAAAATATTAGAAGTTTCAAAAAGAACTTAAAAATGATCATATGAGTTCATATTAAAAAGAAATCTTGCTAAAACATTTAATAATTGACTTAGTGGTTAAATAATTGGAGCAGATAAATAAAACCATTAATTAATGTGAACTAATGCATTTTAAGGGAAGAATTTACATACGTATTTAATGAACAATATCTAAATACATATGTACTTACATAATACTGTACAGTTTATACATTATCACAATTTAATGCAGTTTAAGTAATCTAAAAAATATCTTCATATGTGAAAGATTTATAATTAAAGAAAATCTAAATAAAACTTGCAAGCTTTGAAGTTGAATAAATTTCATGTGTTTACTTTTGTAAGCACAAAATCGAGGCATGAGCCAAAAACAAAGACACATTTAGTTAAGAGCAAGCAGGAAGCTGTTTTGGGTCTAATATGGAAACCTTTTATCTGGCTCATAGCAACAATTAGGCGACAAAAATAGACCACCAGTCGGCACTTGAAATGGATTCTCTTATTAATATATCGCTTTAACTCCACCCCCCCCGTGTTTGTGTTCTTTCAAGCCTAAATGAGGGGTATCTACCTATAGGGGGGGCTTGGGCGAAGAACTTTTTAAGGGAGTCAAACGCATATTCACGTAACATGTGATGAAAATTACCCAAAACTCTAGACCACTAGATCGACAGCCACGCGAGGAGAAAGAATTCCGAACCTGCACACTAAAACGCTTCCCAGTGCTCAGCTTTTTACAAATTCGGCCATTCGTCGGCATGATTGAGTAGAAAAGAAAGACTAGAACTACTGTAAATTCACACTTCAATGTATCCACTACTTTTTCTATTTAATGCTTTGTACTGGGATCAAATTTCATCATGCTGTTATTCATTTTAACGAGAACCACACTCTCGTTACAAAAACTGCCCAGAATACAGATGTAGGTTTAAATGGCATTAAATTATGTAAAGTATCGGTATCGGTTAAGTATCGGTATCGGCCGATACCATAACTTAAAAGTATCGGTATCGGCTATTTCTGAAAAAGAATTTATAGGTAAAGTATCGGTATCGGTCATCGGCGAAAATGTGGAATCGGTCGATCCCTATTATTGATACATTATTTAATACATATCTCTGGTAACAATAATATAAAAGAAACAGGAAATAACAGAATATTCTTGAGAGCTTTTTAAATGCTGTATAATTTTGATTGTGTATTAAAAAATATAGATTTAAAATTCTGGCACGTATTTAGTACTTAAAACGACGTGATTTAATTTCTCCAAGAATAAAAGATTAAAAAATGGCGGAATGAACGCCAAAGCACAGCACGCAACCATGTAGAATTCTATCTATTAGAATTAATGTGACGAAAGCAATATCCCCAAAATAAATTGCTTTTAAGAATGTTTATAGACTTTGTAAATTTCATGATTTCTACGTAGATTTGTATTTCACCTATATCCCTGCTCATATATGTCATTATAGTTAATAAAATATGCTCAAATACTCCAAGGATAGCAACTTCGTGCCTATACTTTTTTAGTTTACTTTATTATATCGCTTATTTTAATGGCAGCAGGTGCAAATAATTTAACTTGGCGGAATTGCCGATGAGTGGTGTTTATCAAAACGGAAAAGTACCTGCTAATATTTATATAGAGCTGTTGCCATTCGCAGCGTAGAAATATCGTCATTGTTGTACCACATACGTTAGTGTTACATATAAATAGATTACTATTAATATATAAATAAATATATAGATTAAAATATAAATAATAAAGTTATTGCAAAAGGAACGTATGACTTACGATCACAATTTCATTTCATAAAATGTGTATAGACATCGACATAAAAAACTAATTATTCATGTTGAATATTTATCATCTGAATGTGGCCCTCAATTTAGATTGAATTATATTCTATCAATCATTTTAAAATCGTAACAATCATGTACCATCCTTACACCCAAAATGAGAAAAACATAAACAGGTTTTCATGGTCTTAGCAATAAATGCTCTGATTTTTCAATATCTAGTGAAATATATTTTGCTGTGCATTAAGTCACTTTTTTCTTCGGAAAGCGAATATAAAAGAAATTATATGAAGATAAAAAAAATTAACATCGCCTACAATAAATCATTCTTTGTTACCTGGGGACCTCAGAAGAGCAATATTATAAAGAAACGAAGGAAACGTTCAGACAATGTTTTTGGCATGTGGCAGTAGAATTGAAAAATGCTTTTACAGCCATCCTATCTAAATTTTACAACCTACAATTTATTTCTTTACGCCTCCAAAGACGAAAACTGTTTCAAAAGTTTTATATTAGAGGGCAATTCACTATAAACTTATATTCCAATGCAATTGAGGACTCGCCGAATATTTTTGGAACAATTTCTTCTTCTACATAGTTTTTTTTTATTCCTTCGTCTCAATATTTGAAGTGAGAAAAAGAAAATAAAGAGGAACTTCTCTTCGCTTCTGTAATATCTCCAAAATCGCTTTTCAAAAGCACTTCTTTGTAGATATCCCCAGGACGATATTTGTAGAGTTCTCAGTTTTGTCACTTTTTTTTCTTTATGTGAATTCGATGCCTGCACAGTTTTCTGAATAAAAGATAAATTGTTGACCCAGACAGTATTTGAAAAAAATAATATTGTACTTTATAAAACGATTCTACTTGTTTGTTTTCTTGTTACTCAGCAGTATATCTTTCGCACACAAAACTAATGTACCCTCGCGTCTTGTTATAAACATGAAAAATACATAAAATGAAGCATTGTTGTAAATTTATAATGCTACGAATTCTAAAGAGAGATTATTTTCAACACTTCTAGACTAAACTAGTAAATATTCATATTTTTCTTTATTTTAAATATTTGACTGCTTTTGATTGGCTGTCAGTATCAGGTAAACACGCCTTTAAAGGAATTGGAACATGTATTCGGATTTGTGTGCTTGTCACGAGGAACCGCTTATAAATCCACGTCAAAGAAAGGACAAACACAAGGGGGGAGCAAATGCCTTGGGGGAATGCTTTTCTGGGTATCTAGCGCGTATTCACGTTACATCTGGAGAAAACCGCCCGAAACTCCAGACTGCTAGGCCGACGGCCCCCGCGAGAGGACAGAACCCTGTTCCTCCAATTGAGACATCTTTCAATGTCAGTGGCTTTAACCACTGTGCTACACATTGATCCGCCTTTAAAATATTAGTCATGTCTGTGAGCCTATCTATCTGAAATCTACTGTCATAAATAGACATATAAATTGCATCGGCATTTCGTAATGAGAATAATTTAAAATATCTGACAGAATTGTAAATGGAGATAGAAAGAATGAAACAATTTGAAACCACACAGAAATATCAGGACGTAATCTCTGCTTCCATGTACCAATTAAAGATCATTTAAAAAAGATGTTGAAGTGTTGGTCAAACTTCCCAACTGCTGCGTTATAATAAAACATACCTATGCTTTCTCAAAAATTACTGGACTAAAGCTGTTGATCGTAAATTTAATTACATTTCGAATAATGAAATACCAATGTCATTTGAATACCAATTTAAATGGAGAAAATTAATTAACGGTTCTTAGTGTTTTTGAAATGGTTTTATCAACAGGTAAACGGTTTTTGATCGTGCATTTTTTGGGTAATTCTGAATCGTCTTGGACATTTTTAATGTTTTCTGTATGCATGTATGCAATACATTACCGCCCCTATTGAAGATAAAATATATGCATGTTTCTGTCAAAGGATAATGAAAGAAGGAAAACAAAAGGGCATTCCAACGCATCGTGGTTTCAGAGCTATGGTTGTATAAAGTGTATGTCAGAAACTTTAATCTGATTAAAACCAAATTAAAGCAACTTGAAGTTTATGCATTGAATTTCGACGATTTATTAAATGACATCGTCTATCAGCAGAAGTAGAAAAGGTTTATGCTCTTCATTTTATGTGCAAATACTGTGGAGCTATAAATAAAATATTTAATTTCGATTGCATGTCACTTCTGTTACAGTTATCATACATTTTAATAAATTTATCATAATTAAATTCCTTTATGCATATTCTGAAATACCTAAATTGTATTATACAAATAAATTATTAATGTCTACATAAAAAAGAAAATTTATGCAATAATAATGTGAAATGAATATATAAAAATCATGTAGAACGACAGTTCTACGAGTGACGCAGCCAGCCCCAACCAACCAACCGTAAAACTTCGCGGCACTTATATTTACAGACTAGCTTTGCTATTTTAAAAGTTGCTCTTCTGGATCTCGGAATCCGCTCTAACGAATTTTTTACAATTAATATATGATTTTAATCGGTGCCAAATTCGATGAGTGACGTCGCCGGTTAAGCTAGGAAAACTCGTTTTTTTTTATTTAATCCAGTTCAAAGAGGGAACTCTTTAACCCGCGTAAGAAAATACGGAAAATGATCTTGTATGGGAGGCGGTAAACAAGGCAGGGAATATGAATACAGTGCTGTTGCCGGACGCGAAAGTGAGAGCATAAGAAAATATTTTTTAAGGATAAGTAGGCTCTTATTTTTTTTGGGGGGGGGGGGGGGTTCAATTAATCATCAATTTTCATCACAGTATTCGAAATTGTTATAAATATGCTCTGGACATAATTGATGCAAAGAATTGACCTAAAAAATCTAAAGGGAAATGACTCGGCGGTCTATCTCAATCCATGATTTCATACACATATAATAATTCCGTTTATTCTTCCTTTTGAATATGTTATCCTTTATGTTTTAAATTAGTCACTCTTTTAATAATATTTCTATTTCCTTTTGATTCTCGCTCTCAGCTATCCCAAATGTCACTCAGATCCGTGACGACATTTGTACAAGTTAACTTATATCGCAATCCAGTTTGGTCGTAGATAGCTCGTACGTTTCGCTTCCACTTTCTGACCGGCTGACTTGAGTTCTGTCCCCGCCGTCGCACTTTTGCGAGATGAGCTTTGTGTTACTGTCGTTTTTGTTTTATTTCATTTTGAAAAATAATAACAGATTATTATATACTTTACTTATTTTTTCTGTAATTTATTTTGCTATAATTAATAATTAAAAATAGTTAAGACTTTGAATTAAAAAATAATTAATTTAAGTATTTTTTGGTAAAACTCCTTCCTAACTTTTTCTTTAAGTATTTCGTTTCTCTAGTATTTTGATAGCTATTTCTAATTAAATTAAGTCTTTATTTTTCTAATATTATTAACTCTATTTGGAAAATTCAATATGTAATTAATATTTCAATGAATTTGTTTTTCTCTTCAGAAAGCTCACATAATTAATTAATAATAATTATTATTTAGTATTCAAAGGAAAATAAATAGTAGTTTTACATACTAACTAGTTTTAATAATAATTCTTTTACTCTTCATGTATATATAAAATTTATTGTAATTATTGAATTATAATTTTAAGACCAATATTTTTTCCAAATCTTAGGTTTTCTCACTTTTTTTTGTATTCCTTTAAATACCAGATTTAAAATTTTGTTCAATACTTTTCAGATAGAAATTTGATTAATTAATCTAAATTTATACATGCACTATATTTTGTATTAGACATTTAAAGGCCGGAGATGGCATCTAAAACAAGATGTTGTGCCCACCCGAGCCGAGTTGATAAGGTACTGAAGATGGTAGATAACTGAAGTATAAATGTCAGGTCTGGTCTACCGGATGGCTGATAATCTAAAAATTCGGAGTTTTGGACGGTTTTTCTCACGATGTAACGTAAATACGCTTCAGAAGCACTAAGAAAGGTCAACCGTGCAAGACCCCCCCCCCTTACATAAGCAATACGAAATACTCCTCGTGTAGGTTTACCATAACACAATACAATACAACCTTTTCAGAAATAGTTATATGCTTTTAGTGTATGTTAGAAAAAACTGAAATTAAATTAATAACATAATGTATTTCTTAAATTTATAAAACACACAAAAAGCAGATATCAATATTCTATTAATTACTTACTTGGTGAAAGACAGCATGCAGTACGTAAATTTATCAAAAATGTGGCTGCCTTTTAAATCTATCAAAAGAGCACAATTAACTTAGTATTTTAAAGCCTCTAATTTATGGGAATCATTTTGACACCAAGGTTTTTTTTTTTTTAATCATCCTAAAATAAGTATAATATGTGCTAACTAAGAAAGTATCTTAAATAAATACAGTATAATTTTTCAAATTCAAAATCGACGGGACTTTATCGATTCTGCATAACACAAAATTCCAGATCATAAAAATCCTGTAGTATTATAAAAAAAAAAAAAATCGTTATAATCGGAGAAATTGCTCATTAGAAAGAGGCTATTCTTTTAAACATTTTTAATAAAATCTAAAACGTTTTCGTTTGAATACGGATTTATTGTTATTTTAAGGTCTAATTTCGTCTTCATAATTAAAATTCCGTAAATCAGCAGTCCAAATTTAAGAAATTCTTCTGTATTTAAAAATAACAAAAGGGGGTATATTTAAAAGAAAAACGGGAAACAGATAAAAGTTTAAACACGCATGCGCGAAATCACTAATAGCCATTGGAGGAAGCGTACGATTCTAAAAGAGATAACACAGCTAGTGGAAACGGAATTCTGCTTTAGCGTTACGACATTTGAGTCAGTAAAGAATTAGGGACAGCAAAGACACAAGTGGAAACGGAGCTTTATACGCCCGGGTTATGTCAGCACGCCCACTCTCTTTTCCACCTACAGCATGCGCATGACCGATCGACATTACCTACCATTACCTACCGACAGCATGCGCATTACCATTAAAATTGTTAAATTAATAATTTTAACGAAACTTAACTTACGGTTATCGTTAAACTGAATGCAAATTAATGAATCGCATTGCATTAAAACAATAGAACCAATAATTATATATATTTGTTGTTGTTCTAGAATTACGGCCGATTAGCTACACGTAGGCTCTAAGCTGAGAGGTGGGGTGACCTCCGTGGGGGATCTTTCTAAGAGGTCCTAACCCGTATTTACGCTAAGTTTTGGAGGAAACCACAGAAAACTCCGAACGATTAGGTCGGCGGACGCAACTTGGTTTCGAAACAGGCACCTCTCCCAGTTCAGAGCGCTATGCGCTCGGCCACTGATGGGGCCCAATAGTTATATAATTATAGTAAAAAGTTAACGTACGTTTAGCATTAAACTGAATGCAAATTTATGAAATAAAATCAAAGTTGGCGGCAGGGATACTAATCTGTACTCGACCCAAATTATAAACAGAAAACTACTCAAAAAAATTATTGATTATAATCAGTATTATGCCTCTTATTACAAAATTATAACAAAAACATGTCAATTTTCTGTTACATGTTACAAAAGAACTTGCTGTGACTTTTTTAATCAGATACTCTGATACTGCATGAAAACAGGTTTGTATATTTATTTACATAACTTAGTGTCAAGCAAACTTCTGAAATTCGCTCGTGAAACAAATTTATTATCTTCTGACCATACCCCTAATAAGTAATGATATCCCCATGCAAAAACCCTTAACTGGTTAAAAATTTGCGACGCAGCATTTTACTTTATAGCTCTATGAATTTTAAATATGGGTCTTAAAAATAATGATATCAAATTTTGAGTGATGCCCTGCTGGGATTTTTAAAGATTTGTTTTTAAATTCCATTACAGTTACTTGCGTTTTATTTTCTAAAGAAGATTTACGCATTTAAGCAATGCTTTTAATTATGAAATACACTGTCAAATATATCACACTTTCACTGAATCTGTATAAGGTATTCAAATGAATTTATTTCAATAATTTAATTTATCTTTTGCGTCACGCTATCCAAAAGGGCAAGTAAAATTTGCGTAAATATTTAGTTAGTGTCATAGTAACCAAACTAAGTGAAATGTATATGAAAATTTTGCTTGCCCTTTTGGATAGCGTGACGCAAAACATAAATTAAATTATTGAAATAAATATTTGAATACATTATACAGACTCAGTAAAAGTGTGATATATTTGACAGTGTATTTCTTAATTAAAAGCATTGCTTAAATGCGTAAATCGTCTTTAGAAAATAAAACGAAAGTAACTGTAATGGAATTTAAAAACAAATCTTTAAAAATCCCAGCAGGGCGACACTCAAAATTTGATATCATTATTTTTAAGACCCATATTTAAAATTCATAGAGCTATAAAGTAAAATGCTGCGTCACAAATTTTTAACCAGTTAAAGGTTTTTGCATGGGGTATACTTTTCTAGAACTGGAGTGTTTTTCTGTTAATCTTTTTAAGCACGTTATTCATTAATACATGGATATCATGAATGAAAATTAATTGTTAAGTTTCGAACAAAAATTACAATCGAATGTATAACAACTGTCGTTACACATTGAAACAGATAGCGTCTAGGAAATCAACAAGAAATATTAATTTGAATTTTATTAGAAAGCTTGAACTTTTCAAAACTTATTTACTCTTTTACATTTTGAATGTGTTAAAACTTATTAAAGTATTTAAATTTTAAATATAATATATACAGGGTTACTGGTAACTCGACCAGCAACCCTGTATATATTATAAAAGTCTCCCGTATCCGTCTTAAAAAGGATACGGGAGCCAAATGGCTACAATTTTAAATCCATATATGTATGGTCGAAAATCAATAGTTTTCGAGAAAATTTAGTTTTAAAATTTCCTTTAAAAATAAAAAAACACACCTAAAATGTGACCTTCAAGTGCAAAATTAAATATACATATTTATCTACTTATTAAATGGATTTCATTTTAATTTATTTTCATAGCTGAAACTCTAATTAAGTCAACATAATCATTAAAAGTACAAAACTACTTTAGAATTTCAATCATGAGCCATCGCATGTTTTTTTAGTATTTAATTCAGGCTTCTTTTCAGAAGATCGTATTTTTTAAAATAAATAAAATATCAGTAAGCGTACAAATTCCAGATAAAATTTCTCCCATTAATCAGCTATCCAAAAATGTATTAATGTCCATCCAAAAAGATGTAATTCGTAAAGAAAGATGAGTTTTACTTAGCGAAGATAAAAACGCCAAAGGATGCACCCCCGTTCATTCTTTAGGATAGTTGGTCAAATAATCAAGCTAACACCGTTTTTTTTTAATTTTTTTCATACCTGACACTCTAACTAAGCTAACATTATCATTAAAATTTACAAATTTACTTCAAACTTTTAATTCACGCGCTTTAAAGGTATTATTTATTTATTTATTTATTTATTTACACTTTCCTTTCAAAAAATATTTATCTCGAAAAAATACCATTCCTGTCAGCAAATTACAAATTACAAATACAATTCGTCCAATTGATCACCTATACAAAAACATGTTAATGTTCACCCAAAGGAATTTAATTCATAAGGAATGGTGAGTTTTATTTAACGCAGGTAAAAACGCCAAAAGATGCATCTCTGTTTATTTTTAGGATAGTTGGCCAACCAATCAAGTTAACAGCGTTTTTCTTTTCAAATTTTTTCATAAATGACTCTAACTGAGCTAACGCAAACATGAAGACTTGCAAATTTACTGCAAGCTTTTATTTTACGCTCTTTAAATGATTTTTATTTTATTTTTATTTATTTATTTACATTTCCTTTACTTACCCTTTCAAAAAATGCTGTTTATCTAAAAAAATACTTTTGCATAAGCGTACAAATTGCAAATACAATTTGTCCCATTAATTATCTATCCAAAGTACATTAATGTCCATCTAAAGACTTGTAATTCATAAAGAAAGGTGAGTTTTACATAGCGCAGGTAAAAACGCCAAATCACACACCAAATGGTCATTGTTTAGGACGGTTGGACAACCAATCACGCTCTATCACTGTTCTTATGTGATTTAAGTCTTAGCATCATCAGATTGTGAATCGCAAATGGCTATGTGCTGTGTCGTCATGCCAGTTTCGATTCTTCCTCGCATAAGCAAGTTTTCTTGTTATCTGGCTAATCAATTAAAAAAGCATACGTAACGTAGAGTCGAAACTAATTAACACGACTGTACAGCATATAGCAAACTGAGATTCGTAGTCTGATGTGGCTAAGATTTTAAAAACATAAAAAAAGTGTTGACTTAATGGGTTGACCAACCATCCTAAATAATGTACTTTGAAAGTGAACCCTTTGTCGTTTTTACCTGCGCTAAGTAAAACTTACCTTTCTTTATGAAATACATGTCTGTAAATGGATATTAATACTGCTTTGGAGAGCTGATTAATGGACAAATTGTATTTCTTATTTTGCGCTTACTGCAATAGTATTTTTTTGACATAAACAACATTTTTGAAAAGAAAATGTAACTAAGCAAAGAGGAAAAAATACATGTAAATCGCGTGAATCAGAATTTGAGGTATTCTTTTTCACTTCTTCATGATTACGTTCACTTAGTTAGTGTCAGCTATGAAAATTAACCTAAAAAATAGTGATAAATTGAACAATTGACCAACGATTCTAATGCATGAATGGAGGTGCATCCTTTGGTGTTTTTATCTGCGCTAAGTAAAACTCACCCTTGTCTACGAACTATATGTCTTTGGAGAGACATTAATATATTTTTGGACAGCTGATTAATGGGAGATTTGTTTTCTTGTAATTTGTACGCTTACTGTTATTTTATTTATTTTAAAATATACGATATTTTGAAAATAAACATCTGAATTAAATATTAAAGAATATATGCTATGGCTCGTGAATTGAAATCTTAATGTCCTTCTGTACTTTTAATGATTATGTTAGCTTAATTAGAGTTTGAACTATGAAAATAAATTAAAATGAAATCCATTTAGTGAGTAGATTTTTGAACAATTTGCCCTTGAATGTCACAAATTGTAGAATTTTGGCTCCCTTGTCATGTCTTTAAAAGAATACGTTGAGTTACCAGTAACAATGTATGTACTCAAATACCATAATATATAATTTTTTGTTGTTCAAAATGGAAAAATATAATGCATTTTAAAATGATTAGCAATATAATGAATAATGTAAAATATATTTTCAGGAATAATTTTACACTAAAAACATCTAATTGAAATCTAATGATCCTTAAAACAGTATGTTTTTAAACTATAAGAAATAAGCAGTTTTTCCTTATTGAGAATTCTGAAAAATAAAAAAAAAACTCTCCTCAGAAACACAAAGAAAAAATTCTCTGAAAAATTTTACCTCCATTAAAATTCCTAAAATACAATTCAATTAAAAAAAAACTGTCTTTGTAAAAGCATTCACCTTTTGAATTCACAATAACGTGAAAACATTGAAGGAATTTCCACTTTTTCTTCTACTTCTGTATTTTTTTTTTAATTCGTATTTTATCTTGCTTTGTCCTTTAGTCTTAATTTACCACGTTTTGTTGTTAGGAGCAGAATTTACAACACATTTGCCGTCGAAAATGGGGTTTTCATTATCTTTTCGTTCTGTACTATTCCATTCCCCTTTCATTTTTTATTTTTCACTGGTTTGAGATTTACATAAATTGATTCTCTTCAAAGGGCCAGGAAATTACATTTTCCTGTGCTTTGGTGACAATGTTGCTCTGAATGGTTTCAAAATAGTATTATTTCATTCCATTTGCTTTTTATGGAGAAAAACAAATGCTAAATTTGTAATTCAGTTTCGGAGAAGTTTTTTTCGAATAATTATTAGAAAAAAAAAACTGAATGGATGGTTTCTTATGAATACAAAATATCTCTTTAGTCTTTATATTCTGGTCACGTGTCAAAATACTGTGAGATATTTTCATAAATTTACAGGCAAAATCCAGTTTATGTTGGGTTTCAGAACATATATAAAATAAAATTATATGTGTGATCATATGAGGTATGCTTTCTAAATAAAGGCTGCTTTTAAGGGGGGAAAACCCTAAAGCTTCTGATTCTGGATACTCCCCCCCCTCGTAATCCCTTAGTTTTTTAAGCATTTTATATCTCATAAAAATTAAAATATTTCATACTCTCGCAATAAAACATTTTGCCTCTTTCTTTTAGAACCATGAGTTCTCGACTGTTAAATAAATAAATAAGTAAAATAATAAATAAATAAAATAAAAAAAAATAAGTATACAAATAAATAAAATGAAATAAACAAAATAAAAGTTCAAAAAATAAAGTCTAATGGAGTAGGATCCAAACAGTATGGTGGGAATAAAAAAAATATCTCAATCAAATGAGGACATTATGTATGGGAATCGGTCCTAAGCCTTGAGTTGTTTTGAAGAAGGGGAATTCTCCTTGCCGAGACTTTTGATGCCGGATCTTTTTTTATAACTAGTTCATCGCAGCTTGTCCAGTGTTGCAGTGTAGGCCGAGGACTGATGGTTGTTCCTTGTGGTGTACGACAAATTTCTTTACAAGGTTTAGAAAAATAACCAACATATTTAACCAAACCTGGAGTTTATCTACTTTTTTCTTAATTTTAGTAGCCGAAAGGGTACAATTTTTACTTCAAAATGCATCATTGGCATCGTAGTATTAAAAAAGCAAGTAATGATCAAATTGACTTTTTTTTTTTTACTTGCTCATTATATTTTCTAGTTCTCCTTCACATTTATACATAAACTTCTCATACATCATGCACGGATTGAATACAAGTAAGACTTAATTATTTTTTGAGACATTATTAAGTTAAAAAAATGCACATAGTGAAATAATAAAATATGAAAAAAATTCCATTAATACTACGTTTTCTAGTTGTGTTGAGTACATGAATTATACTGAATACAAAAACGTAACGCAATAACCAAATAACTTCTTTGTATACCAGATTGGCTTGGATATTCAATTCAAACAGAGGGTCTTATAGGAGCTTCTAGAAATCAGTCTGACAGCGGATACGGCTTGCAAAAGGAAATGGAAATAATACATGACAAAATTTGTCTTTTTCTAATTGCCGAAAACAGTTGCCTGTAACAAAGAAAAATTTTCCAAATACTAAATTGTGATATGAAAATGAATTTCTTTTCAATCAAAAGACTATACCAAGTTGCCTTATCTTTAATTTAGTAAATAAAATTATCCTTTTCAGTTACCGGTAGGAACCCTATATAAACACATTACTCTTCGACTAAAAGATGGTAATAATACTTAAAAATTCTACAGGGTCTTGATAAAAATGCATTTATAGTGACATACAGCTTTTGGGGATTATCTCCAAAATCTCCCCATATTTGGCATAGATTATGTGTTGAAAAGTGTTTTATGGATTTGGTCCGATGCTGATCATTTTTATTTACTTTGCTATAAGTAAAGTTTGTGACTTGTGGTTACATGACGTCCATTTCTTGTGGCTTTACACTCTGATATTGTGTTAGGCTGTGTACGAGTTTTATTTACCATCTCGTGCTCCTATTACATAGCTACATTTGATGATTTTATGAATGAAATGCAATACAAGATGAAATTACGTGTATCGGCGTTCCATCTTATGCTAACTTCAATGACAACATATGACACTACTGTTCGGGTCTTCGATTGGGGAATCGCATGATAGGTTACCAAAAACATATTAATGTGCTTCTGTCTTTATTTTCTTTCTGTGCAATGATTGAGCGTCTTCGAATATTTATTGGAACCGCTAATATTTAATACCGCTTTCTGCGTTGTTATAAAATCAAAATTAGAAATGTAATAAATTTTTCTTTTAAATAAATATTACAAGGTTTTTAATATTCTTCTCTAAGATGTATAGTGATCACCTTCTCTCTAACTCTCTTATAATTTAGGGAAAGATACACCCTTGTGCAAATTAATTGAAACAAAGTATTTTTTTTCTTGCTTTTTAAAATCATCCATATTATTCTTCAACAATCATACTAAAGTCCGTTTAAATATGTGTGGGATGGATAAATCCTTCGTCTATCAACAATTTCCACCAATCAGAGGGGTTTTGAGAGCGCATGCTTAGGAACTTTCGTAGATAATCAGCTCCACCTGTGATCACATCAGTTGAGAGTTCACTGTCGTCAGAGATCAGAGATGGATGTGACGCCGCAAAAGCGTACAAAGATCGTTACTCTGTTCGAACATAATCCAAAGACTTATAGAGATATTTCTTTATTAGAGATTAAGATAGCTGGCGTTAGTATTGCAACTGTGAGCTGTATCATAAAACAAAATAAAGAAACAGGATCCATATCTCCAAAGCGAAGAGGAAAATGTGGCCGAAAAAAGAAAACAACGCCAAAAGATGACTCGTTTCTACATACACAAAGTAAAAAATAACCTCGAAAGACTAGTGCTGCACTTAATAGAGATTTAAAATAGCATGGAATAAATATTAAATCATCTACTGTTCGGAGGCGCCTTCTTGCAGCCTATCGGCCTGTGAAGAAACAGTTTCTGACCCAACCAATGAAGAGAAAGTGCTACTTGTGGGCTTTAAATTATAAGAATTGGACAGTTTAAAATTGGAAGAAAGTGCTATTTAGCAACGAAAGACATTTTTTTTGTCCAAGGCCTGCGAACTCAACATGTGCGTAGATCGCCCGGCGAAAGAATTCGGGATTGCCACATAAACCAATTTGTTAAATATCCTCAAAAGAAGATGTTTTGGGGTTGTTTTGCTTACAGTGGGGTTGGTTCTTTGAAGCCTGTTGACGGTATCATACGTTCTGACCAATATATTACTATTTTGAATAGCAAGGTTATTCCAGAGTTGAAGAAACGATACCCTGATGGAACAGGGATTTTTCAGAAGGATTTAGTTCCGTACCATACGTCCAAAATGAATGTCAAGAAATTCCTCTCTGAGAAACAAATTGAGATATTGAAATGGTCTGGGAACTCTCCTGACATCAACCCAATAGAGAATCTCTGCGCTATATGCAAGAATCGCCTATTAAATATGGATTGTACAACTATGGAGAAGCTAATCATGGCGCTAATTCATGTGTGGTACAAAGACACAAATATTGCAAATGATTGTAAAAGATTGGTGGAATCCATGCCGAATCGTGTCCAAATGCTAATAAAGAGTCGAGGGGATCATATTATGTACTAAAAATGTTTTATTTTGTATAAATTTAAATAAAATAGCATTTTTTCTTCTTTTCCTCAATTTTTTGAGTTTGTTTCAATTAATTTGCACAAGGGTGTATATTCATTGATTTGTAAAGAAAACTTTTACTTGGACAAAAATGCAATATATTTTTTTAAAGTATTTTTTATCTTTCAAGATAACTTTGAAATGTTGTTTCGAGCGAGATATCTGACTTGTAAATGTTTTTAATAGACTATTTTAAATTATGCTTTTAAAAAGATTTTCTCAATTAAATAAAATTAATAGCAATATTTTTACTAGTTAGTACTAAATGCATAATTACGAATGCTATCACAGTATATGAAGAAAAGAAATATGTAAATAGTAAAGTAAAATTTAGGATTTTACAGTTACAACAGAATAAATATATTAAAATTGAGGAAAGAAACATGCTGAATATAAAACAGCGAAAACTTTCATTGGATGGGTTGCTTGGGCACAATGATGCTACGAATGGAAGACATGAAACGCACATTTTTATGGTAAACTTTTCCTAAACTGCACGTGCAAGACATTAGGCTCATTTATCTTTCATGCTCAAAGTATTTTCTTCCGCTAAATACATAGCTGGACTCTGGTCTGCAATTCACGCTGTTACAGCAGGCATGGCAACCTTTGAAATGTTGCGCACCAAACTTTAGGATATTAGCGAAGTCGCGGCCCGTATGATTGGGATTTATATGGGATTTTGAACAGTTTATATGTGATTGATTCGGGGGGTTTTGGTATGTTTCACGGGCCGGATAAAAAACCGTCACGGACCACATCCGGCCCGCAGACCGGAAGTTGCATATCTGTTTTGTTCAATATGAAGGGTGGCACGCTGACAAAAGCATTTGGAATATGTTTCTACAATTTATGACTTCAGTTTTTAATATTAATGTGCTCAAAATATCTTTCCTTAAGAAACGGTGGTGACGAATAATTTTGTGATTGACTTTTTCCCTGTATCTCGTGCGTTTTTTGAGATAAGAAAGCTAACTTCAAATTTAGCCAGCAGGTGGCGCTGTAAGCGGTGTTATTGAGTAGTGCATGACAACTTTAGAATACCTTGACCATACTTTTATGACTCTATCTCTTTTTGTTGTGAAATTATTGGGGTGACAATTGACTTTAGCGGACATACTGTATGTACGTGTGCATGTGTAACAGGAATAAAAAACAAGAAAAGGAAAGAAAAGAAGCATATGTTAACTTCTTGCGGCATTTCCAATCAATTAATTACAACAAAATCTTATTAATTGAGTGGATAGGCCGCAACTGTTATTTGAGAGAATGCGCTTGAGATTGTGAATAGAGAACTCACCCTCGTTTGGTTTATAATGATTTTGTTTTAATTTTCCAATGACGTCATCTCTACTTTTTTCCTTTTTTTCTGAAAATTTACCAACCACTTTAAAAACCATAAATGGTGCTAATACGGTACGTAAGACGAAAATGGACCTACAACACTTCCAAAAAAACACTTGTAATAGGAGCAAGCACAACATAGATCGTACATGGAGCAATTTGTATCATTCCGAAGGATAGACAGTAGAATACGAAGCTATGAATATGACATGTTGAACAAGTGTAATTCGAATAAGAGAAAATTTCTCCTGTGTTGCCAGAACTCCTTTATAATCACTTTCTTGGAAATTATTTTTAGCTTCACTAATTTTAGTCATTCGCGAATCGTTCTAAGTCCTAGTAATGGTTTTGCAACGGGCTCATTATTTTCGCAGAAAAAGGGTAGGTTTTGCTGTTCGATTGTTTGAAATGTTATCACTGTAACCTACCATAAGTACTATAATTTTGGGTAAGCGGAATGACTAGTATGGGTTGACTTACGTTGATAGTTTATAGTTTTCGATCACTTTATCACAACAATTCCTGCCCCATATTTCTCGATAACATTTCCGAATGTGAAAAAATATCAGAAAGTAAAATTAAATAGACAGCCTATCACGGCGTTGCATATTCTGATAATAGCATAGTATTTGCATTTTGAAAAAAGAAAAGTATCAAAATTTTAGATACTATGTTCAATTGCTTTCTTTCAATGTTACTAAGTAACCTCGAAAAATTCCGATTAGAACAAGAAAAGCCAATTCGTACATTTTTCTCAATAAATAACGCGTTCAAAAGTACATGAAATATAGCCAAGCGTTTCTTTAAAAAAGTAATAATATTTCGGACTTACGTCAAAGTTGTCACAACTTGAATTTTCTCTGAAAACATCATTCACTTTTTTAAAGCGAAAAATGACATTTATCACAAAGCGGCTTACCGCTGACACGAAAGGAACGTTGTTTGCCACTTGATTCATCCTTGACACAAGGAAAAAAAATATATACTGAAATAAACAGATGTATTGTGGTGAGAATAAATCATATTCACCTTCCTCTTGAGTGATGGCTTCAACTGGGCGGCTGGGTTCGCTTTTTCCTATTCGATTCTCTGCTATCACTCTGAATAAATATACTTTGGCTGGTTTCAATCCATTGACGATCCCCGACATGTCTGGACCTGTCACGGTAACATTCGACATACGGTTGTGCCACTTCCCTGGAAATGAACAGAGGAAAACGAATGTTTACTATATATTAAATAAACTGACACACATCTGAATGATGGATACTCATGTAAAATTCACATTGGAAAAAAATGGTTTCTTTATATTTACTATTCGGGAATCGATCAAATGTTGAGTAAAACATTCCTGGTGTTGATGTTCTCTCGGACGTGTATACTTTCGGGCTTTAGAGCATATCCAGTCTTTCAAATTTCATGACTCTGTGAGTCTATAAATACCTGTCCACTTTTGCCATCTACCTCAGCGTTCTTGGGTCGTCATTGTAAGAGCGTTCATATATAGCTCTTAAAGCTCGAAAGCTGGATCTCCAAAAATGATACAGGGCGCTCTCTGTATTACTGTATCTTTAAGCTGAACTCTGTTACAATTTGTATTTTTCGAAATTAAATTAAGATAATTAGACTAAAATATTTTATTGAATTACCCAAGCATGCTCCTTGAAAAAAGTTGAGTATGTAATCTCAAAAACTCTTATGGCTAATTTGTACTAACTATTCTATTCTAACTTTTATTCTAAAAAAAAAGAAAGAAAAGAAATGAAATGAAAAGCACATTAGTCACAAGGAACCAAGACAACATAAACATTTTAAAATGCCTTTTGGAACAATGCTGCATAAGTTACACATTGTTAAGTGAAAAAAATGCACTTCTTTTCATTATGTGGTACTTAATTCATCTAAATATTTTTTGTCCGGAGCAAGGGCTAGTAACCCTCTACCTTGCAGTGCGCCATCTTGTGTAGCCGGGAACTTGTCATACGATTGGCTGAGCTTAACAGGGCTTACGCCGAGGAGATCTAGATGTTTGGAAAAGTTAGAAGGGATAGGGAAGGGCATATAACAAAAATATATAAATTAATTCCTAAAATTCAAGGCCTTCCCCACCTAAAATTCAAACTTTCTATAAGCTTCCTTATAGTTCTTCCTTTCGCTTTCGAACATTATCTAGAACAGATTTTGAAAATCTAGTTCTAGATTTTGTAAATTATCTAGGAATATATATTTAATAGAAAAACGTATTTGATATATCTTCCCTAGGCCGCCAGTTTCATAGTCACCACAGCTCTCAAGAATTTTCAGCGTCTGTGAGATGTGGGCATTTCAATTGCCAATAAATATACCTTTTTTGAAACATGTGATCAACTTAACTTTAACTTTTAAATCAATCATGTGACAATATGTAATAAAAGTATAAATACTGTCGAGATAATGGCTTTTTCGTGATACGTCTGTTGCCGCAGAAATCTGCGAGAAAACCTGTTAAAATAAAAATATGTTCTAAACCAGGAATATTTCTTTAATACGTCTACAGCCACAGCCATAAGGATTGAAACGGCCCCAGGGCCTTCAGAATCAGACCCCACATTGCTTTGTGATTCTGAATTGTCTTCATACCTTCTACCTGACTTTACATTTATGATATATATTTTAGGACCACCCTGTATATATAATTTATAGATTTCATCCTTATGCACGATATCTTGATTATACATTTAACTATTAAGGCAGGAGATGCGACTCTAACAAGTTCCATAGTCCAGTAATTGAAAACAAGAGCATTCCCTATTTATTGTATGCTTGCAAAAACACGCTCAAGAAATTCCTTTATATATGGTATTATGTTAAACTGCGGTTCGATATTTTCCCTCCAAAACAATAAAACTCCACTTCCGTCAACAAACAGACGACCTTCACTCATGGCTGCAGGGTTAAACTACTTCCTGTCTGGAAATCGTAATCCCAATTTTTGTATGGTTTCTTAAAAATATGTCCTTAAGTTTGTTAAAAGGGCCAACACAGTTATTTTTGCAGCTATATTCTCCAGATAAAATTTTATAGCATTACACTGACACTGGGATTATGGACCCAAGCAGTTCCTTGTTCCAAGCCAAACCCCGCATTTACAAATAAAAAGCTTTTGTTTTATATTTCTTTCACTATTTGTGAAGGAAAAATAATGATATATGTGTGGCGAGGGAAATGTAGCTTTTTTAGTAATATAAAAAATTTGTATTTTTTTTTCAAGACACTTACATTTAAACAATCAAAACATTTAAAGAAATGGTATCAAGTACATAGCTGATGCACCTGTACTTTTCACGGGAATGTGGGGATAATTAAAACAATTATTACGGACGGACATATATATATGTATGTATATATGTGTGTGATTGATTATTACAACAAATTTTTGTCTATAAATAAATATCTATACATCTGGATCTGGATTCATATTTAATGTTTGTAAAACTATCTCGATGGTGAAATAATTTTTATAGTCACAATTTTTTTGGCATTCACTGATGCATTTTTAAATACACAATGTAAAAACGAGATCAAGAAATAATTAATTTAATTTTAAATTTTAACATTACCATTTACTTAACCGTATAAAGAGTATTTATTGTTGTCACAGGAGTCGTAAATGCTACAGTGAAACGAAACTCAACTTTTAAAGTTCTTAAGATTCGGATAAGTAAAATATATAAATATGGAAAAGAAAAAGACAAAATCTGAAGCACTTTCACATTCAAAATACACACTAAAATATGCATATTAAAAGCATATCCTTTTAAAGCGTCGGTCTATTTATCTTTCTTGATTCATTACGTTGGAAATGGAATCTTATACTCTAAGCCGGAATTATTTGTATTCCTGTTTCTATTACCTTTGAAAGTAAATCATAATCTATGAGCGTGAAGTATTTGTTTTTCTTGTTCTATAAAAGTGCTTCTTCACAGTTGATATCCGTATAATATCGCTTAGAAAAAGCTGTTTTGCAATCTTCGTCAAGCATATTCTGACTATACATCACCTTTATTTACCCTAACATAGACAATTTTATAGAAGCCAATTAATTAATGTATGATTAAATGAGTGCATTTTACACATTTTCATAGTTAAAGAGTGGCTTTTTAAGTCCTTAATCTCTTATAAGCATGACATACTACATGAAATCATTTAAAACAGTGTTAAATTACATAAACATACAGAAAAAAAGATGAAATATTAGTTGTATAAACTATTATATATAAATAAAATGAAAGCATAGTTCATTAATATTAAAAATTACAGCTCGGGTTATTTTCGACAAGAACACTTTGGATGCATGTTACACCTAAGAGCAAATTTCTAACACCGTTAAGAGAACCCCTAACATTCCCAAACACTGAAAAATAAGTGTTAGGTGAAATAAGAATTTGGGCTGGCGCAATATGTGCAATAACCGGGCAATTTCCCCATACCGATGCCAAAACGACACTAGCAACTAAGGCCCACCTGTCTCTCGATAGATCGAAGTTATCTGTGTACATTACATCGAACTCTCTCATTTTACATCAAACGATGCATGCACAACATAAAGCTTTTATCACTTAACAGATTCAGATAGAAAGAAAAATAATTCTTTGAGGAAAAAGAACGAAAAAGAAAAAAAAAAAAAAACCTTTCGTATCGTGATATCAAGAAACTTTGTATCTTTCAGCAAAGATTTTCTGAGAGACATGGCATTACAGAGAATTCTGAAAGAAAATGAATAAATAAATAAAAAGTTAATAAATAAAAAAGGGGGCGTAGACCAGTTCAATTAATTGCGGGTCATAAAAACTGGAGTTACGACTCACAGTGGGGGATAGCTTCAGGGATGTTGCAATTGTCGGAAGTGCAGGGGAAGAGTGTAGGCAGCAGTTTATATTGCTTCTCGTTTCCCTGCTTTCCAGATGAGTTGGGTTGAGCTGTTTCTGGTGTATTGCTGCAGTCATAAAAATATAGCATCTTATCTTCTCAGAAGTACTGCTCTCTCTGCATTTCGATGTGTGGAAGTTTAATATTTAGTTCGTTGTGACTTGATCAGAACATTGGAGGGGAAAAAAAATACGAGTTTGAAGTATGAGTTCATAAAATTTTTGAGCGTCGCTTGAAGCGTAATATGTACGTCAGTGAAAAAGTGTTTTATTGCAATGCTCACAACACGAGACAAAGAAAAAAAATAATAAGGAAAGTTTCTATACTATGAAATCAATAATTTGTTTTTAAAGTTTTAAAAAGTGAATTAGGTTAGAAAACTTTTTAAAAATGTTTAACTTTCATGAAAAAAAAAAACTTTATTGTGATCTATTAATAGCTGCATGGCACATTTATTGGTCTATTTCTCTAGTGATATATTCTAGTAAACTGCCAGAATTCAGCGATTAATCTTGATGTGAGCTGTAACTTTTACTGAATTAAAAACTAAATGCTGGTAGTACGTGGATTGTACAAAACCTTTTTTGCCTCGAATAGTCTTATGATCTTACACCAGAAGACATGTTTGTACATCTACTTCACTAAAGAAATGTAATTTTGTTTTCTTTGAAATAGATTATTGGCTCCAACATGCAATTTCGACAATTATAACCCGTAGAATAGAATGTTTTGAAAGACTTAGGGTGACTCTGTACATAAACTACCCTTTTCACTGCAATGAAAAAGACAACTCTGCATTACCAGACTCAAAATACAAACATAAATACGAACACATGTACACACTTACAGATGTCGCGCAGTAAAATGTTAAAGTGGATAGAGGATTGGTCAAACTTGATTTCTCTTTTAACAACTGTATACGTAATTTTTCAATGCTAAGGTACCTACCTTTATAATGTGCAAGAAATTAAAAAGCTATTAAGTACATAATTATGTCAAATTATACCAATTATATGCTCTGCACTTCCAATTTCATGATTCGTTTGAAAATGCAAATGTACATATATTATTTATCATAAAATATCACTTAGTATAAAGAGAGTTAGTTAGAAACATTTAAATCTCTTTATGCTGTATAATTAAATAAAGTTTTCAAATTAACTTAGTAACACTGTTTTCAGTAACTGTTTTAGTTATTTATAAATATATGCAAAGCGTAAAATGCAAGTTGTAAATTAAAACTTTCTAATCCAAAAGGGGAAAAACTTGACGCTGGAACACATTACTCACATACGTCGACAGAAATATTTTCCCCTTAATAATCAGACTTATCACGTGATATTTATTTCTCGGGTGAAATTCTTTAAAGTAGCATACGTAAATTCTAATACTATAGTCTTAATTTAAACAAGAAAATTATTAACCAGCTGAGAGTCCGTTCTTTGAACGGAGAGAAATTGCTTTGTATGGATAAAGAATGTATAGACATTCAAATGAATCAGAAGAATTCTGAAATCTAAATCACTAAATACGTGAAGGATGTTGGATGAAGGACATGATTCCCTCTCTTTCTCAATTGTTTCAGGTTTAATCTTGTCTCGTCTCTAGTGTTAATATTGTACACTTTGCAAAATCCAAGCTGCGATTTCGCAGCATGTAAATCGGTTAATTTAAAAAAGAAAATTATTAACCAGTCTGAGTAAATTGTGAGTTTTTAAAAAGAGTTTGACTTTAGGGTTTAGCAACTAAATATTAGCTATTTAGATGCTCGACAAATAAATACGATACTGGAGAAAATCTCGAAATGAAAACAAAAAAACAAAACAAAAAACTTCTAATTTAAATTTCAGAAAAATCATTTGCAGTTGCGTAATGAACTGTTCTAGTGAACCGGTAATGAATTTAGTAAAACTAACGAAGGCTCATAACTGTGAGAATTTTAATCAAGCTGTTATTAGTTTTTTATCCTGATTAGTTTATCAATTTATATTTGTAATAAATTATTAATTAGTGTAGTTGAGATTGAAAAGTTGGATTAAGTAATATAAGAATTTACACATATTCAATTACTTATTTTTCAGCACATTACATATACGTACATATTACACTGGGAAAGATTTTGAACTATAAAGTACTATATTTACAGGTATGTACGCATGATCCTTATCTTTGAAATGATTGTAAGCACATACGAAGAAAAAAAAATACTTTCGGTTACATCAAAATATCATTAAGACTAATGCACACACATGTTGAAGCGAGTTTTGCAAATCTGATAATGGTGGAAACATCGTTAAATTGCCAAAAAAATACGAGGATATCACGCGATAGATGTGAAAAGAATATGCGAAACGTACTATTGATTTCTTCATCGTGAGTTAGTCCTTGGTGCAAACAAACATTGTAGTTTTCCGAAAGACAAACATAAAAACGTTGTGGGTGTTTATTCGTACAGCGAATGAGATATCTAGCAATCTTAAACATTTAGACGTCTAGTCCGAATGAAAATTTTTATACTTTTTGAGGGGTCTGCTGAATGTCCTTTTTTCCCCCTATTTACGGAATACACCGAAAGTTGTTGCGAATATGATTTATTTCGCTATTTATTTATTTTGATAAACAATCAAGGCGATAATTGTATGCGAATAACTGAAGGGTTTTCTGAAAAAAAGAGGTATCTCCAGCTTCTCAGGTTAGGAAATAAAACACGCTTTCAGATTCAAGACAAACTAACTAAGTTGCGAGCTCTGTTTCTTTGAGTGAAGGAAGAACTCTGGATTAGAGCTACATCCTTTTGACACCAAGCAAAATAGTTTTTTTTTACTGCATAATATTACTGCGTTTTTATTGTGATTAGTTTATCAATTTATAGTTGTAGTAAATTATTAATTAGTATAGTTGAAAAGTTGGATTAATTAACATAAGAATTTACACATATTCAAATTAATTATTTGTCAGCACATTACATATACGTACATATTACACTGGTAAAGATTTTGAACTATAAAGTACCACAAACTAAAGTACTAATACATGCAGCTTTAAACTTCCGTAGGGTGGAGGTACCTCTTTTTTGCAGCAAAATCTTCATTTTTTAAAGTGCTTAATTTGTAATTTTTTAACTGGTTATGTGAAAATATATACAGTGTAAGCATATTAGGTCCACCAGAAAGTTCTGTGAAGTGGAAGAAAATGATACGTTTTTTTTTTTTTGCATTTAATAATAGCTACATTGTAGTACAGTTACCATCGTTAATTATGAACTTTTGCCAGGGTGATTGCGATTCCTTAACATTATTTTGGAAAAAAAGTATTGTGTTTATAGATGAACTGAAGTAGTGTTTGGCTTAGATCTGTTTTAGTTGATCTTCAAACCTTCACTTTTTAATTAGAGAAACAATCGATAATCAGGAGGGGGGGGCAGATCTGAATGTGGGGTATGTGAAGGTTGACGCAAATACCCAGCCTATTTCGCACGCCAAAGCAGCTTGTGGTTTCAAATCTCCATGACCATTTAGCATTATATATATATAAATATTTTTTTCTTTCACAATACCGACGGACTGAACATTCAAACAGACTTAAAGTTATTGTAACATGTAATTAATTTATCAATATTAATGATACATTTTTTAAAATTAATAACAGCAAATATTGTAAGTTTTTTCTTCAAAAGAAAAAAAAAGGCTTTCTTGTTTAATTCATTTCAAAACCTCATAGAAAACTTGATTTATTTTATATTATATTGACATGTAGTATAGTTGAGTTCTTTCGAATCTACAATCTTTAACCAAGATTTCTTACCATCAACATTTTAAAACTTTATCTGCATTTTATTATTATTTTATGTCCTCTTTCTTCTCGGTTGAATTTGTCTTCATGGCAAAGAAAAAGCGTTTTACTTTTTATTCCTCAATTTATGTTTATAGTAGCTATTTTCAATTTCTTGGCTGGCATGTTCTTATCTTTCCTTTATGCAGTTTCTTTCTTTTATCTTACATTTTCCCCCCTCAAAAATTTCTTTTTTGATCTCCAGTGTCTTTTCCACTTTCTTTTTTCACTTTCATCTTTTTCAGTACTTGGAAAGTTATTTTTTGTAAATTTTAACTGTAACATATAATATTGAGTTTAAAAGTGTTAAATATGCTTTTGCACAAAATATCATTCTCTCTTTTATTTCTTTTTCCTCCTTCCTTCTTTATTTTTTTTCCAATTAAAAGCACTTAGTTGAAAATTTGTATTTTGTTTAAGACAAAGTATCATTAAAAATTTGTTTTAAATGATACATTCTGGTTTGTTTGATATTTTTAGGATTAGTTAATATGCATCGATGCAATTTTGATCTCAAAACACCTTTATTAGAAGAATGCCATATCTAAAATTTATTGTTGGAAGTTGGCAGATACAAACACACAACAAACTTAAATATTACTAAGCAAATATAAAATATTATTTTATTGAAATTATCGAACTGAAATTATTCACTTAATGAATTAATTATTATTTTTCATTAGCATAGTAATAAATAAATCCCTTTAGAAGTAAGAGAAAAGAAAAAAACATATATTATAAAACTTTTAATGTTTTTTTTTTTTTTTTTTAATCGCGAACTGAACCACGCATCACAAATCTCTTCGAATCAATACTGATAGATTTTTATTCATTTGATGTTTTACAGCAAAGATACTTATTTGCTTATGTATATACCACTTTTTTAAGATTTAAAGAATTTATGAAACATAATTTTAAAATTAAGGTTGTGCCTTTACTAGATTTTTTAGATCTTACAATCTAATTTTCTTACCTATGCATACGTTAATGATAAAATTAATGCAATAAATGTGTTGTTTATTAAAAACCGAAAATCCGAAAGTTTATTAAAACAAGAAATAATACAAATATGTAAACAGACAAATGTTTTCTTTCCCTTTCTTTACATCATGTATTGAGTAATATTAATAGCTGTCAGATATACAAATATAGTCAGATGCCATCTTACAGATGCATGCTGACAATTAGTGTCTAGTTTCGCAGACCTCTGTGTTCTAATATTTATTAAATTTAATTGGCAACTCCATATTAACATGTTTTTACGAACATGCCTCCTTCCCACAATCAAAAATAAGGTTTTAAAAGTCTGTGCATCAGCAAAAAAGTATTGCAGGAACATGCGGAATAATGATGCAAGTACGTCAGAGAAGACATACGTGATTTGTGATCAAGCAGAAAAAATTCAGGTGAAGTTATATTTTTACTTCGGTATCAAAAGCATTATTTACATTGTTTGTGGTATGGTATTCTTTTCATTTAAAACAACAGCAAAACTAGCAGTAGTTTCTGCTCTTAACTCAAATGTTAGTGGCGTACCCTAATCTTAACGAAAATACACCATTTATGTTGTGTATTATACCTTTTTTTTGTTGTTTGTTTGCTTACCGAGAAGAAGAAAATCAATGATAAATTTTACACAAACTTATTAGCAGTTTCAGCATTTCACCTTGAACTTAACAAAAATACACCATTTTACTCATATTGACGGCTAAATTAAAACAATTATTTTAGTGTCAAGGTAATTTGTTTTAGCTGTGTTATAGCATTCATACAGAAGTACACCTGGATAGAATTTTTTTTTTTTGTTCAATGTCGGAAAATTCAGCGTTCGTTTTTATGAAACATTGCCATCGATTGATATAACTACCAACAATGTAGCGGTCCTACGAATCGCCACACTGCCAGTTGCGCTTCATAAAAGTTATTTGCTGTGCGGCACGTGATTTGCGATTCGATCGACCTCCTTGTTGCTGAGAGTTAAATCGATCGTTGGAGACGGTTGTACTTTTTCAGAGTTGGGGCTACAGCAACAGTCAATTCAGTTTTTTTTCTAGATCTTTGGGTATGATATCTTTTATTCGAAACAAAACTTGAATTACCATTAAGGTCTGCTCAAAGACTGATGCAACAGAAACAAAACTTAAACATCTTAATTTAAAAAGAAAATAATTATCATATTTTATTGCAATCTTAGAAACATTTTTTAAAAGCCAATTTTGAGCATAGACAGTTATTTATAATCAGAAAATGATTAATCGGTTAAGAAAATTCTTGCAAAAACTTGCTATCAGTCTTATGACATACGGTGCTTTTTATCTGAAGCTTAGCCCTTGTTTCTAGCCAGATGATTCACTAGCACAGAATGGCAAATTAATCATCAGAGGCCTCTTTAAATATCCCCACTTTTTATGCATGTCAAAGACTTTTGTGTTTGTGAAAAATTGAATATGCAAAAGACTTCCACAACAGGATTGCAGTGGAGGTAATTTAGTATAATGATCGTTTACTATCGTTTTCTGGTAATTTTTGAAAAAGATTAATTAAAAGGGTAAATGTGATTTAAAATTCAAGATTTTGAGGCCAAATTATGTAAGGAACAGACTTTAAAAAAGCTTTTTGCGTTATGTTTAAAGATAAACTGACAAAATTAAGTTGTTTATTGTAATTTATTCATCTATATGAACTAAATGGAATGAATACTACTTGCATTTTAAAACAATTCCAGAAGTTTTTAGTATATAACGGAAATTATCTTGTATGAAACTATGGTCGGAAATTTTATTATAATGCTTAAAATTAAATACAAACTTAAAAACACATACTACTTATAAAATGAATTTTACTTACATGTTATATAATAAGCTTTCCGAAAATCATTGGTGTTGCATTGTTTGGACACAGCAACATTCGAACTGTCCAGCAAGGTAGTAATATTCGGAGTACATTTTTGGTTAAATTCTTATACTGAGACATGCTGTTCACCATTGCTTTCAATTAGAGATTCTCTCATAAATTTCAGGAAAAAAAAAAAAAAACCCATCGTGGTATTTGGTGAATCTTACATATACAGACGAAAAGTATTGTTCATAACCAATTAGTTATCCAGAGTTATATAGGGCTAAAGAGCAGATGGCAATAGAGCACGGGACTCCCTTTATCCTTTTTGTGGCAAAGACGCTATTTAAACAAGTGTCTAAGACAAATTAGGGGTATGCCAATCACTGTTGGTATGTTCCAGGTGTGGCGAGTTACGACTTGTATAGCATCCCCTTCCACCACCTCCTCCTTTATCTTTCTCAGATTTTTTATTTTCACAGGTTCATGTTTCAGTTTTTAATTTTACTAAGCAATCGTTTTAGTGCGCGTTTATATTGATTTAATACCGTACTTGGTGATTTGACCGGATTAAGCTGCTGATTTTTCTAAACGATGGGTTCTGTATGTAAAAAATTTGAATAAATAAATGAATAAAATCAGGATACAGTAAGTCTAAATATCCATGTTACCTCTCACTAACTCATATTTTACATGTAACTTATATATAGTAATAATAATAATAAGAAGAAGGAGAAATCTGTTGTATGTTTTTTCTGTACAAAACTAATTTATTGCAATCAACATTGGCAGTATTACCTCCCTCGTCTTTATACTGGATAATATAATGCGTGACATGGCTGTTTCCTACGTACTGCGGTGGTGACCAGGCTAGCTTCACACTGCGACTAGTAGTCTCGACAATATGTAGTTCCTGGGGGCCATCTGGAGGCTCTGTAAATACACGAAGAAATATACAGTTAACAATCACATGTTGAAATAATTAAAACGAACGACGATTATTCAATTCTTTTTATTCATTCAGCTTGGAAACAGTTGCTGTAAGCATCTATTTATTTTCTTTCTTTATCCCCCCCCCCCCGAAAAAAAAACTGTTTTTATTTCATTTTTACAAATTGTAAATATTTATTTATATGAATCAATTAAAAGCTAAACAGAAAATGCGGCTTTTTTTTCTTTTCTCTTTATAAAATAGCTTGCATTTACTAAAGCAAATGCAAATGGATCGAACAGAGAATTTAAAATATAGAAAATATTTACTTAAAATGTGCCATGCTATGAAATTTAAATTAACATTCACATGCCCAATATATAGTTTAATATACCGTATAAGAAAAAAAAATGTAACACACTATAACGAAACGAAATTTAAATTTATAACAAAAGTGAATGAACATAAAATAATACATTTGTTGAAAAGAGTTTAAAATTACGATACTTGGCACTGTAATGCGAATACTAGAAAAATTAGCTATGACCCTAATAAAAATTTTTATGTCTGTACAAACAATTCTTTGAAGGATAAATAATACAGAAAAAATTACAATAATTATTAATTTATTAAATTCTACATTTGCGATCGAAGAAGAAGAAAAATGTTTAAGAATATTTTATATGTGGTTAATGGAAAAACTCAAAATTTAATACTAAATATTATTATTTCTTACGTTATTTTGAGTTTAGGACCGTACCCCTCTCACAAAAAGACTTTATAATTATCATTTCGTTAGCAAAAATGGAAATTACGGGTAAGGGTTAGGGGAGCCCCTCTCCACTACTTCCCT
The DNA here is from genome assembly GCA_038373885.1 of Cheiracanthium punctorium. Classification (NCBI taxonomy): domain Eukaryota; kingdom Metazoa; phylum Arthropoda; class Arachnida; order Araneae; family Cheiracanthiidae; genus Cheiracanthium; species Cheiracanthium punctorium. The sequence goes on along the minus strand of JAWZYV010009161.1, from coordinate 504,595 downwards.
GGGTAGGGCCTTGTTTGAGTTCACAAATTAATTTTTTCTTGATCAACAGCAGTAATTTCTTATAAAAAAACCATGTAAAAATTATATGTTCCACATTTTCCTCTTCTTGAATTACGCTTTGTGGCTGTTTAGTTCAGTATTTAATGCATCTAATTTACATTTTAAATAAGTAGTATCTTAATTTACTTTTAAAAGGCTTTTTGAATTAAATGAAAATTAATTGCATTTCCTTCATTTTATTCAAGAAAAAAATATACTACAGGAGACATTAACTATCTTTTGATAGTTTTCTTCAAGAAATTCATACTCTGTTGAACCCCTATATGCCTGAAAGAAATACTGAAACATTTTGTGGTGCACAAAAATCTTTTGAAAATGGTACTTGTGTTTTTATACGAATGATATAATAATTTTCTTTTCAAACTTTTTGATAACTATAAAATTTTATATGATTAATTATTAACATGTAATTTCGAAAAATTATTTTTTTAACTACAGTTATTTACTTGGCTTTACGTTATTTTTCGCTGAAAAATGTGAGAAGTTCACTTTAATGGAAGGGGATAATTGAGAGTATCTATCGAAGAAACCTGTATACTGCGCATCAGATATTTTCTACCGAAATTGCAGTTCTTTACAAAATGTGCTATTTTCATCATATACAGGTTATTCTCAGAAACTGTTACGAATCATGCACCTTGTATTCTACGTCATTCAATTTTATTTAGATTGTTGTTACAACTTTTTACATAAAGCTTTTGAAAAAGAAGTTAGTGTTAGTACATTGTTCCGTTTATTTTGATATTGAAAATCATTAAAATAGCTTCCGAAATGTATACACGCAATTTATTACTTTCTCAAAATCTGTTGCCGCTCTATACGTAAAAAAAAACAATAAATGAAGGGCTACAAAAATAGAACTATTTTCAATTAATGGGCATCAGGTTGAATGACCCCACTTATGATTCGTTTGTACGCTATAAACAATAAAATTTATTCAGAAACTTCTTTAGGATGATTTAAATCATCATAATGTTTTTTAAATGTCTACCAAATTTTCCATTGTTTAATTGCTCATGATAAGGCTGTGTCTTATTAAATAGTTACCTTACATTGTCATTATTTTTTCTGTGGCTGCCAACAGCATTTGAATAATTGTTTTTGGAAGAAAATAACCTGTTTAAAATAAGATGGCGCGTTCTTTATTTCAACGTCCGCTATGTTGTTTTCTTTATGCTAAGATGTTATGTCATTAAGTTTAAAGTTGAACGCCTGTATTAAGCTTTATCGAACTTGCTCATAATAAGATAAAAGTCAAGTCTAAATAGAATAAACGAAATACGTAAACCCAGGACCTCCGAGAGAAATTTTATAAGGCGGGACAGAAATGTTCCCGGGCCCCTCCCCCCTCCCCAACTTGTTTTTGCCTCAAGAAATATATTTTAAATTCTGCCCAAATTTACTTTAAAATTAGTCATTAAAAATAAAAAAGTTAATATTGTGGGGTCATTTTTATTCTTACCTAAATTATAATTTTAATAATAGTATTTACAATCTGTAATAATGTATTACAAAAAATGTAAAAAAAATGAAGTATCATTACAGTATTTTTATAAACAGATTCCAAAATCTTCCTTTGCCTTACCACCCTCGCTGTCTAACATGTGTTGCAAATCACCATTACCAACAATGCGTCATTTATCTGTAAATGCATCAGTTCATATTTTGCTATAGTTAAACACACAGTTTTGAAAATTAATTTTTATTTTATTTTAGGGATTTTTTATATAGAATGCTAAAAGAAAAGAATGAGTAAGGAAATATTCATATTTAGCAATTTTTTATTCATGCTTGAAGGTTAAAATATATAAATTGTAGAATTAGCATATTTATTATTTAATTTTAATAATGGCTTTTCGTGCCTTTTTACTTGCAAAATTTTGTATAACATCATAAAAATTAATAGTTCTGGCAATATCAGATTGGATGCTTAGTCTTGCTAAGTCTACAAGTCGTTCTTGAGACATGGTTGATCTTAACAAATTTTTTTATGAGTTTCAATTTGGTGAATGATCGTTCAGCAGAAGCTTCCGTTGCTGGAATGGTTAAAAAATACCCTAAAGGCGATGCAAACATTTGGAAATAGATCGTTTAGTTTATGTTATGTTAGTATGTTGAATAAATCCAGAGGCTTTATTTGATTTTTCTAGCTGCACGTGTGAGGGAGGGGGCGCATTTTTGTATTTTGCACCACTTAAGAATAAAAGCTAGGACCGGCATTGCGTTGGGCTGTGATTTTTTAAATTAGTTTTTTTAAAGTAAAGATGTAGAAAGGAAATTTGTAGTACATTTTGAAAAATACACGGGCCCCCTCTAGTTCGACGGGTCCTGGGGCAGTGCCCCGGCTGCCCCCCCCCCTCTCGCTGGGCCTGCGTAAACCTCATATGAAGCGTTCTTTCTCTAATCGGTGTCCAATCGTTTAACTTAAGTTATGCTTTAACTTTTATAATGAGATGCAGAAGTCTTAGATACATTGTAAGTGTTTTGATACATTTTATTAGAATAACCAGTTTTCTGGTTAATAGTAAGTAAAAGTTGTAGAAGAAAGAAAACATTTTTCAAAACACATTGAACCGAGAAATAGTAACATTTTTTCATACACGTGTATGTTTAGTATCAGGGCACAAGGCAATTAGAAACAACATAACTGAAGCGGCATTAGTTGAAACTGAGAAGAAATTGCAGGTAATATTATGCGAATTTTCTGATTGCATTCATTACTGTTTTTCTTTTATCAGTATTGAGTATGTGGAGCCTTGTACAGAAAATAAGTTTAAAATTTCATTCACAATAATCAAATTACAGTTTTGATTCATCTAAGGAATGTAATGGGTGAACCTTTTGTTATATTTCCACAAAAGCAAAGAACTGAGTAAAATATTCTTTTGGAATAGTTAGCCTAAAAGCCCGAAGAACATGAGATTGAGTAGAATAGACGGTGCATAAAGTATCTCAGCATAACCAATATGAATAATACAATATCTTTTAATGCATCATGCGAATACTGCATAAAACTTTCATTTTACTACGGATCTGGTTATCATATTCGTCGATAAAAATAACCTAATAATGCAAATATATGAAGCTGAAGTTATTTTTTTTGGTATGTATGCATTTAGATAGATATTAATGAATACGAGTTACTTCAATATTTTGTGTAAATTACCTTTTATATTAAATATTTGAAAAAATAATTGTACGGAATACATTGGGGAAATTTCAAACGAACTAAGAAAAAGTTATTGTTAATTGATTATTATTTTTGAGAAACATAAAATATTTGTTGTGTTTTTTATGAATGAAGTCCCGTTGAACCTCTGGACAGAACCAGGGGATTACATAGGGAAAAAATGTAGGGTATGTGAAATGTAGTCGTTTACAATAAACAAAATTTTTCATGATACAAAGATGTGAATTTTTATGGTAAATTTCGGAGTGAAGGAACATGCCCATGGCCACGCTCTTGAATTAAACCTTAGATTTAGCACATAGCTGCCAGCTATTCCGAAAAATAATTAACTTCTTTTTGTAAATGGCAGATCTTTTACAAGTTGGAGGTCAGCTCATACACCAAATTGAAAAATTTTGCTACGTTTTAAGAATAAAATTCCTGTTTAAAAAACGTGGTTAATTATATTTGGGAGTAGTTGGCAGCTATGCTCAATACAATGGTGTAAAAGTTGAGGAATCTATACTTCGACTCGTTCTAAACCTGATGGTATATATTTTCTGTCAGTTATTTTATGACGTTTTAATCTAAATCTGAATTTTTGTAGATAATTGAATTTAGATATACGCTCAATATATATCAGTCAAACATGATTATAATCATCAAGTACATTAAATATTTTTAATCCCACAATGCAATAGTCAATTCTATGCGTTTTATGTTTATTAGCTCTTCAGGAGCTAATCCTTTATATCAGCTATTATTAGCAAACTATATAACAGTTTGCTGATTCTTGTAGGTATCAAAACTAATAATATGTGATTTAAAATGTGGAATTACGAAGAATTACTTAAAATGTGTATTACGAAGATAATTACTTAAAACAAATGAATGCAAACAGGTTAGCTGCGACCATTGATTTGCTTTGGTGATAATATGTAACTAATTTTAAGGTTTAGGAGAAATGTAAAAACTGTACAGAATTGCTAGTTATAGTTAATTTCATTATTAATTGTTATGGAATTTACTTACGTGAATTATTTTTACATTTTAATGGGAGATTTCTTTTTATTTTTTTATGGCACTTGCTATAAAGCATTTTTGCCACTACTAAGGCCCCAAATACTGACCATTTTATTATGGGATCACCCAGTGGGCGGCCAGCGTTACCCCCTATGAAGGGGCGGACAAGTTAACATCCATGCGCAAGCCATGATTTGAATCCGAACCCAAAGCGTGATTGAATACTACACCATCTGGGCGGCTCAGTGGGAGTAGATTAGTACAGATCTATTCCAAAGTACTTTACTTTGAATTGTGGATTGTTAATTTTAGTTTTGTGTATTACTAAAGCCGGATTCATACTGGCCGTACCGCACCGCTAAGACGCCGCAATGACGTCACGTGGCGGAGCAACACGGCGAGCGCCGAGGGTTTGCGCATTATCTGGCGAGAACAGATATTCCGCAGCGACCGCAAAGCTACAGCGAATTACAGAAGAGCTTTTACAGCTACAGCCAATTACAGAAGAGCATTGGTGTATTTACTTGCGGCACCGCAAGCTCGCCGCGCGGACAGCCAACGGTCCAAAACGGCGAAACAGTACGGCATGGTTGCAGTGCGGCGCGGCAGATATGAATCCACCTTAAGGTACAGTCCCCGAGCTTAATTTCGTGCCCGTCGGTGTATCTTTTTCTAAATAACGCCATCTAGTTTTAATACGCCAAATCTAAAGTTAGCTATGTCAGTCGGCCATTGTAAAAGTTTGACGGTGAAACGTAGCTCCTTCAGAAAGATATTTAAAAAGAGAAAAAACTGTCCAAGGTGAGTTTTGGATGAAAATACTATTAGTTAAATATAGATGTACTTGAGTTATTGTAATGAAATGTTTGACAAAATTTGTTGTTATTTCTTAAATTTAAATTGATTGAAATTTTATGTAGGTTACGACATGTGCTTTTAGTTTAATGGATGATATCCACAAACTTGACAAATTCTTAATACCGTTCTCTCACATGAGCCTAATATCGCCCCCCCGGGACGGTATTTAGGTCACTTCATCTGAACCAAGAAAATCAACGGCATCACCTAGGTTAAGCAACCCTTCCTCCCCGTTTATAGTTCCAGCTGACATAAAACCTGCTCCAGTTATTGAGCCACCTTCAACGCCACCTAGGCGAGGCAAAGCCATGGTAGCTACGGATTCACCGCATAAACAAGAAATAATAGACGACAGACGTTGAAAAGAAAGAAAAAAAAAAGATAAAGATGAAAGAAAAACAGGAAAAAAGGGTTATAAATTTAAGGAAAAATATGACAGGAAGCAACAAAAAGGAAACCAAAGAGCTACGTAAGAATCAATCTTCTGGCGAGGACACGTCTGATGAAGAACCGATTTTTGTTCTTACTGACGAAGAAGATAGTGACAACCATGACGCTGAATGCCCAGTATGTCGGAAAAAGTTTTCTCAAGATACAAAGGGAGATAAATGGATAAGATGCACAAAATATTTCCAGTGGATGCATGAGGATTGCGTTGAAAATCCAGGAGTAAATTTTATTTGTGCAATCTGTTTACAGAATTAAAATTGCTTAAACTATACCAATGATTCTTAAAACTATGATTAGATATAATAATAATGATTATTAATAATTATCTTTAAAGATAAAATTTAAGTTTACGTACTGATTATTGTGATCTCAATATCGTCCCCGGGACGTAATTAGGCGTCTAAAAAAATATTCTCAGAATTTCTTCTTTTTTGTTAAAGCTATTTTTGTAGAAAAAGTAACAGAGTTAAGAAGTTTTTGACTGTTCAGAATAATGAAGAAATGTTTCAACGTAACTCTGATGTTTTATTTATTACTTCACTTGGTATATTATTTTAAAATTTTGCTTTTTACAAAAAGGGGACGTTATTTGGCGACTATATCTTATGCTCTTTAAATGTACAACTGCTAGATTCTTTAAAGCACTATGCTACGGAAGTGTTAACGTTTTATAAACAGAAAGCTATAGACATATGCAGGAGAGCTTTACTAAAAACCATTATAGCAACTACTTACCTTGTACTATCAGCTGAATGTTAGTATCATCTCTGCCGTAGGCATTGTTAGCAATGCAGCTGAATAAAGCTGAATCCCTTCTATCTGCCTGTCTTATGAGAATTTCAGAGACGATGCCAGATGATAAAATAGTTTCAACTAATTCATATCTAATAAAATACATATGAAAGCGACATTGAAATAAAATTTGAACTCAACAATACGAAATTATCATAAAAATTATATTTATAATAAAGTTCCAGAAAGAGAAGATGGTAGAAAGTTTTCAAGACTTTCTATTAGCATAACTGATAATGCACATAAAACCATAAATGGGGAACTGAACTGAATATATGAAGATTAAAGAGATGATTTTAAATTCAAATTCTTTATGCTTAGCATTCTTATGGATAATCAATAATTTTATCATTACCGATGAGTCACTCTGTGTTAAAATCTGTTTACTTTCGGTCGCACACTGCATTGAGCTTATTTTTGTAAAATTAAAAGTTATTGTGGCTAAACTGCAAACATAAGAAAATCCGATATGCATGTAGTAGCAAAATTTTATGCGAAAAGAATATTATTATACTATAAAATGCATGTTTTTATTGTCGCATAAAATTACTGTTATTGCAATTTAAATACGGAACAAAATGCAAACTGAGAATCATGTAAGGGTCTTATGTATTTTTAATATTGTATGTTCTTTCATACATTTATAAATATGTAATGCTGATAAATTATGAAACGTTTTTATTATTGCTAAGTTATGACTACAGTCACGTTTAATGATGTTTCAAAAACATATCATTGCAGAATATTTAATAAGAGAGGGAACGAGAGATAGTAGCACGGCAGCGTTTATGTAACACGCAAAGAGATGGCTCTTTTTTATATTCAGCATGAAATAACATGGGAAATAACTTTAGTTAAAATGCAGCATAAAAGTGCTATAAAACTTAAAGTCACACTCTACAGTTTAACGTTTAGTTTCCATATTTAATTATTTGATCGGACATTTGCTATAAAAAAGCGGTTCTTATAATATTTGAAAATTGTTTTAGTGTTAAAATAATGAATATGCATGTAAAAAAAAAACCTTGCCATCTGTCATTTCTTCTGTTCTAATAACATACAGTGAAGGAATGTGCCGTTTTATGCGTCGTTGCGTATAAAGGGTTATGTAATATTCTTCGTAAAATGTAATGGAAGCCCCTTGTGAAAGTTCTTCAAATATTAACATAGATAGCGCTAAACAATAAACTTTAGTCAAAAAATCTTTATTCCGTGACAGTTAAAATTTAAGATATTATTATTTTAAATGGAGGTCAGAACAGAATTTTTAATACCCAAAGAAACTTAAAGCTTTAACATTTTAAGGAAATACTACAACTAATATGTATATAAAAAATGTTATAGTATAAAAGGAATTTGCAAAATTATTATGGATGTAGTACTTTTATTAAGAAACATTACATTATTTGAGCTGTTTTAGAACATGTTTTAACGTAGGATTTTTTTCTTCGTAATTTCCTGTAAAAAGAACCGGGTGCATCGAAGGTTCGTTAACATTTCATTAGGAGTAACGATTTTATAAAATACTCTTTGTACGAATAAAATCAGAGATCGTGTTTCTGTTTATTTATATTTTTATATTTATTTTTGGATAGGGAACTCTCATTTTTACTGTCATAAAAAAAATTATATTTATAATGCTATTCTTGCAAACGGCGATTTTTTCCCCTTACATGTGTGTTGTTATACATACATGCACGTGTGTATGCTATATGCTATACTGTACCGTTAATCCACCCCCCCCCCTTTTTCAAACGCTACGAAAACTCGAAAAGAAGAACAGAGGGGGTGCATACGCGGGATTTACGAGGAAAAAAATAATAATATCCCGTTAATGCGTCTCACGACGACCTAAGTCGTAAAAAATTAGAGCGGTCGCTTACTCTTTAATAAAAGGGGGAATTTTAGAAGGAATTCGAAGGGAGAAAAAGGTTGTGAACCACTGGTCTATAGTGCTGTCAGAAAGACTGCTATCAAAGGAGCCGGAAGTCCACGCATAATCTGTAAGCGCTACATAGTTTTACCACACAATGAAAATGCCTGCCCTTTTCTCAGAGATGAAATTATTTCCAATTTGTTTAAAAAGTGATGGGGAGTTTAATTGAGAGGGGCGTATAAATGGTATACAGGGTGTTCCCACAAAAAGGAAAAAAAATGATAAAATGAAGTGTGAAAAAGGATTTGTATAGAATAATTTTCTCTTTTTAATTTAAAAGTTACACTTTTTAAATTTTCATATGACCCCGTACAAGAGCATTCCCAGTGAGTAAAATGTGCCCCATACACTAATGAGGTGATGCACAAAATTTGAGAATTATATCTTAAAATGTATCAGACATATGAAGATAAATATATACTAGTTTAAACCACTTTTCAACGGCTATCTAAGAGAAAAAATCGCGTCGTATGATTACGTTTCAGAGGTCCTACAGGAATTATTAAGGGATAATTTTAACGCTTCAGCAATAACATTTTACATCCAAATTTATATGTAGTCTCAGACCATATCTGTTTAAAGAAATCTCCTAGAATTTTTCAAATGAAAGGTTGGAACTTCGTATATTATCTTATTAAAGTACGGGCACGTTTAACTAACCGATACTTTTTGTTATTGTTTTGTTTGTTACGGGATCGTATACAGGTTTAAAAAATGTCACTTTTCGAAATGTAAGAGAAGAAAAATTTTCTTGCCTTTGTCTTTTTTTACTACCTTATTTTAAACAATTTTCCAGTTTGCATTGCCCTCTTACCTCTAATAGATAAAGAATTAACACGTGTTACTACCCTTTGGAACACCCCGTATTTACACGTGTGTGTGTGTTTCGTTTAAGTTTTTACAGATTTCTGACATAACAGATAGAAATAACTTTAGATTATGGAACGAAGTTTTGAAGTAAAACTGTCTAATATTGTGTAAAATGCTGCAGAGTTTATTAGTAAATTCTCATAATTTTTTATGGTGAACTCTTAATATTTTAGATAAACAATTTAGTAATGCGATAATACAATGAAATGAAATTATCATGAATATTTACCTTGGATCAGATTCTGGCTTTATATCTACTTTATCCTTCATCCATGTTATAGAAATGGGCTTGTCTCCAATGGCTTCACATTTTAGCCTTGTTTTGTGATTCTTTTTGACAGTTTCCGCAGTAAATTTCGACATGAAATGAGCAGCAACTGCAAACAGAATGCTGAGTTTTAACAATAAAAAATTGCAATATTATTAAAAGTAATAATTCCACAAGATTCAGATAGTAGAATAAACGAGTAATCAAAATGTTTTATGTATTTAAAAATGGTTTTAAAATTCCTATTATTGAAATAAAACTTCGCTTATCAAAGTTGGTCGTTGTTTTGTAAAAGACAGATCGTGCAACAAATAATGAATGTAACTTGTATGAGACTATTACTTTAATTTTTTTGTGTAATTGAAAAGGAAAAAGATACTTTTTAAAATATAAAGTGTTAAGACATTAGAAAAATATTCTTAAGGATGATTTTTTTCCACTTTTCAATAACTCGTTAAAACACAGTGTGTTGCAGGAATTTCATTTTTGTGTTTATCGAGAACGGATTTAAGATTTTTGTAACCGATATTTCTGTTTGTATCGTCTGGTATTTTGACATAGAGTATTCAGTGTTTTATTATGTCGATTCTATAAGGCGAGATTTATAACATCGTGTAGTTTCAGCCCATACGAATAAAAAAATCTGGAGTGACTCCACTTGACTTTCCGAACACTTACGATTAAGATCATTACCAAGCGTTTAGATAAATTTTAATCGATGAATAATTCAAACATACATACCAAATTGAAGTTCAATCGAATGTACCGTTTAAACGCTAGCGCACTTTCAAGAATTCCTCCCCATAGGCCATAATGTAAAAGAAATTTTGTCGTGGCCCTGTAGAAAAACTGTAAGTCCTATGCACATCAAAATCAATACCGGTCTTATAATGGTGGTTTATAACATGTATACCCAATTTGAGATAAATCGAATGTATCTTTTAAACGCTAGCACACTTTCAAGAATTTCCTCCCATAAGCCATAATGTAAAAGAAATCTTTGTCGTAGCCCTGTAGAAAAACTATAATTCCTATACACACCAAAATCAATACCGGTCTTGCAATGGTAGTTTATAACATATATACCCAATTTGAGCTCAATCGAATGCTCCGTCAGGAGCTATCGTGTTAACTCACATACACACAAACACACATACACACACACATACATACACACATCTCGTATAAATAGTATAAATGAATTCAGAAGACCTCAAAACATGTCAATACACCAAAATCTCGAATTCGAATTTTTTCATGATTACAATACTTTCCTTACATGGTACATGTTCGGAAAGTAAAAATAAAATAAATTAAATTAATAAAAGTCACTGAATTTTTATTGCATTATTGCACTTCCTTTGTGTTTCTAAACATGAGATTAATTGGAAATTTTGGGATAAAATTAGTCTTTTCTTTTCAATATGCGAAAAAACTTAGTACTCTACGTCTGAATAAGCATAAGTTTCAAAATAAATAAGCATATAATAACACTCATTTATTTATTTTTTAAGAAGTATGTACAGATAACAAAGAATGAAATCAATTTTTCACAAATATACATACAATTTTATTTGTGTGTATAACACGGAATGCTAAGTGTTCTAGCTCATACACTTGTAGTATTCTATGGATCAGTTTGACCGTAATGTGGTCGGTAAATCAGTTTGATTTGCGTTGGCTTGTGTGGAAATTCATTGATGCGTTAGCCTGAATGTGACACGGACGGCACCGGGACATAAGGAGCGAAAGTGCTACACGGATAAGAATCAGGCCTTGCCCTTAACCAATTTGTACCATACTCATTAGCGTAGTCAGGATTTTATTTCGGATGGGGGAATGTGTATCAAATTTTTAACTAAGTTTCAATTATAAGCTAAATATCATATTGTATGTAAAGGGTTCGATTTTGGGGGGATGCAACCCCTTCAGCCCTACTCTGGATAAACGCCTGAACCTACAACTTTTTTTCATGGTCCTCAAGTATATCAGTTTTGCTGTGAGTCACAAAATTTTGTGAAGGTTATTCAATTATTAAATTATCCTAGATTTGCACTCACAAGTATTACATCTCAATTCCACAAAGTATTTTAACATGACAAATTAGTAAATGAAATTTTCACTTTTTAAAAGAAATTATCACTTGTTCTTGATGATAATGTCAAAAATTTACCCATTATTGCTGCAAAGATTGGGAAAAGTCATGCAAGCGGTATGGACTTATAAATGTGTTAAGCAGTTATACGGAATTATAATTTCTTTCTACAATAAGGAAAGCAATTTATGTTTATGTAGAATTTTATTGCATATCTATAGAAACCAACACCGCATATTATGCGCCACTAAAATAGTTTCTTTTCAAAAATAATTCTCGCACTTTTTTTTTAAATCTCTGTATGTGCAGACACGCTTTTATCTGATTCGGAAAATCAACAAAATTTACTTTTAGCGCTCTAGGGTGGGATGGAGGAAGAAAAAAACAGTAAACGACCCTTTAATGACCTTTCTTTCGACTCTTCTTTATTTTTTTCTCCCCTTATATGCACTCGGAACTGATTTTTTTCCAGGAAAAAGCAAGTAAAAAATCGTGCCTTTAAGGGCGAAAAAAAAAAGTGACAAAATGCTATCTTTACTTTTAAATAAAAACCGCCAACGTGGCAAAATACTTTCGATAGCATTGTTAATGAACCAAGATATAAAATTCTCCGAGGAAGTGAATAAAAAAAAATTCCAAGAAAGAATTGTTGCAATACATTCCGTTACGGCTAATCGCAAAGGAACCAGGTAATGCTCGTTTTATGAGCTTTTAATCTAGAATATAAATGCGGAGTAAATATTATTTGTCGTGTAAATTTTTATGCTCCATTTAAAACACGTTTGCGAATTTAAGATAATAGAATATATGAGAATCAAGCATGTGTTTTATGAATTGTGTTCGGTCAAAAATATGCCATGGAATGCTTAGGATACGTCTTTCATTAGCTGCTTATGGCAAGCGACTATGGTACCTTTCGACGTGGCTTTATTTACATGTCATTAACCATAGCTCACTCAGCCAGAGACCATTTGGAACTAACACAAAGAAAATTAAGGGAATAGAAGAAGAAGAGCGTTTATTTTTCGATTTTCACTTTTTTTCCAGGGATCTTCATTCATCGGGATGCAAAAGAGATTAAAGGCAAATAAGTAAGAAAAAAGAAGAATGAAAGAAATTCCGTCTCAGGATATCTAAAGAAAAACATCGGTTTTGAACTCATTTTACTGGAGTTTTTCAAAGAAAAACATTCTGAAATCAGCTTTTATGGGGAACTCTTTGAGAATACTTCTTTTTATGCATGGAAATCTCGGAATGAATACTTTTCAGACATTTTATATCGCTTCATGAGATGCGGATTTAATTATTCTTCCGTGACATTAAAGAATTAAATATTCTTTTTTCTAATCATATATAAGTTCACAAAACATTTGCTTTGAAGTCCCATTAATGTATGTTATTTTAAATACGAAAATGTTGACTGGAATTGCATTAATTAATGATTTTTTAATGTTTTTATGACGTCTATAAACTATATTTAAAAGCATAACGTTAAAAGTAAAGTATAAATATGCATAAATTTAACCGTCTGAAGTGACGCAATGGAGCATGATATAGAATAATACTTATGTAAATTTCTTTTCAAATGATTTTAAAACACTGTTATAAAGCATATAATTAATAACTTTTTTATAAAACGGACAAAACAGCTAAAATAAATAGCCATTTCAAACTAAGCCGTTACTTTATGCCGATGAACTTAAACTGACACATCTTAGAGATGATTTTTTTTTTTTTTTTGGTAAAGTGCGGGCACTTTAGCATCAGGTATTCGCTTCCACTAAGTTCTGAACTACTGACTGTTGTACTACAGGGGGTGTCAAGAATGAAGTAAGCAGCCATTGTTACTCCCTACAAAGGGGTGGACGAATCAACACCCTCGTCCAAGTCGGGAATCGAACATGGACCCAAGATGTGACAGAACGCTTCGTAAGCCACTACACCACATGCAAGGTGTGTCCACATGTCATACTCCACGGCAAAGATGGAATATATGTTTGAAATGCACTAGGGAGACGAGAAAAGTAACTGTCGCTTTTTACATAAAATTCAAACAAATAATTGCACAACAATTTTTTAACTACATAGAAACTTTGTCTGAACAAATGATTCGTATTCACCAAATTGTAAAACAAGAATTTTATAGGTAATTCCTCTTTTATTTTCTTTTATGAAAGATGGCTACGTCACTTTTTTTCACGTCAAACCTGATTGGATGACGATATTCAAAGTGTACTGTAGCTGTTTTAGGAATTCATTAGTGCTGTATTTTACAGCAATAATTTTATGGATCTTTTTTTTTAGATCACGCGGGATATTTGTTTGTTCTTTATTCCTCACAGGTTAAGAATTTTGGTAAATGCTGTTTAATTTATCTCCTACGCTAAAAAACTAACGTATATGCCAAATTTAGTATTATTAGACTCAGCAGTTTTTGCTGTTCGAAATACTGAGATACGACATTACTTCCCGTCGTTCCCCTAATAAAATGGGGAAAAAAAAAGTTAAGCGTATTTTTTATGACAAGTAACTTACTGTGAACTTTCAAATGCACTACTTTACTGAGTCCCTGTCCAATACCATTGGACGCTTGACACAAATAATAACCTTCATCAGCTTCGGTGGCGTCCGTAATAGAGAGGGATCCATTTTCAAACACTTGTAAATGTGGACTGCTGACAATAGACTTGTAGTCTCGAGGGCTATCACCTGTGTTTAAATACGAAGTATTAAAAAAAAAGTCAGCTCAGGAAAATATACATAAGTGCACGTAACATATTTAAATTCTGGCCTCAAAACACATATGAATTTCAGACAAGAATGTGACGTATATGCATGGTTCTATATTTGTCATTAAAGTATGTTGCAGTAATAAAAAAGGAAAAACCATATGTGGAAATGCACTGATTTCTTGCATGTCCGTTAAATTATACACATTGTTATGTACTTCATTTAATGATTGTTTGTTATGGCAAGCCTACACATCAGTGTTAGTTTAAAACTATGGTACAATAACCTTAAAGTTTGGCGAATTCTCGCCTAATCTAGAAGATATCACCTAACAGGGCTAGGTTATTGAAAATGATTTTTTAGAGTTTGATTTTGTGGTGTTTCTCCAAAAGTCGTCCATACTGTCGACAAGTTTTGCGCTATTTCGCACATGGCCGAAATATTGACTCTAAGTAGTCTTTCATGCTATGAACGTCTTTTGGGTAAACCACATAAACAATCCAGTCGATTCCAATAAAAAAACAGGCCTAGAATCAGATGCTAATGTAGGTTTACAGATAATATTTCAGCAGTCTAACGCAAGCAGTTTTTGAGCTATGCTAGTTACATACATACTGTTGCTGCTGCCTATGCGGAGTTTAGTTCCCAGACCACTGCGGGACACATGCACGGTAGATATGATACGTTTCCAGCACGAGCCCAGTTCCAGCCTGGGCTCAGGCTCTGTAATACAATATTTTATCCCGGCTCCAGGTCTTGAAAAATGTCTCATTTATTCAACATACTCATTGTACGCAGACTCTTAAAAGTAATTCATGGAATAAATGAAGAGTTCGAAAAATGCATTTAGAGTTTGCTACTATAGTTGTCTGCAATTTGCACAAAGCAGCAAAACTTGCGATATTCTATCAATTAAAAAATGACGTTTATTTATAAATTAACTGAAATTTCGTGCTCAGGCTCTGCGAATCACGATTGTGTTAGGGCTCGGTATCATGAAACTACCTCATTTTCTGAACGTACTCCTTGTAAACAGACGTTCAGGAGTGAGTCATGGAATAAAGGAAGCATTCGAAAATGCATTAAGAATTTGCTGCTATATTTGTCTTTAATTTGCACAAAGTATCAAAACTTATGATGTTCCATAAATGAAGTAATTCACTTTTATTTTCAAATTAGCTGAAATTTTGTGTTCAGACATTAAAAAATGATCCGAACTCATCCCTGATACATACGTATCGACGCACAAGCGTCACCAAAAAACTAGTAACCCACAATAAAACATAAATTAAAGGATGGTTGAAATCATTTTTTAATCCGTAAAAGTCTGAATATCAAAATATTTTACGATTACGGTACTCCTCTTGCATTATTTTTTTGTAGAAGGAAGTAACAATGATAATAATGAAAACATGTTTTGATAGTCAAGAAAAAAATGTACGGAAATGAAAGTTTTTTAGGAAAAAATGCGCTAAAACAGTCCTTTAATGCACCCATAAATTAAAACTATCTGCCGTTAGAAAAAATAAGTGAATATAATAGAATTGGGGGAAGTTTACTTGAATTTATTTTTCGGAGATGCATACAAGTAAACGAAATCTTAAGATGATTTTAATGACCAATATGCGAACAAGATGTAGTGGCCAATTATAATTTGTCAGGATGTTGTCACATGTTTAACAAGATGTGGCCCCTCCAAAGTTGCAAAAACAACACAAACCTCTGTAAAAATAATTTTAATATGTCGGGTAAAGCTTAGTATGGTATACCAGAGTGGCAACCTTGGAATATTTATAAAAACATTGTTATAACTTTTTTTCTAACCGTACGATTTTTGATTTTTCCATATGAAAATGTGATTGATTTATACACTGGATCATTGATCCAAGTCCAAGTTTTTAAACGGTAAATAAAGAAAAATCAATATAATTGATCATATCACGATATTTTTAAGGGAAGATAATGCAATTTTACTTATACATTAAATTATGGACTGTAATTCCGTAATGAGAATGAATAAACAAGTACAGAATTAAGTATTCAAGCGTAAAGCAGATTTTCAGTTTCTGTTCATTTTTTCCAAAATGAACAGAATCAAAAATTTACCGTCGAATGATTTATTTTTAATTTGGATATTTGACTAGTTGACTTTTGAGACGATTTACCGCACTTGTCTTACTTAAATGCAATTTTAAGATATTATTCCCTCGAAGAAGTCTGAATGGAAGGATAAATAAATAAATAAGTATACGATGATAATGTGATAAATATATGATCAAACTAATATGATTAATAAATAAATAAAGAAATAGGATGTCATAAATATTATGTCGACTCTTTTATTTCTGGAAGCAAATCATTAAACGACCGTGATTTTAAATGTTAAATGATTTTGTATATTATAAATCACAAAAGTTAAAAAGTCACTTAATTTTTTTTTTCAAAAAATAAAATGAAAGTTAATGGTAAAACATTAAAAAATAGTGGTTTTTTTTCACCTTCTGATTTTGTCCATCGAACCCTTGGCTGAGGAAATCCTTCTGTCTGGCAATCCACTGTAATGCTTCTGCCTTTTACAACAAAGACATCGGAAGGCTCAATGACCCATCTTGGCGGCACTTAAATATAAGAAAAAGGCACGTTGTAACTTAAAAAATAACGGACCTAATCACATATCTGACAACACATACAAGAAAAAAAAAAAAAAACTAAACAGATAGACACATACACACAAACACACATATATATACATAATCACAAAATTATATTCTAATCTTTTCTGATATAAGCGGTAGCACTTAATTACATGAGTTACCTACAACAAGAATTTAGCTGAATATAACTATCCGTAACGGTATTTATTACATATAATCAACACCATTGTAAATTAAAACAAATATACCCAACAATAATTATGAGATTTGAAGTGTAGTTTAATATATAATTATTTAATTATTATTTCATGCTACTTAATGTAATTATTTAACTATCATCCTTCCTTACTGAAAATAAAAAAAATAATTTAGCGTGTCTATTATATTTTCGAGTATTAGCAACTGGGGTAAATTTGTCTTCCTCTATTCACAGCATGTGTATTCTCTTCAAGCTTTCTTCCATTTTGCCTCCATATTGATTTTGCTAACAGGATTGCCCCCTGTGATGGCATATTTAGCTTTTTTGTGCTAAGCCATCATATAGAAATCATGTTATATTTATTGTTTGGTAGTAAGTATTCTGTTATTCAGTTTGTGGTGCCTGATGAGAATAATCGATGTTTACTTACCTTTGTTTGCACATTTTCTTTCGCTTTCTTTATTTGGATTGCTAATTTGGATCTGATACACGTTGCACATATATATATTCTAATGACGGGTACTTGCCGTTTAAAAGCGTTGTTTAACTACTAGGCCTAAATTCCTCGTCACTTTGTGGAATAACCTAATAGGTGGACTATTTTGCTTTCTATTAACGGAAGGTCGAAATGGCACCTAAGTCCCTGGTGGAAATTGAATTCGGACCTGTGCTGCGGTAAAATGACTCTTTAACCACAACGCAAGCCGTTAGTGGCAGACATGAGACTATATATTCGGAAATAAGTAGTTGTTTTTCTCATAAATTTAGATAATTCATTTTTGAAGAAACGCACATAAGAGCAACGTTTGCAGAAAAGCGTCCTGAACTCATATATCCGTTATTATAAGAGATTCGTAGGGAGAAAAAAATCTGCTTTGAGAACTATTGTTCCAAATCATTAAATGTCCACTTAAAAAATGTAATGTTATTTGTGTTCTTATCAAAACAGCAATTGTATGTTCAATTTGTATATTTATAGTTTCAAGGCTTTGAAATAAATTAATTAAAATCTGAAATTAAAATTTTAAATGAATGCTGTAAATGTCTATCAGATAGCCAAAGTATGCATTATAACAAAAAAATGAAGTAGATAAAAAAAATTTAAACTATCTGCCGTTAGAAGAAATAAGTGAATGTAATGGAATTCGCTGGGGGGTGTATTTGAAGCTATTTTTCGATGATGCATGAAAGTAAACGAGATCTTGTGACAATTTACAGCAAGTCAGTTGACAGGTTCCTATAATGAATGCTATGTAAGAAAAAAAAAAGAATCGAAATAATTTGATCTATGAAAATTATGGTTATGAGATTTTTAAGTTGTTTTTACGAACGAAGTGATCACACATATTTGACATATGAACAGATTTTGCGAAAAAAAAAAAACATCGTCTATTAAAACAACTTCATATTTAATAATATGTTCCATGAAATTGCTTTTGCTTCTTTTCCAAAATAAAGTAACATTTTTTTTTTTTTTTTTTTTTAACCTTGTATAAAGACATATAATATCTTTCATATGCTAGATTTTACTCTCATATGAAGAATGCTAAAAATACCCAATTTTTGAAAAGCAATGTGTGTACTCTCGGTTGTCAGACAGTGATTATTGGTAGATCAATATATTTTATGTAGAATTTTCAAAACAGTGCTATTTATGAAATTCTAGTCGCTAAAACAAAAAGAATAGATAGGTGAGTTTGATTTTATTTTGTTGTAAGAGGTCCATACTGTAAATAGTTTGTTAATTATATATATAGATAGATATATAATTGAGCAATAACGCCTTTTTTCAATTATAAACTAAACATTGTTTTATAAAAATCATCATTGCTATAAACCATTATATTTTGTTTTACTCACATTTTCGTTCTTTGTTTGTACTCATTACTAAAAGCTCATTTTAAATTTACTATTAAAAATAAATAGACTTCAAAATATTTTTATAAAAGTACTTTTGATAACACATTTCCTGTTTTATATAACACTAGTGTAAAAAGTTTATTTCTTTATTTATTTTTGTTTAAAAGCGTCTGCTATGAAATTCTGTTTCAAAATGTATCTGCTATTTTCTATAATGGAGTATAAGAATTCCCAAGTGCAATTTAAATGTCATATTAGAGATAAAAAAATAACACGAATTATTTTCCCGTTTAAGTTAGTGAAATATGTCAGTATTTCTATTTTTAAAATGTCATTTGGGAATAATCCATCTAGAACATATATTCTTTTTTTAATGTATAAAATATTTAAAAGAAAGCATTGCGTTTTTCGGTTTAAGGAAAAAAAAAGTTATTTTGTTTTGTTTTGTTTTTAAATCGATGTGTTTTAAAAGTATTTCAATTATGATAAGTAATTTTCTTATTAACAATTAAACTATGAAACTCTTTTAAATTAATAATAGTATTATATAATTATTGCATTACTACTCGGTCAATTTCATCTAACAATTTAGTATTAAACTTTTTACTTTTTATTTATTCATTTATTTATGTTTGAAAACGGGAATAAACTTATTTTTATGAGATACACATCTAATCATATTTAGTTTTAAAATATTTCTGAGCCTTTCGAAAACACCAGCTCGTTCTTTTCATATTTCAAACGCCATATACAATTAATTTCGATGGGGAAGGGGGGAGAAAAAGAAAAGATGGCTTTATATTTTATTTGGAAAACATTATATATGTTTGAGAAACATGTACTAAAACAAACATGAATACTCAATTTTACAGTGCAAATCAAGTAACCGTATCTTAGTAACGTCATAAATATATTTGGAAGAATGATGAATTATATTTACAATAAAATTTTATGAGATCAACTAAATGTTAGAAAACTAGTTTACACAATTATATTGTGTTCTAAAATACTGGTTTTTGCTTTTAGTAATACAAGGTAATACGAATTGGTGAATATTGTATATAATACTATACAGTACTAAATTTCAAAATGTTCTGCTTGAGCATATTTGCTAATAATATTTTTAATTCACTGTAAATAAATAAATAAATAAATAATTTCGTCCACATTAAGCGAACCCACCTACGAAGGGCGAGTCAAAACGCTGAAGGTTTCCTTTTATTGAAATAAAATCGCATGTCTGCAACAATTGTTTTCCTTTGATTCCGAAATTATTCACAAGTTGTAAACTTTCCCAGTGCTTTGAATGGTCACCCCTATTTTGTCAAAGGACTCGTTCAATTTGCGCATGCGCCTTTACGTCCATGGGCGCGCTTAAGCCGGGTGAACAAGAATAAAAAATCTAACGTGTCTAAGTTTTATTTGTTTTGGATGTTATTGCAAGCCTACACGAGGGGCATCTGACTAGAGGGGGTTGTGCCTTCGGCGGGGGAATTGACGGATCACTTGACAGTATCTTTCCAAAATTTGAAGATCTTCTTAACCGAGAGCTTGGTACACTCGGTTGTCAATTTATTGAAATAAACAATAAGGGGAAAAGTTACAAATATTTATTTCAATATAAATTGTATAACATTTCCTTCAACACTAAACTGTTACAGACTGAAATCTAATTCATGGAATTTTTGAAATGAAACATTTTGAAGTAACTGAAAGTTTTTCTTTCATTAATGTTTTCCGACCATTTCCTAACATACCCTACTAAATTCATTTTAAGGGTGATATTTCCATTTTCGAAAAGGTATTTCTTCAAAATTGCACGTTTTGAGAAAACAATTTATTTTTGAAAATCACAAACTGAAATGTACTGAGTACAAATAGTTTTTTGAGAAATAACACCATCAACACCACATTTATTAATCCCAACACATAGCAAATATCATCTGTTAAATGCGATATTAAAAGAAATTTCAAAATCAGTGCTAAAACGATCTTATGTGAATACCACATGACTTAACTATTCGTCTATTAAAGTGCACAGATTTTTTATGAACATCATTTAAACTCATAAATTTTGAAAGTGGGAATCCAAATCTATTTGCGATTCAGTTAAATTTAATCAATTAATTAATTTTTTGAGGGATATAAGGATAATTTTTCATGCAGTTTCACAAGATCTCCTTTGTAATATCGCCTTTGTAAACATGCAGACACTTAACAGCAGTCAGAACTGACAACATTTCTGATTTCGGAATAAAAATAATAAAGAAAGGCGGCCCACTTGTCCCGTTGGTGGGGAAAGTAGAGCAACAATGAATATTTTTCAACAGTCGTCGGTGGCATTCGGATGGGTAAATTGGAAAATATAGATAGATATTTTTTAGGGAAAAAATCATTAGTTTGTACGAAAGTTTTTGTAGTAGCAATTTTTTTGTGACTCAAATCTCATAGCAGTCTGTGTCTTTGTGTCAAATGTCTTTATTAGAAACGTTGCCTTTTTAATTATTTTATTTCTTATTCAAGCACATTTACATTACAGTTTTGTTTTATTTTGTGTCATACAGTATTTGAACATGAAAAATAACATGTATGAATATTATTGAAGCTAACAGTTACATGAAACAAAATTTGAAAGGTAGTATCTCCGAATTTATCTAAGAATATAATTAAATATTGCATATTGTAAGAAGGCTAATAAATCAGCTGCAATAAAACTTAAATTTGCCTAGGTATATAGGTAGCAACTTAAAAAAAATCCACTAATGGTCAGAAATCTTTAAGCTGGTCTTAGGCGGACAAGTAGCCTGCATTACAAAGGAATATCCTGGCGGATGGCAAAGGAATCTCAGTCTGGATCTTCAGCCGTACCTGTTTAAAAAGACTAGTTCCCTCAGTTTTAGTACAATAAATTCTAAGGAAGAACATAAGGGCATTGTGCAAGAGGACTTTACGCTGTTTTTGGCAGTAACTAGGAACAAAATTGGCCGGGGCAGAAAAGAATTCACTTACCCCACCTTACTAGTGGCTCACTTGTTCCAGTTGTGGAGCAAATGAGCTACCCAATTTAAAATGCAATTTAAGGTTAAAATACTCATGCGAAGACGTACATACGGCTAGGTTTATCAACCCCTGGCCTAAAATATCCTTGCATTAAAAATAACGTTATCCAACGCATTAGCATTCCCATTTTCAGTTACATAATTTAAAATTTACAGAGATAAGTAACACATGATAAAAATGTAATCATCACAGTATTTCGTTGCTGATCTCCAGAACTTCTAGAATGTTCTTTTTCTTGTTCTTTCCATTTCAAATTAATATTTTAAAACATTACTATTAATACAATTTGAAACCTTTTGTGACAAATCAACTCACGACAAAAACAAAAACAACCACCTCACCGCCTTGCTTTCCCCAAAATCACTCCATTCTCAATTGTCTAACAAATTCCCACATGGTATTATCTGTGTGATGCATTTCTAGTGGCACAGTTTTAAAAAAAAATTCTGTGAAGAATTAACAAACGGAAAAAAAACCCGCAGAATTTATCACTTTGCTAATTTCCAGAGCAACCTCAATCGCTCTTGTCTAACACTTTTTAATCTGAAACTAGTCATTTTAACATATTTGTAGTTACTTAACATATTCGTAGTTACTAGTCATTTTAACATATTTTTAGTACTTTAAAATTTTTTAGTGAAGAACCAACACACTGGAAAAAAAAGAACGCGTCCATTTTCCGCGCGAAAAAAAAAAAAAAAAACGAACGAAATTACTCGCGCAGTGTATCTAATACGCAAGGGTGTCTTTTTATGATTTTAGCGAAATATCGATAGACGAGAAGTAAAAAAATATGAAAAAAATTCCTATGTCTATAAATATAATTGCAACCACGCATTTATATATGATACTCGAAAATCAATATAATAACGTGTTTGCATACTCAGAACTAGAGCCTCACTCAGAATAATCGCAAAGTGTGACATACCGGGGTGGCGCTATTCAAAAACCTATTCAAGAATTCCACCACAGATTTTTCCCCTTGAAATTTAGGACGTTAAAGTCAGCAGCTCAAGGCCTCATCAATTTAAGAAAACTCAGAAAGGTACATCGAAAAAAAAAGTGTAGCTCACAACAATAACATAAGTAATCGACACACCCGACGTGGCAATATCCGAAAACATATTTGAAGAATTTCAGAGCAAACTTTTCCTTTCAATTTCGTTACATTAGAGCCAGCTACAAGAGGTTTCATTCATTTAAAAAAAAAAAGTTAGTAAGGCACATCGAAAACAAAAGCGCAGCTAGCGGGTATGTTATACCCTGCCCCAAGTACTGCCGGACGAATTCATCTCTTTGCTACTCTCCAGAATTTGTCCAGTCTCCCTTTTCTAGCACATCCCCAACTGAAATCAAACATTTAAAAATACTTTTAGTTGTACAGTATAAAAATTTTCAGCACGAAAAAGCACCATCATCACTTCATCGCTTTCCAAATCTCCAGAACTAATCGAATGTCTCTTACGTCTAACTCCTTCCCACCACAAATTTATCTGTTTAACACATTTCCAACGGCATAGGTTAAAATCTTCAGCGGCTAGTAAACACACGACAAAAACACAATCATCACTTCATCGCTTTGTTAATCGCTAGAACTACTCGAATCTCCCTTGTCCAACACATTCCCGCCTCAAATTTATCTATTTAATAAAACGGGATTACTTTCAATAAAAGAACATCCCACGTATCTTTCATCCAAATTATTAGTACAGCAAGCGGCATTGCATTTAGCGCAAGCGAGGATATGAAACAAGGAAAAATTAGGTCGAGGGGAACAATTGCTAAAGGCTTTGCGGGGCTAAAGCCCTTTGAAATTGGCATTGTGCCCGTTGAGCTGGTACATTGTGCCAACAATGGGTCGGTAGGGGGAAAGCTAAAGAGGCAGCTAGACTATTGAAGTATGCTAGTCATTATAGATGGAATTATTTTTTCTTTATTTTAAGAGTTCACCACACCTACTTTAGAAGCGAAGTGCATTAAAGATCATCGACGGTGTTTTTTTTTTTTTTTTTTTTTTTTGCCCTCCTTAATCCTTGTATGGCATGTTCAAAGCTAGGATATTTTGTAAAAAAACTTTCATAATGACGAAAAATACATTAGTGCAATTTTATTGCTCTCATGTCATGATTGGTGTTTGAGAACGTAACTTTCGATGGGAAGCTTAAATAGATTCTTTTTTTTTTTGTCACAATACGAGTAGCTGCATGGAAAGTATTAATGATAGGTTTGCTGTAATTGTTCGAAAAAAACTATACTCACTTCATAAATGCGATGAGAATACTATTTAAAACTTGAAATATTTTACTATACTTTTACCGTCCATTTTTCCCAATTGGGAATATGAATTTAAAAATTTATTGAAAAACAAATTTTTCCAATGTTGACTTGAAAAAAAAAACGGCATATATAGTTAAAAGATGACTTGATTTTTTTGAAACAGAATTTGCGTTTCTATCATTAGTAGGATATTGGATAAAAAATCCTAAAACAGGCATTTCCATAATTTTTTACTGAGTTATAACCGCCCCCCTTCAAACTTAATTTTCATTTTACTTAAATCTATTATTTATTCTCAGTATTTCACTTATTATTTAAACTATCCATAAAAGTACAGCCAAAGTATAACCCCTAATAGCATAGTCAGCAATGACCAATGCTCTCAATCAGGAACACTGTGAAAATTGGGGGTTACATTTCACCCCCCCCATTTAAATGACTAATATTATTTAACTAACGCATTAGAAGGTAAAATATGCAAAAAACTCTTTTAAATATATCTCGATCGGAAATCGGTCTGTAAAAGACTAAGAAACACGCTATATTTATTACCATAAAAATTGTCATAAATCACGAAAAGCAGTAAAAAAATAATAAATTAACTTTAAATAATTATGTATGTACAATCTGGTAAATTTTTATTTTACACAATCCCGTTTAAGTAATTACAGTTTTTATGTTGCTATTGAGATATATACTCGCATGTTGAAAGTGGGTGGGGGGTATACCATTTTTATTTATAAAGTATTTCTATAAGGAATTTAATGAACATGAAATCTAATTAGATGCAAAGATAAAATCACTAAAATACTATATCGACATTTTAATAGGTTTTTCCTTACATTTAAGTTATTTTCTTGTACAAAATATATATAATTCGATTTTTAATTAATTAAATTTTTATTACTTAAAAAGTAATTTAAAATTGCTTATAGTAGAGTATATAAATACAAATGTGAACACATTTTTTTAAAAATTTATTTACGTGACAAAGTTCCAAATCATGCATTTAGCAAACCTTATGAAAACAGTTTAAATCTAGAGTAAATGAAAGTCACGTGATGGAAACATCTCTATTTGGTCAACTATGGACATCAGTTTTTCAGTTAATTTTTAAGCTGTATGTTTAGATGTTAAGTTATTGCAGCATATTTTACCTACATTATATTAATTTATATTACCGTTTTATTATATTAGGTTGTACGAAAGCTTCGCCACTCCAAGATTAAAGCTTTCCGCTGCAAAAAGCTATTAGGCGTAGAATGTCGAAACTTCATATTTTGGATAGTTGTAACATCTAGTTGTGCACCTCCCCTTTTGGTTCCATTCGACTGGATAGTTTATCTACAGGACTGCCCAAAACATTCGAAATACATTCGAAATCATTAACTCACTCAATGGGCCGAAATTCATTTAAACTCGCGATGCGAATCTCAGCTGCAAAACTCGAAATAACTAGGCGTTGGACAGTTGTTGAATGTTGAAATTTTATATTTAGGATTGTTGTAACATCTAGTTGTGCACCTCCCCTTTCGGTTCCATTCGACTGAATAGTTTATCTACAGGACCGCCCAAAAGATTCGAAATACATTACGCTCTATGGGCCGAAATTCATCAAAGCGTTTTTAGAGGTATTGGGCTATTTCAAACGACTCAGAAGTGATATATGCTGTAAAGAGTTAGAAAATGAATTTCTCCATTAAAAAAAGTGTCTTTATCATTTACAGTTCTGCTACAGGAACACTCAAAAGATTTCCAATACATTACGGTCAATGGCAATTTTAGGGGCATTCATCCATTTCAAGCACAATACTGTCCTACCACATAAGTTAGGTCATGGTCCGACTACGGTCACGTGCCTCCCTCAAGAACTATGCCAAAAGTCGCCAAGCTTGGCGACTTTTGGTGTACGTGTGTGCATATTTAACTCTCAAATCTCAAAAACTATTATGAAATTTCATATATAAGAATGTTGTAACATCTAGTTGTGCATCTCGATTTTTGGTTCCAATCTACTGGACAGTTTATTTACTGGACCACCGAAAAGAATTTCAGTACCTTAATGTCTATGTACATCTTCATTATAATACAACTGTAGACAGTCATTGTTTGGTACATAGTTTGAGCACTGATTCTGTTGTGAATCTTTAAGACAATATCGTTATGATTAAGTATAAGGTGTCTGAAATGGAACTACACGCTACCAGAGACACTTTAAGTCTCAGTGCTAGCATGCACGATCATATTAACGCGTCTGCAACTCATTTTGACCAGCGGCGAGTCTATTGTGGTCAGTTTTTCCATGCCGTCTGTACGTACGTACGTACGTATGTATGTAACTCGCATATCTCAAAAACTATTGGTCGTAGAATGTTGAGATTTGATATTTAGGATTGTTCTATGATCTAGTTGTGCACCTCCCCTTTTGGTCGCAATCGAATGTATAGTTTATGTACAGGACCGCCCAAAAGATTCGAAATACATTACGCTCTATGGGCCGAAATTCATTAAACTCGCATATCTCAAACTATATGAAGAACGTCATTTAGGTTCATGACTGGATAGTTCACGACTGAAATTCGAAAACTTACCTCATGGCCAATCATTAACCGCATATCGAAACTTAGCGTGATGTGAACTTATATTTAGGATTGTTGTGCACCTCCCCTTTCGGTTCCATTCGACTGGATAGTTTATCTACAGAACCGCCTAAAAGGTTCGAAATACATTACGCTCTATGGGCCGAAATTCATCAAAGCGTTTTTTAGAGGTATTGGGCTGTTTCAAACGGACTCAGAAGTGATATATGCTGCAAAGAGTTAGAAAATGAATTTCTCCATTAAAAAAAGTGTCTTTATCATTTACAGTTCTGCTACAGGAACACTCAAAAGATTTCCAATACATTACGGTCAATGGCAATTTTAGGGGCATTCATCCATTTCAAGCACAGTACCGTCCTACCACATAACTATAGGTAATGGTCCGACCACGGTCACGTGCCTCCCTCAAGAACTATGCCAAAAGTCGCCAAGCTTGGCGACTTTTGGTGTACGTGTGTGCATATTTAACTCTCAAATCTCAAAAACTATTATGAAATTTCATATATAAGATTGTTGTAAAATCTAGTTGTGCATCTCGATTTTTGGTTCCAATCTACTGGAGTTTCTTTACAGGACCACCGAAAAGAATTTCAGTACTTTAATGTCTGTGGACATCTTCAATATAATACAATTGTAGTCAGTCATTGTTTGGTACATGCCCAAAATCTCGCCGTCTGTCCTCGACCTTGGCGAGTTTTGCCGAAATGTCGCCAAATTTGGCGATAGTCAGTCATTTGGTCCATGCCCAAAGTATCACCATTTGTCATCGTTCTTGGCGAGTTTTGGCGAATTATCGCCAAATTTGGCGATAATCTGTCATTGTTGGTCCATGCTTAAAATCTCGCCAAATGCCGTCGACATTGACGAGTTTCGCCGATATATCGCCAAATTTGGCGCCAAAAATTATTTCGTATTTTGTATAACTCTAAAACTTTAACCCGTAGAATTTTGAACTTTTGTATTTAGCACTGTATTATAATATCTAACTGTTTTCAATATCTTTTTTGACAGCAATCGACTGGGAATTTATTTACAGGGTGAGCCAAATGACTTTAAATACATTAAGGTGTATGGATGCATTCAATTCATTGAAAGTCTGTGGTCAATGACTACTTTGACTATCCCCAAAATCTCGCAAACTATCTCAAGTTTGTCGGCTTTTGGTGAAATATCGCCAAATAAAGTGTCAGAAGGAAGTCTTTCAAATTGAACTCAGCTTGGCGATGTCGCATTGAGTTCGCGCTAAGCATCGCTAAACTTGACATATAAGGTCAATAGCTGGGTACCGCGTGAGCTGACTCAAGCAAATCATGGCGGAAAACTTTCGTTACAAACCTGATATTTTGTATTTCACACAGCATCAGAATAAGTTTGTTATTTTTAAGTGTTGTCTGTGATGCTATATTTTCTTCTAAGAGCTGTCGTAAATTTTGCACTACGGTACACACATTTTAAATTAATAAACTTCCTCTAATTATCTAGAGAGTGGACAGTTTTGATACGTTCATACTTTCTAATTCTGTGTAGTCACTTTTACAAGTTTTTGTATTGTCGACCATTTTGCAAAGGCGAAATAAATTAACTTATTTTTTTTTTTTTATCAGTCTAACGTGGGCATAAAAAAATATGCTCGACAGATAAAATTATATTCTTCAGTCTCCTCTCTTTGTTATTGCTGATGATCACTAGAGTAACCACTCAATAATGATAAATTAATTAATGGTTTTAAGTATCTCCAAGGTGGGATGCTATTGTTTACGTTATTGAATAGAGTTTGCAAAGAAGAAAATAAATCTGCACCTTCGCCACTAAGATTTTCAAAGGTAGCTATCGATCACGCATGATAAAAACGCCGGCTAAAAAAATCAAAAGGAAGACGAGAATTTCAAAAACAGTCTTTAGGGAGTTCTTTTTATAAGAGCATGTTATCTATGAAGTCCAAGCGTGTATGATAGATTTTCACTAAAGTATAGAAGATAAATCATTTTACATATACTTTTTGTGTGTCTTCTGATTTTTTAAGCATCGTAAATAGAAAAAAAAATAATGTTATGTGAAGATTAAGTAAAATAGATTAACTACCATAATTTTTTAATCTGTAGTTAAGACATTCCTTTGACATTAACTATAATACTTTAATTAGAGTATGGTTTTACAGTAAGAGCAAGTGACTAGAATTTTGTTTAAAAGAATTAGTGACCAACTCGTAACTTTGTATAAATACAACTGTGGAATAAATGTTTATCAAAGTTTTCTAATATTTTCCATGCACTTAAGAAGTAAAAGCATTTTGCAGAAATCAAAATTTTTTGTTCGTGAAGTAAAGGTAATAAAAATTCCTATTTCTTGTGTAAATTTGCTAAGCATACCTCAAAATTCGTTAGGTTCTACTTGGAACCAATAAACTGTAAAGGGTTAAATAAGAGCATATGTAATATAGGATAAAGCATACATTGACTGTGCAAAAATATTTTCACTCGTTTCATAGAAAAATTCGTTCTACCTTTTCTAACTGTATACTAAATTTCTAATCATTAACTTACACCTGGCACAAATTAACGAATTTTTTCCTTGCTAAACAAACAGACAAGACATCAGTACAAAAGTTTTTGTACTGATGCAGTTACCACAAAATGTGCTATGGAGTTAAAAATATCTGGACATGTGTTTCACATGTATTGTCCCCATCCCATGTTTCCCCAGATAATTATTAAGCGTCACAACCGGAAATGGGAAATTTGCCAAAATAATCACGCGTATCACAATCAATATCCCTTCATCAGATATTTCGTTAATCTTTAGTTAACTATTTTCTGACATAAATTCTTCTTATGAAAATATAGAGTCATGACAGCTTGCTTTAACAGGATATGCCAAGTTCGTGACCAGATTCTGAATTCAGTGCTGTTTAACACATGTATTTAGACGCGTTACTTAAAAATCGGAAACTATTAAATTGAAAAAAGAAAACTAGGTACTAACTTTTATGTATATTTAATCATTACGTGTTCAGCAGTAATGATAAAAACACAGGTCTAAATTTAATAAATATTTAATTGATATTTGGATTTGCTATTCGGAACACGCATTCTTTGATAACGCGTAATGCGAGAAATGTATATTTCAGATTTTGTCGCAACTGTAGCATAAATGTGCTCATTTAGATGTGTTCTCGTGATAACTAGGCATGGTATTCTTTACACTAGATGTGTTTAACATAATTAGTGGGAATTATGAAGCCATACTCCTATTGGATTAATTATTCAAGCTTGAAACACACAGACACATTGAAAAAAACTGTCTACAGGCATTTTACTTAATAGTTACAGATGTTCTTTAAGAAATTAATGAGTTTTGTCAAGTTTTTTCGTTATAAAAGAAAAAAAAATGAAATTAAAAATAAACGTGAAAAACACTCACCTCCTTAAAAATAGCATTTTGGTAGCACTGATATTCATATATCCAGTATCACATATGTAAGCTTATAAATTCATTCCATTGTATTTAGTATATATCACTATTTTTAATAGTACCTTTTATTTATGTATAAAAATTAATATTTAGTAAGTGAAACTTATTTGCATTACTCTAATGATTTACAGAATTACTTGAAAAAAAATACTTTTTTTTTTTTTAAATATACTTTAACTGAATCATCTCAAATTACAAACACAAAGTATTCATGATGTAAAATTCTTAAAATCTACACTTAATACAATTAAAAAATTAATAATTAAGACAAAAAACTTTAAAACAATATCAACACAGAGTTATTTTAGTCTCTTGAATATTACCTGACTTCTAAGTTAAAAAATATTACTGAAGAGTATATTCTATTTGAAAATTACTTTAATAAAAGAAATCGGAATAATTTTTTAACATGACTTGATGCTTTTCGTTCTCTTTTATTCTAAATGTATTTCTCAAATTGTCATTTATCACAATCATTAAAAGAAAGGTAATTTATTATTAATTTTAAGCAGACCAATCTAAATTCCGATTTTATCGATTTCAGTTTAACCAGACTAAATCGCACAGCTCTTTAAACTGCTATCGAGGAAATTTTCACCTACATTTCCTTGCAACTGACTCCACCCGCCCCCGCTTTAGAGACGTGTAAATAGAAAGTCTTGAGATCGAATTCATTCATATTAGAATCAATTTTGTTCTGACAGTCAAGCCGTTGATCTTCAGTTAACGGTTTTAGACAGGTCTGGTGATCAGGAAGACTTATAGCGTAACGATATCATGGACTTTCGGAAGCAGGTTTTCAAAAATTCTGAAGAAGACATTAAGTTACTTCTTTTAATTTTTTTTATATATGCCTACCTCTGTGGGTGGATATTTAAAATTCTTTTCAAAGTAATATTGTATTTTTATTGGTAATGAATTTAGAGGCATGTGTTTTTCAGATTAGCAACCTTGGCAAAAACTAATAATATTAATTTTTTTTCGTTATAGTAATGGACAGGGTAGTTATAATTAAAATTTTCTCATAAACAACTTCAAGCGAGTTAGCAAATTGTCAACATTTTCTGTATATGGATTGATTGAGCACGAGATACTACGTTCAAAGAATTTTTTAAAAGAAGTTTAGTTTAAAGACTCTTCCACTATGTGGCGCTTTGAGTGGTGTTTTGTGTTATGGCAAACCTAAACAAGGGGCATTTGCCGCTGGGTGAGGTGCCTTGGTTGCAAGAATTTTTAAGTGGTTCTAACGCGTATTTACGTTATATTTGGAGAAAATATCGACCATAAGTCCAGATTTAGATCGACAGCCTTGCGGTTGGTCGCTATGGAACCGGTACTTTGAATGGAAATCCAGTGAATTCAGATAAAGGAATGGCTCAAATTAGTTAATAAATGATGAAACAATTGAATCAACACTGAAATTTCTTTTAGATATTGCGAATTCAGTTTACAATTTACGAATAAATTACCATACATATTGGATATTCTTTTGCGAATTAGTCATTTCCATTATTTTTATTATTATTATTATTTTATCATGCTGACCACCACCTAATGAATATTATTTAACTTAAAAAAATAAAATTTTGTGTTTAAAAACCGAGGATAAAATATTTACAAATTCCAAATAATTAATTAATAAGTAAAATTGATATTTGTTTATTAATTAATTATTTAGAGTTTGTATTACCTAGTAAAATGGATATTTGCTTAATGATTTTTGCATTTATTGTCGTTTAGTACGCAAACAACTTGATGAAATTAAATATAAAAGTCCTGAAAAAAATACATTTCCTTCGCTGTAACGAAACAGTGAAAGAAGCCATTAGTAACCATATTTCTGCTAAAAAATATAGTAAACAATTTCCATGCGTTAAACTAAAGGTAAGCACAATATAATAATTGAATACAAAACAAAAACACAAATAATCAATATAATCAATTTTAATTCCAATTGAGACTTGATCCTCCATAAGTTATAGAGCAAATTTAATTTTAGAACTACATTATTGCCTGTTATTACCGAGAAAAATCATTATAACAGAATACAATTTTATATTCTACTTTTTATAAGCACTAAACTTTCATGTTAAAGTATATACATGGATATTGTTAAGTTTTTATTGTTACAAAATTATTTTTACCTATGAATAAAGTATAAAGTGTACATGGATTCCCCCCCCCTATAAAATGATATAAAGGTAATCACATGCACTATAGGTTGTGTACGATAAATTATACATTTATTATCTTGGTTACGAATGTTTGTGGTGGGCACTCACAGTGAGAACATCAAATATGCACAGTTTGGCATAATACTATATGGGATAGTATATTAATGAACGGAATCTGAAATTATTCGCTTATTTTTAGTTCGAGGTTTAAAGAAACGCTTTTGTAAATTAAGTGTGTGTAAACAGGGTGTCCCTGTACTTTGTGTACAAACTTGGAGGGGGGTAAACGATATCGTTAGGAACCATAACTACATAGGAAAGATTGCGCGGAGAGCGATAGGTGACGCTGAACGGGAGCTTTCAAGATCTGCACGTGTGGATTCCTGCCAACTTTTAAGGCTTTTTTCGGAAGATTATCTACTCCTAATTCTTTTATCTTGTGATTTGATGTTTGAACAAATCGAAATTTTTAATTAAAAATAAAACTGTTTCAAAGTTGTGCTTGATAATCTTACGAAAAAAACCCGTAAAAGTTGGGAGATATACTTGTTTTGTTTTATGGCAAGCCTACACGAAGGGCATATGCTCAGAACACACCACCTGTCCACCTGTTCGAAACTTTATGAAACTCTAAAAATCAAAATTATCCGGTAACTGGTGAATCTCATGCTATGTGACTACAAAGGAGAATTTTTACTTGAACCTTCACAAATAATAAAGGAGGAAGAAATTAGCCAAAATTTTCATGAATTGGTAAATAAATTAAATGGATATGCAATGCTTTAAATCACGTTCTTTCATCAACAGTGTAAGTGTAGTAAATAAACAAAAAGAAAGAAAAGAAAAACCTCACTGGCGCAACTGCTTAAAAGTGGGATCAAGGCCTGCACTACCCAGTTTTTATGCCTTCGCGACCATGGATTTAGGGGTACGAAGTCCCCTGAACCCATCGTGGGGTTCTCTCAGCCCCCAGTGTTTAATTCTTGAAGCAAGCTCAGTATCATTTTGTCGACCCACTCAAGGGATGAAAGGATAAATCAACCGGGCTTGTCCAATCCGGGAATCGAACCGTCGGTCTGTGGCATGACTTACATACTTGAGATGTTTTTTGAATATGTATTTCGGATTTGTGTGCTTGGCCTGAAGTCTGCTTATAAATCCACGCCAGACATAAGTGGGGGGCCCTCCGTGGGGGTCCTAACCCGTGTTTCAGCTAGTTTCTAAGAAAACCACGGGAAACTTCGAATGATTAGGTCGGTAGCCTCGAGATGGGACCCGAACCTGAGACCTTCACAATACAGCCGTCTACCATTTTTAGTGGCATTACCACTGTGCCATGGTGAGGCTATACTTGAGATTATAACTAAGTAAATAAAGTGTACACTAAAAACTATAAAGTGTAAACTAAATTAAATCTTTTATTTTTAAACTGTCTATCATAATTATATTTTCTAAAGTGAAATTTAGTACTTTTCTGACACAGTTTTCTCCACACAATAGACGTTTTTTTTTTCACAACTCCCTAATTCCGAAATGCTCTCCAGTCTCCAATTAATACTATATTATTAAAAATTCTCATTTACTAACTAGTAAAAATATCACTTTTTCAAACTTTGGTTACGTTACGTTATACTAGTCACGTTCAGAGGTCGTATGCACTCTCTTGTCGTTAAAGAGACGTAATATACAAAATAATATAACATATATCCACAAACAGTTTCTCATACGGAAAAAATGAACCACTTGTATGTAGTTTAACCTTTGTTTCTGTAAAATTTACTCACTACCAAATCAAAATATGTAAAATATGTCAGTATCAATCAAAATAATCAATGTTTCCAATAATCTTTCCTTTTAAATACACACATCTCATCGATTGTCCGACGTTCTGTAGTTATTCTGTTTTATGAACTTTTCTTTATAGGTAGTTCTTGTGAGTGCATAAAAAGCTAACTTAAAATAATGACATTGCATTAGTAAGTTCTAATTACGTATTTTCGAAAGAATCCATCGCGGATTTTCTAAATGAAACCTTCCGAAAATTTTGATTTGCAAACAGAGCAAAAAGTAAAAGTATTTTAAAACTTTGTAAAATGACACACATAATTCAAGATACTGTATTAACCTCTTAACGGTCGAATTACTTTCAAGAAAACGGCCATGACAGTACTTATCTTTTTTATTCCAGAAAATTGTATAAAAATAAGTGCATGTACAATATTTGTATTTATTTTAAAAGGTTTTGGAAATTTTTTAGCACTTATAAATTTCTAGGAAAAGCCAGCATTCATTATTATAGTGACTGAATGAGTGTTTTGTAGTAAGCAAGGAATATAAATATATATTTTTTGAATGAATGGACGCTTATTCATCAAGTCACTAGTAAGGCCTGAATTAATGAGCATTTTATGATGGGAGCACCCAGTGGGTGGCCAGCGTTACCCCTTATGAAGGGACGGACAAGTTAACATCCATGCCCAAGCTGGTATTCGAGCCCGGACCTAAGGCTTGATAGAATAGTTCTTAAGCCAGTACACCATTTGGGCTCCATCAGGGAATAATTAGAAATATATGTTTTAAACACTAAAGGAGAGGATTTTATTAAACTCACTTCGTAAAATGAATAAATATTTGTAAAGTTTTTTTTTAAAACAAAAGTAAAAAAAGTGAACTAAGATTGCAGAATGCACCTCATAAACACACGCATTTGAGTACTGCTACAATGGGACTAAAAATAAACTATCTCCGAATTAAAAAAAGAACTGTCATTGCCACCTGTTGTGAAAAATGAGTTATAAAAAATACGCGGAAGAAATGAAATACTTTTATCTTCCTGGCTCACAACATTTTAATACTAATACCCGAAAATATAACGGGTACGAGAAATGGAGGGATAAAGCTAACCCCGCGATTTTGACGGGAGCAAGGCATAAGATCATGTTCACTGATGCTCATTGTATTCATCCACTCTGCTGTTTGTTTGTAGGATTACGGCAACGCTATGCTAGGGTGATATGCCAGGGAAGAGGGGGTGCCTTGGCAGGAGGGCTTTGTAAGGGGTTCTAACGCGTATTCACGTTACATCTGGAGAAAACCTATCAAAACTCCATACCGTTAGATCGACAGCCGCGCGATGGGACCCGAACTTGTGACCTTCCCACTTCGGCCGTCTACCATTTTCAGTGACATAACCGCTATCGAGACACAGGCATACACTCTGCTAATGGTTAGTTTCTTTAGCTAGAGCAATAAGTGCATTATAAAGAAGCATTATGCATGCATTTTTGTAAATTATACTAATTCTTCTTCTTCAATGTGAATTTTGTTCTAAATTATCCGTTTGGCCAATCATAGTATCCAACAATCGATTTCACTTAAAAAGCAATAAAAGGTAACGCAGTTCCTGACGGCTTAGAACCAGAAACTCCTCACCCACATTTCGTATAAAGTGAGTAATGGAGCCCCCAATATCTGCAAATAGGAAGTTTGCCAGCGAATCCAGCGATATCAGAATCAATTGACTTTTGGCAGCTACACCGTTGATCTTCAGTTAACG
The DNA here is from genome assembly GCA_038373885.1 of Cheiracanthium punctorium. Lineage (NCBI taxonomy): Eukaryota > Metazoa > Arthropoda > Arachnida > Araneae > Cheiracanthiidae > Cheiracanthium > Cheiracanthium punctorium. Next base: position 468,493 of record JAWZYV010009161.1, on the reverse strand, counting down.
GTGCTTGGGCAGGTCTGGTGATAAAGAAGATTTATAACTGTTACCCGTTTTTCCTCCCCATCAGGATTTTAAAATATTCGTGAGGGGTATTTTAAATTGTATGTGCTTTTCTTTCTCAAATGCACGACATTTTAGAGGTTTCGGAATAGACGTACTTGCTATGTATGGCATTTTGTCTTTGCGCCCAAGTGTGATAAGTATTGCTTTGACATGACAAATTGAGAAGCGTTTTATTGTTAGAAGGTTTCTGAATGTGCTTAGCATACAGCGGTTCTATCTTCCAATGAACAAAAAATACAAATTCTGTTTCTTTCTTTCTTTCTTTTGTGTGTGTTTAAAACAATAGGTTTCTTTCAAACACACACTTAATTTAAGCAATTTAATAAAATTATCTATATACAATTTAATAAAATTATATATATACATTTTGAATCAATGAATTTTAGTTATCTCTTGTATTTTCCATTACTTGTATTTTCCAATGTATTTCCCACATTAATTTATTCTTCCATTTTTCAAGATTTAATATTGAATAGATTCTTAATTCAAAATTATTTAAATCACATTTGCTCAATTTTTTTTATTAAAAGTGTTACAAATATATATATATATATAGGGTGACTGCTAAGTGATTGCTAATTCAGGGTAAAATCTTTGAAGGCTGGTACAGGACATTGCAACAATCACATTTTGTATAGGAATGTATGGTCGAAAGCGAAGCTTCGAAGCATAAGCACAGGAAAGCATAAATGATAGGGAAAGTGTTTTACTTTCATAACTTCTTTTACAAGTGGAAGTTAATTTACAACAAGTGTTTAAAATTGCGTCCATCAGCATTGACGCATGCTTGACACCGTCGGTGCAGTGTCTGACGAATACGTTTAAAGATGCCAGGAATTTCACGTACACGTGCAGCATAATACAGATACTCCAGCAACGAGATCTTCATCGGAGTTTACTAGAGTGGCATAAACGTCATTCTTTAAATGTCCCCATTAAAGGAAACCGAGGGGCGTCAAATCGGGTGATTGGGGTGGCCAAGAGATAGTTCCACCACGTCCAATCCATCGCAAGCCAAATTTCACATTCGAGTACTGACGAACATCTAGGGTGAAGAGGGCTGGCGCCCCACATGCTGAAACCACATGCGGTTTCTAATGATGGCTGAAACATGTTGTAGCAGATCTGGTAAAATTTAAAAGGTAAAAAGTAAAATGAGATAAAAGTGGCCATTGACTAGTTGTGGCAGTAGGTATGAGCCAATCAAGAAATCATTTACAATAACAGCCCACACATTGACACCGTAGCGTTCTTGAAACGCATGTGATCGCCTTGCGTGAGGATTCTCGTTTGCCCATACATGGCATTTGCGTACATTAAATACACCATCGCGTGTAAATTCGCCTCATCTGTATCATCTGTATTCGCCTTATCTGTATCACAAATTGGCGGAAAAGGTCGGCTGTAGTGCACATTGCTGCAGAAATCACCGTCAGAAATTCCTGCGCAGACGATAGTCTTCTGGTTTCAAAGCATGTATTTATTGATAATGGAAAGGATGTAGACTATTATCGTGTAACACTCTCCAAACAGGGCATTGACTCACACGTACAGTCTGAGCAACAGCTCTTGTTCTTGACTCGGGTGTAGCAGTCACGATTTGAAAGATTCTTATTTCGGCGGTTGCAGTGCGTACAGTTTTTCGAGGACCAGCGTGGTGTCTGTAACGTGAAATGAACCCGTTTCACAAAGTTGACGATGCAATCTCATTCTGTGATCTTGCAATCGTCTGTCCGGATACTGCTCACGATACATTCGTAGCGCAGCTCTGCCGTTTTCATTTGCACGCTGTACATGTAATGCAGGTCTGCTTTTTCGACAAACATAAAATCCACTGAAACGAGAATAGCCTCTCTTCTCCAAGTCAACGTCGACTGGCTATCTGCCGGCAACGGAAGCAACTACTAACTCCGTTTCTTCTCCGTCTCCATTTGTTCTTTTCTGTGTTTGTACCTCGACGCTTCACTTTTGACCATACATTCCTATACAAAATGTGATTGTTACAGTGTCCTGTACCATCCCTCAAAACTTGTACCATGAACTAGCAGCCACCCGTATGTATATATATGTATGTATGTAGGTATACTTTTGAAGAGGTTGCAACTTAAAAGTTTAAAATTCCGCATAAAAATGCTAATTGCATAAAGAAGTATTATCCATCTCTAGGGGATAGGGACATGCAGTGGAGGACTGGATAAGACTTAACAGCTGGATATAGCTGAAGTGTGCAGATCTAGGGTTCTGGGCTTTTGCACGGGTGTCGATCTAGAGGTGTACGAGTTTCGAAGGGTTTTCTTCAGATGTAACATGAATACTCTTTAGAACCCAGAAAAAAATTCCTTCACCCAAGGAATCCCGCTCCCCCTCAGGCAGTTAACTCTCGTGTAGCCTTAACAAACAAACGAATGAATGAATGGATAGAAGGTATGAGATAATACAGTATGACTTTCGTAACACACATGGCATTCTTGTTTACACACGAAGCTTTAATAAATTAAAAAATATATATATGATTAAATAAGTAGTATACTTTTGTGTGAGAAATAGACATTTCAAGCCAAAGGCTTGAGGGAGGCAGGCTAAAGACACAATTTAACACAATTTGCACCGAATAAAGGTACACTTGCTTAAACCCTGTGTCCAGCCAAACCAGATATCCCTGTTGTCAGTTTATTGGAAACATTTTAAATAGAAATTCTCAACAATTTTGAGAAATTTATTTTTAAAATTAAGTATATTAAATTCTATTTATTTTATTATTCAAAAATAGGTTCCTTTTAATGGTTTATCTAAGAATGGCATTATTGCTACAAATGTAACTTGGGTAGTTATCAATGGAAAGAACTTTCATAATTTCGTCTTGAAGACTTGTTTATAATTCAGTGGCTGCAGTTATGTGTTCTTTGGAAAAAGTATTTGTGCGTTCCAGACTAGAACACCCACTTATATGTGTGCGATAATACCCAGTCACGCATATTGTGTTACTTAAAGAGGGCGTTGTTTATATAAGGAATGTAGTATTGTTTTTTACTTCGAGTGAAAGGAATGTCATGACTCTTAAAGGGATTAATTTTAAATTCCCTTTCATTAAAATACTTAATAAAATATCAATTTACTGTGGATTTATTTGATCATCAAGGTTACAGGAAAACGTAGTGTTGTAGTATTTACGAACAAAAATGGCTAGCAATATGTATTAACTGCTGGAAATGCTATTACAATAAATTTCGTAGATTATACATTAAAGAATTAGAAATACAGATATCCGATACTTTTTAAAAAAATTATTATGTAGCTCTAATTCCTTTTATTTTCAAAAATCCGCTTGAAATCCGAAATATTTTCTGTAAACTAAAAAGTTCCATCAATAAAATTTACCCAAGTGAAAAAAGTAATCCTTTCAATCTTTGAATAGGCAGAAAGCCAAAGACTGTTTCAGAAAATCTTATCGAAATCATTTGGTCAGCTATATCCCTTAGTTTGAAGTTAACTGCTTTTGACAAGATTGAAATTTCAGAACACATCCAACTATCTCAACCACTTTTATGGGTTTTAAAGTACACGTGAGTGGGATTCGAAATAAAATTTTATATTTGAAGTTTCACAACTTTTAGTATCTGAATAATATATTTTTAATGTTTTTAATCATTAACAAAGTCATTTAAATTTGAAAACTAATGATATTTTTTATATTTTTTTATCCAACAAAATTTACAACTGTGACATTTTAAAAGGAGTTGACAGCTTAAAATATTACTAAATTTATTCTTATATGAAAAGAAAACTTCGTCTTTAAAATAATCGTTTTAATTTTTTCTCATAATTGCAAGCGTAACTGCGTTATTTGACACTTCATTCATTTAAGTAAATAAAAGAAGTAGGGAGGAAAATCATAGTTTAACATAGAAATGGTATGATTTCGGTGAATAAATTCAATTGTGTAATAATTTTAACTCGGTGAGATTATTACAAAAAAGTCTGTGAGGATATTTTTGTTTTTAAGAATGCATTAAATGTACTTGTGCTTCGCCTTTCAAATGAAAACAGACTTTTACAGTGTTAATACTCGAATGCCTTTTGAAAATTTCAGTGCATCAACAATTTAAAATAAGTATATATGTATAACTAGATAAATGGACCTCTGACCTATAGGTAGAATATATGAAGTTTCTCAGTTCCTCTGATATCGCACTCGAAAAAATGCATTCTTACAATTTCAAATGCACACATGCAAGATCAGCTGATAGTGGGGTTTTGCAAAATTATTGTATGTTTGAATAATGGCGTAAGGGTAACGCTAAACACGATATTTATATTCAATCTTTCGTAATTTAACGTATGAAACAGTCAAAAAATCCTTGTTTTGTCAAGTTTTCTATTTTTTTTATTTGCTTATTTCATAGGTCATATGATTAAGATTCCAAAACAATAGAATTTTTGTTTCTATTATAAATAAATGCTAAGTTATACAAGAAATAGTGAACCATATAGATAGTGTTTTGTCAGTATTTTGTACAGCATTAAAATTTTGAAACGCGCTTTCTAAAAAAAAAAGTATGTGTTTCGTTAACTTTGTCTGCGATAAATGTTATATCTCGTAACGTGTTCAAATAATTGACTTGAAATTTTGATCATTACTAGCTTTGTTATAATGCAGAATGTAATATTTCTGCGTTTATTTATTGATTTCATGAACATATTATAAAATTGTTTATTTATTTTTTTTGAAGAAAAAATACAGAGTTTATATATAAAAAGTGAAATGTTTGGTTGATTCCTACTTCGACCTCCCCCCCCCCTCTCCCCACCCGCTCTCTCCACCTAAAAAAAATGCTGCACACTAGCGAGCTATGCACGCGCACAAAGGGTGTAGATTAAAAGGAACTTAAACAAATCAGCGATAAATGCACTGGCTAAGGAATTTGAAGACATAAATAAATAAAAATAATAAAAGTAATGCTGTACTTACATTTTTTTTTCCAAATCGTCATTTTAATTTAAAGTAAAGCAGCATTCTTCTGTTACGGTTTCAATATAAATACGAAAAAAGGCCATGTTAACTGCACATGAGCATTTATCGCAACCTTGGGGAGAATTGAAGGGGGGGAGGACTAGGTTTCAACCGAACGTTTTCATAACTATTACAACTTTTTCTAATCTCTTGTTTCATAACACAGATAAATATGTTTGTTATGTACTACTGTATCAATATTTTAAATAATATTTATTAGATTTGGTTACAGTAGGTGTGGCATAATGCATTTTTTCCCAAAATTTCATTTAAAGTTGCCTAATTTTCAAAGTTTACTCTGAATTTCATTTAACTGTACTTAAGTTTTTTATTTTATGACTAATTTTTGCATTATAATTTCACTTTTTTTATGAAGCGAAAATTTCTTTACGCGCGTTGGGCACTTTTCGGATTGGGAAAAATCACTGACTTCACGTGTCCGTCACGCTCAGACAAAAAAGTAGACTATCGAGACATAGCTACACCGTCTCTTGCCTGCTAAGATTTCTTCATCTTTTCTTTGAATTTTAGTGCTACCATCTGTTATCATACCCAAGAACTTCAAGTTATTTTTAAACTGAGACCTTCTAGTTTTCGTGACTAGTATCGAGCTGCTGACCCAAGGCGTGTTAGGCGAACTTTCTAACCACCAGACCAATAACTAAAGTTTGAAGTCATTATTGTTCCAATTTCGGAATGCGAACTTTTGTGTATCTGAATAAATAAAATTAGGCTTTGTCTTTACAATACTTGGTATTGAACATTTTTTGATTTCTATGCATTTTAAGCATTTGGGACCCAAGTACGACCGTGAAAAAAAAAAAAATCTATCGCTCTGTCAGTGACGCTATTTTTTTTCGCACATCACGTAAAACTGACAGAAGCGAATGAAATAAAATTTGGTGACATGATAGGTGGTCACTGAGCTTAAACTACATGCATCGATTTAAAAAAAATCATTAGATTTTGAGATTTACTGAAAATTGTTTCAAACTGCGTAAATTTTTGTTCGCGTATCACGCACATGATCAATACCCTAAAAGTTTAGATTTTAGTTCAAAACACAACTTGATATCTTTGAAGACTGCAAAAAATTTTAACCCAGTATCTATAACAATTTTTCAGTCATCACTGTTATCGTTCATGAAAATCACCGAAAAACAGATTCTTCCGAAAATGAAATTAAAGATTTAACATTAGAATTACTTTTTATCAGTTCCAAGTCTCCCTTTTGTCTATAACTCGGGTTCTAATTATTATAAGCATAATCCATTCTTGGAAATCTAAGAAAAAGCTCTTTAAAATTACATTAAAGGTAAAAAACTACTTTTTAAAAGTCATTTTAGGGTAAGCAGTTCCCTTAGAGTGAAGAAAATCCAACACGTGGAGAATAATGTGAATCGTCGATGTATACCGTACACATATACCAGCTGTGTCACGTTACGGAAAGTGCGTGCACTCTCTTGCTCTTTTTAAATTTTAAATGTGCACACAAATCGAACGCGAAATTTTAAATGTAGTAATTAAATTAGAAAATCAAAAATTCCCGATGCTAACCCATTGAAAATTGCCTTAAAATGTGTACAAACGTATACAAATGTGTGAAATTGTGAGATTATGATAAATAAATCAGCGATACCCTTACATCCTTACAAAAATCATTTATTATTTTTTTTTCCAAAGAATTTCAAAACGACCGTTCATAAATATTTGGTTTTTGTTAATAAAAATACAAAATGTCTGAAAACCTGTTTAGCTGCATAAATATAAATTTTAGAAAGCTTGACAAGAAGTTTTCATTTCCTACGACTGGCTGTTTTTCTTTTCGTAAGTGCCGTGAAGGTAGTCTCATACTTTAAAAAGAGCTACTTGACATCTTTCATAGCAAATCCGATTTTTTTTACGCCATTTGATGATTCTGAAGTTTTCGGAAGTTTTGGATAGGATACGTTTCGCATTACTTGATTCATTTTTAAATTAAGTACGAATTGCCTTCAACATATATAGCTGAAAACTATGAGTTTATGTATTGAAAAATAAAATAGTCTTGTAAATAACACTTATTTCAAAGTAGTATTTTTTGTACTTGGTTAAATCACAAAATTATTCGATAAAATATCTTGAAAGCAAAATAAATCATATTTGAATAGTGTTGAAATGCTGCTACATAAATAAAAGAGAAATTCGAAAATAAAATAACATCACGTAATGTAGCGTGTTGCCTTTTTCATATGGACTGTCTTTCAAAGTAATTCTAATAACTTTCCAAAATTTTGGACGGATGCCAACGCCTAGAATGTGCTGCAAATATTGTTCATTTATAATGCAATGTGTCAGCTAAATCGAAAATTAGATTTTTCTCTGCAATATTGCTTCTAAAGATTTTTATTTTTTAACTGTAAATTAAATTAACAGTCAAAAATATCTATTATTAAACAACGCATTTTAATTACAATTCAGAGAATTATAAAGGCCTTGTCAGATCGTAATAATTTAAAAATAATCCGCGCAGACATATTTATGTTAACCGTTCTTTTTTTTAGATTAACATGTTTGTAAGATTAAGAGATGCAGTTATTTAAAAAGTGCTACAAGAGAAAACTTTTCAAATCTGTTTCTAAATGAAATGATATTTTCGAAGTAAATGGAAGAACAATAGTCTGTGTGCAAATAATGGAATATAAGTGATAATGGAAAACGGTATTTTTGTAAAACAATGTGAAGGAACATTTCATTTTAAGATAAATCTTGTTTAAACATTACACGCCCGAAATCTTTTACAAACTTGATTGCATTGTTGAAAAGGTTTAACAATAAATTATAGAAACACTTTGTTCAAATTATATTATGTATTATTCCAAAATTCATGCTTGTTTGAGATTCTAAATCTTACATTCATATATGAATAATAAAAGGCATTTATCACAGACTATCAAAATGGTTCCACTATCTTTAACAAACAATCTATACGGATATAATGTTTAATGCGGAGGATTACAACAGGCAATTAAATTTTCTCTTAATTTCAAAATCGAGTTAGGAAAATGTACAGTGTTTAGAACTGAAGGGCATAGGAGAGAAGAAAATTCACAACCTGAAATACTGTGGGATATTTAAAATGCGCCTATCTGCTTATTGAGGTAGTGATATATTTTTCGTTTGTTAGTAATATAGCTGCTTGTAATGTGAATAAGATTTAGATAATACTGATGGTAAATGAAAATTACTTAGCAAGCAAATTAAAAAAGAAATGCCTGTTGGGTAAATGTTAACTAGATCTTTTTTTTATTTTCAGAACTAATTTTTATCAAAAAGCATGTATTTCATGTCATGCATGTGCGAGAGATGATAACAATACAGGCTGTATAATGAGAATCGTATGAAATAGTATGTACTAGGTAAAAATGGTATTTTATAATTTTTTCTACAAACTGAAATTATATAGATACTGGATATAAATGTTTCATTTGAAGCATTATATATATATATATATATATATATATATATAAACAGAGAGAGAGATAATCATTACATTTATACTTGTAATTTCGAAGAGTTTGATGGAAAAGTTGTTTTATAACATTGATCAAGTATGGCAATTGCTTAGACCCTAATTATAATGAATATTTATGTACGGATGTCTTACGAGTATCTAGAATAAAAAAATAACACATTTTTCGTTAATATTGCATTAAAAACACGTGGACACATGATATACTTTAATTCGTTGAAAATGTTTTTAATATTATGTAAATTTCTGCATGTCATTCTGTAAAATTAAAACTGATATAGAAACAGGCAACAAATAAAAATATGGACTGAGTAAAGTTAGATGCATATGCAGCTTTTATGCTATAAATGCAAGCACGAATTTTATTCAGAAAAAAGAAGAAAAAAAATTGAAAATGAAAGTTCGATATAGTAACCTTTCCTCGTAGTTGTAAAATTAAAGCCTTTTTGAAAAGTCATTTTCCCCTTTATTGATCTGTGTATTTCATAACAATCTTACAAGAAAATTTAAATTGAAAATGAATTTTGGAGAAACGCCAAATACTAAAATGAGAAAACGCATTAAATACAAAGCTGTTTCACTTGAATGAAAATGATGCATTAAATTGCGTTTGAGTTTTAAACTACAATTTATGTTGCCAAGAAATTGATTTTTTCTCCTTGGACGATGAGACAATTGAACGGAGTTTTGTGAACATAGATGATGCATAAGGTGCAGTTTCTTTTATTTCAGAATATGAGCGAAAACTAATGCCGAACTATTAATATTTTTGTATTGAACATTGTACATTGTCATAATCCTTCCAATTATATGAAAGGAAAAATAATGTCAAATAATATATTATTTTAAAGGTCTAAACTCCTGAATACAGATTTGATGCCTTTCTCCCGCAAGACAGCATAAGCGTTCTAATTTAAGTTTCTTAAAGACATCTATAAGTCTACTATTCTATCAAAGATGTACTAAAAATTTTTGAAGGAAAAACAAAAAGAAAGTCTTTAAAGAGAGAAAAAAGAAGATTGACCATAAATGGAAAAAATTTCATAAAAATGCTAGTCATAAGAAAGCCATAAAAATTTTAGTCTACAAAATAGCTATAGTTTTCAGTAGAATTTCACATTATATAAACAGAAATTAACGGCGTCTATCATCTCAAGGAGCCTGCAATCCTAGAGGATGCTGTGATGTAGATCATGTGTTAAACATTAATTCTTATTTTCTTTCTGTTTCTTAAGTGCAATCTACTTAAAATCATGCTTTCAAAATTATTTTTCCCATCTCAGTTTCCCTGACTTTAGTTTTTAATCTGTATTTACACTTTCCCCCCGTGCAATAGCATTAATTGTTTTGATGCCATGAACCAACTTTAAAATTTGAAATAATAAAAATATTTGTAAAATAACACCATAAAGTTTACTTCAACGGCCAGAGAGCTATTTCGAGCAAAAACTTCTTTGCCCTTCTTCAGTGACTAGCACCTGAAGATAGGAACGGTGAACTGACTATTGAGTATTAATGTATCAGTTCCCCGTTCCTATCTTTAGGAGTTTGTCATCGAAGAAGAGCAAACAAGTTTTTGCTCGAAACAGCTGTCTGACTATTGAAGTAAAATTTTTGGTGTTATTTCACAAAGTTTTTTTTATTATTTTATGTTTTAAACACCAGTTAATTTGAGTGATTTTATCCTCTTTAAAATTACTTGTTCGTAGTTAGTTTAATTTTATTGGTCTAAATTTTATGGTTGATCAGTAATTCACGTTGGTTATCTCGACCAAGTTTTTATTCTCGCCAATGTGAAGTTCGGTACTTCCATAATTTTTAAGTCATACCATCTTTATTCAATTGCTGTAAGAACACATATTTTTACCTTGCCACCACCCACCATTACATATCTATATGTAATTAATAATTCTTTTATTCAAATAAAACCCTTCAAAGTTATATGTCTTCTCTACTATTGCTCCGTGCCTGGGTTATTTACAAGGCTTTTGCATTTAAATGCTAATGCGATCACAGAAGTTATTTAATTTTAAAATTTACCGCAACCGCTCCATGAATGCGTCCCCAAGTGACGGTTCGGACTACCCCATTGGTTTAACATTGGATGGTAGAGCTGAAATAAAATATCCTCCATTGAACAACAGGTAGAAATCACAAATTTTAGTGCAAAAGCAATAAATTTTCCGTGAGTAATGATATAACTGTAGTTCATCTTTCATAAGTGGGTTGAATGAAGGGCCGTACCCAGAAAAAAAATTGGGAGGGGATCGATCAATTTCCGTGGGGGAGGGGGGGACATAAAGGTGAATAAAGCTCAATTTTTGACAAAAAGGCTTCATTAGTGTTGTTTTGTTAACAAAATTTCAAATTTCGGGAGAGGGGGGGCGAACCCCCTGGTCCTGCCCCCTGGGTACGGCCTTGGTTGAATGGGCAAGACTCAGTCGATTTTATACTATGGAATGATCAAACGATCAGCTGCCTTGAAAATCATACACATTAAATCTTATGTGAGCAAATTATGCTTTATATAGGGGAAAGCAACCTAAAATGATTTTAGCGGGAAAAACGACTCACATATTTTTTCTTAAGTACATGTGTCGCTATCCCCTAGGAAACATATAAACTAGTTGTGCCAAGTCAAGAAGAAACAATCGTGGTATTTAAGCAATCGGTGTATTACGTGGCTGGGTAGTATTCTTCAAAAACTGAGTTTTATCATACCTTTTATAAGGTAAGCACTAACTTTCCTATTTATTTAGTAGTAGTTTTTAATGTACAGAAATATGACTTGGTGTACTGAATAGAGTATGTTTTAACATCTGAATTACACGTGTTTTGTTTTTTTATGCTTCTCGGTGTGTTCCAGTAATATGACCTAAAGTGAGCAACCATACTACCAGGTAAAATGATCCATCGACTGACGAAACTCCAGTACCGGGTCCTAGTCATCATGACAGCCCTTCAGGCTCACCTTTAAATTATTTAACTTATTTATGCGTTTATTATAGGTCATAATTTTTGAATTATAATCTGGAATATTCCATTTTATTATTTGTAACACATTTCTATCTTAAAATTTTCATAAAATAAATTATGCATACTATATGATTGAAAAACATTTTTTTCATTATGTACAGACATAATTACTTATACTTCTTTTATTTTGCCGATAAAAAAAAAATTAAATTATTTCCAAATGAAAGATCATTTTGCCCTTGGTTGTGGGTAAAGTGATCGTTTGACATATTTTTAAAGTTATAATTTTTCATAACTTAGTAGGTATTTAAAATATTATTAAACTATATTTATGATGCAAAATACAGCGTAAAATATTGTGGCAAAGGACCAAAGTTTTATTTACCATTTATGGCATTTTATGCAAGTTTTCTCTTAAGGAGATCATTTTGGGTCACTTTCTACTACTTCCAAAATGCACAAAAAATGTAACAGAACTTCCTGAACCCTGACATTCTCTTATATCAAAGCTAAAGGAATCAGAACCTTTAAATCATATTCAGGTGAAGATTTTGTTCATGCCATCACTGATGGATATTTGGATGAGACTCTGCAAAAACAGGGAAGATGGTATACATTTTTTTTCCAAGAGTGTCTCACAAAACACTTTAAATTCGGTGCAGATAAAATAGTCTCAAACTGCACGTGTGAAATTCTTGCGATGCAAGAGAATCTGAATATATAGTGAGCCGTGCGATTAAAAATTTTCAGCGAATCTAAAACTTCTCATCAGGAAATTCAAATGGGGTTTGCTTAAAACTAATACCTAAAATACTTAGTGCTCATATGTGTGCTCTCTCCAAGCTTCTTTATGAAAACTATGAAAGCAAATTAGCTTCATTAAAATTTAGAAGAAATCATTTATCTGTTTATCTATGCATTCTTTACCGAGGTGTATGAGTATGCAAAATAGACGAAATTTAACACTAGATATAAAAATGAATTAAGAACTACTTGTGAAACATTCTTGTTTCATTCAGTAGACAATATTTTTTTATTCATTTATCATTTTGAAGAGACTATTTCACATGTTGTGAGCCTTAGTTGTAAAAAAAAAAATCTTATTTCAATAGGATACTTTATTTTATATAACTCATATCCTTAAGAATTCGTTTCATATATATAATATTTATCAAGCCAGAAAATAAACATATTATTAACTTTAAATTGTGTAACTTAACACATTAATAACAACTCCACTTCAACTGCATATTTTAAACACTCTAGAGAAGCTTATAAATTATTTTTTTTCTTTCTTTCTTAAAAATAAGAAAATGGACATAACAGAAAGTAATTCAAATTCCTTCTTCCATAGAAATTTCATATTTTTACATATGAATATAAAATGTTTCATTATTCACGAAATCTTTTATGAGGGATTGGCAGACATAAAAATGATTAAGAACGGAATAAAAGGCCCCACGTTATATGGCGTGTACCATCTTAGCAGTTAGCTTTCGAGGAAATCCTAATTGCTATCTGGAAAGTTGGAGATATGCCAGCCGAGCCTCCACACAGATACAAATCTCGTTTTCACAGAGATTTCAGGCTATCTGATAATATCGGGAAAAAAAATCGACAGTAGCTTGATTTTAATCCCTTTGCGTTGATTTTTTACTTCGAAGTTCAGATGGAGGATAATAAATCTTTAAGTACGAACTATCAAATGAAGATAGGTTATAAGTACTTGGGCAATCGATGTTTCAATATTCTTGCATAAAATGTAGTACCAATGATAATGATACGTGTTTGGATAATGCCGCATTCACGTGATCTCACCATGAAGAATGTCTCTTTTGTGTGTAGAATGCTTGTGTGAAGAATTGTAAATTCTTCATTCAAATCAAGCGATTCTTATCGTAAGATTCTTTCATACATATTTTCTTAAATTTTAAACACTATATTTCTAGTATCATCTATAACCTTAAAAATGAATACACAACGGCTACTGCAATGCGTTCACACGCATATAAATCTAATATATAAAATATTTTATATATTTGATTAACATGCATTCATTCGAAAGGCAACTTATATCGTGACGAAAGTATATTTATTTTTTTAATATGGAATAATTTATGCATATACATTTTTAAAAGTATATTTATACAGAGGACAAATAAAATTGAAAATTAATTTAGCTTTATTGTATGTGAGGACAAATTATTAGATTGGCTGTTCCATGTATAAGCTTTTTATAAATTTAAATTATGAATAATTTAAATTATGGGGTAATTTTATTATTTTTGAGCGATTTATAACCTATTTCTTATATACTCTCAAAATGTGTAATATTTAATACAAAATGACAACGTCTGCGCATTTAAACTATCAACATTGCTTGTTAGTCTTTACAGTCATTTAATATATCGTTTTATAAACGTGTCTATACTTAAAAAAATAATACTTAATAATATGTTGCATAAGCTTCTGTAAACTGTAATAAAACTTTGGAAAGTAGTAAAGATACCTTATGTGTATTTATGGTAACACACATAGCTAGTCATTCTAGTATTTCATTTTAACCATCACACCAGTTTGCTTTCAATCTATTACGACAAAAGTATTTGTTAATTATAAGACATACTTTAGAAAAAAAAAATTCTACTTCAAAACACGGAATTGGTTTTGAGAGCTTATCTTAGTTTCATAAAAATTGTATTATCTAAATTTAATGTTTATTTTCTTATGATTCACGAAATAATTTGCATGCGAAAAATTTTACCAATTGGTTGTGGATGATGTTTTGATATTTTTCATTTGAATTTTAAACCAAGGTTTAAATTCTTTATCCTTGTGAAGGATAAACTTAAATTTGGACTCAGTAATGGAGTGAATTCAAATTAATCTCTACCAGTTTTTTCTTTATTAAAAACTTTAAATTTCAATTTTGTTATTAAATTGATACATTTTTTAATACAAAGTCATTGTAGAGGGAAGATTTTGACAGAGCAATCAATTTTAACCGTTTTTAAATTCACTTTGAGAAGTTCTTGTGTAACGTTTTAACATACTTCTGAATTCATATACTTATATGTAGAGCTCCGAGGAAAAAAAGGAAAATAGAATGCAGACAGAAAGCTCCCACTTGCTTTTTATTTTGCCATCGTGTTATATATACAAATTGTTTAAAAATAACGTACACATTAATCTGATGATCTTAAAATTTGCATAAGGAATCGTCTTCATATTTAACATTCTGCATTGTCTTCGCTTTTTAAATGACAACACTGTAGTTTGACTGTATCGAACGAAATAAAGTCTTCAAATTACCCTAAATATTAAATCTTCCTGAATTTTTTCAAGAGGATTTCCGGACATATTGTGGATTTTTTATTGCGCTATATTAAGCGATTATCTCCAAATTGAAAACAGTATATAGGGATTCCAAATTTTTCGTCTACTAACAAGATCGTAATCCAGAATAAAATGACATATTGCTTACGAGAAAAATACTATTTTTAATCTTCATGTTTTCTGTACTGAGAATGTAACTATTAATGCCATTTACCTTTCAGTCCAATTCCAAATCAACAATTTAAAATTGATTATTAAAACTAATTAAGACCGGGGTTCTGAATCTTTCAACGTCGCGCCCACCCCCCCAACAATGGCTAATTTATGGTGGCGCCCCGCCTCACATTTTTCAGTATACATTCAATGTTTTAATCTTTAACAATAAACATTTAGTCGAATTTTCTACAAAATAATGCTATCAGTAAAGTCTGAATGAACATTTTAAACGAAAATGAATATATTTTTGAGTAAAATTGTGAATAAATCAGATGATTTTTTAAAATCATGCATCACTAGTTGCTGTTTGGTTTTCTCGCCCCCCCCCCGTGCAAACGCTCTGCGCGCCCCACAGGTTGTGAAACGCGGGATAAAGAGAATGTATTATAGACTACTATATAATACACAAACTTTCTTTTACTATTAACGCTTCAGGAATCAAAAATTTTTTTGAGAACTTTAATGTTTAAAATAACAGATTTATAGTTTTTATAAGCCGTTAATTACAGAACGAAGCGAAAATAATAATTTGAAATTACAGTTTCAGTTTTACTAACGTAAATGTCTACGTTATGTTTTATTTGCAATTTAAGGACTTTTATATATATATATATATATTTTATCTGACGATGTTTTAATCATTTGTTCTTTTACGTGATCATGGAGCCCGATCATGGTTGAGGGGATAAGACACTGAGCATTGCAGATGGCCGAAATGTAAAAATCCATAGTTTTTCCGTTGATATAATGATTTGCAGTTACAGATTATTTTCAGGAAATGTAACATGTATGCGCGTTATAACTCTTAAAAAATAACCCCCCCCCCCATGGCGTTCTTCCGTCAGGCAGAAAACACTTGAATATCTTTACCTTAACCAACCAAACATATTAGGCTTGCCATATTACAATATTAGTATTAAAGTTAATAGCAAAATGTTATATATCGTGAATGCATGTATAAATGTAAAATATCATGACTTTTTAAATTGACCCAAGCTTGGCGATATCTTCAGAATTTGGAAAAGTACAACCAAACATTTTAATTTTTGAAATAATTTCATCCTGTGTTTGTTTCATGAAAATATTCATACGTAAGTTTGCTTCAGGTATCTTACGATACGAAAGCTAAAAATACAGCAAAAACGAAAGCACTTGATTTAAAATGCAACAACTCATTTCTTGCACTTTGAGAAAAAGAAATAGATTGATCAACGGAGAGTAAAAATGAAAAAAAAAATGAAATACTTTAGATAAAAAATAACTTGTTTTCAACAAGATCTCCTTTCCGAATTATGGTCATTCATGCGATTCGAAATGAAAAAAAAACTACATTTCGCCCCCACAAAATGATAAGAAGATTCCAATCTTGTAAATAATACACAATAATACATTTTATAACATGAAATCAAATATACTTCAAGAGTAGTCTTCCGTAAGCTTAAGAGATTTACTGCAATACGATTTCACATGTGTTATAACTTAAATCATATGATCTTTGAATGTATCTAACAAAACTTATATAAACTTTAAGTATTTTGGTGTTTTCGCTTCTTTTATTTCAACGTTCATGATGTTAATGAAAAATAAACTTTAAATAGCGTTATTTAATTAGGATGAATTGTGCATGTATTTGCCACAGTTTAATGGCACATTGAAATTTTAATTCCCTGAAAAGCTTAATAGCACATTGAAATTTTAATTCCCTGAAATAGAAGTAAATTTGCATTGAAGTTTTTTTTTTTCTTTTTTTTTAATATTTAACAGGTTTTTTCCATCCCTGAACACGGAGTTAACACTCATGAAATGTGTTTTACCTTTTAAAAATTGTCTTACAAAAAATACTTTTACAAATGATGTACTAAAATAATTTTGGTTATAACTACCAGAAATGAATAAATAGGAACAATCATAAAATATGATTATGTCTAAAAATTTATGTATTAATGATATTTTATCAAACTAATTAAATATGCTTCGATTAAAAAAAATAAACTTAAACATATTTAACGCGAACAATTAGTTGATTAGTTTCTAGAATACTTTAAAAATGACATATAAGTAAGAAAATTAGCAGAAAGAAATAAGAAAATGTACTTGGCTAAAAGCAGTGGTTATTCGATATACTTTTACCATGTTGTTTTCAATATTTCAAATAAATATTAAAAAAATATTTAATTAGGAGAAAAAACCTTATCTGATTAACGAAATATCCACCTTAAATGAACCATTTATAACGGCTTCAGTGTAATTGATACATATTGGTAATTAATTCTTAGAAATTTGTGCTATTTGTGTTAGATAGTTGGAAAATATTCTTTTATTAGATATTCTCAGTGACATTTCGGAAAAGAAAGTAAATATTTTTGGAAATGAAATAAAACGCAAAATGTGCACATTTATGATTAGATAACTGTTTCGCTTAAAATGCGTTGGTGTTTTATACTAGTGAGCAGGAATTGGCTAGAGATAAGTAATATCACAATACCCTTAAATGAAATTCATTTTACTGAAAATTTAAAGAACGAAGTGTAACAACTTTTTAACATATTTTGTAGTATTGGAAATGTTCATATCCAAATAAAAATAAAAATAATAAAAAATAATAATGATTAAAAAAAATCTTCAAATATGGGTAATGTAGGAAAACAGTCCTGTATATATATAAATTGAGAACATCTGACGTAATACAACATATCTGTTTATTCCGATTTCTTATAAAACGAAAAAGAATATATTTTAAATTTTTTCGCTTGTGATGCAGCTTTGTAAATTTATTTCGTGATATCAACAAAATTTTGTAAAAATTGGATTTTGAAATACCTGCATGGTCAGAAAAACCTATCATATACATTAAAATTTTTTTTGATAGCATTTTTGTGGTACATTTCAATTTTAGATAGTATTTGATATAACCACAACATGTAAAATTAACCTTTGCAAAAACAACATTTTTGAATAAATCCATATTTTCAGTGCAGCAAGTTTCAATATAAACAAAAGTTTTGAATATTTATTTTGTTAACTTCTCATTTTTGTGAAAATAGGACATAGTTAAGGAAACACATTGTTATTTTGAAAAAAAAAAAATATCACAACGTGACAATTAACATTAGAAAGTAGATCAAGTTGCTTGTGGCAAAGACTATTTATAATTTTTCAAAATTTACTTTTGGAAGACTTAATTGCCGCTTTAGGGAAAAAACATCTCTGGCAAATAATCAAGTAAGTAATCATCTCTAATACAAATCTTTGAGCTGAGAAACACACTATGCTAGGGAAATTTGGTTTACTCAGGAAATTATATTTACTCAGGAACAATTAAAATTAAAAAAATATATTTTTGGGCCACAATATGCAAGTTCAGAACATTTTAGAGTAATTTTCTGCTCACATGGGAAACAGTGAAAGGATGAATTTAAAAATACTTTCCCTATTTTTTTCGTATTTCGTATTTTTAATTTATTTTACTTAATAGCACGGTAGTATCACACTAACTTCCCTTTTACGAGAAAGTGATTTTGTTCGAGCCGCACATAATGCAATATCGTGATATTGGTTAAATGTTAACGGTTTTTTCCCTTGAAAAATAATTCTCACAAATACATTTTCCCCTATTTCTGGCCGCATTTGAATTCGTGCACATCGAAAAAAATAACACATCTTTGAAGTCATTTTTGCACTCGATCCGTTTTTGACAACTTTATTAATGGAATTAATTCTCTGAAAAGCCATGGGTCATCTACAGAAAGGTGCGATAATCAGAAGGGGCAGTGCCTGGTGAATGCGGAAGTCTGAAGAATACGGTTAATCCATTAATGGATTGGCATGAACCCATCGATTTTAGTTCAAATCGTTAAACGCCTTAACAGCGATCTACCTTGATGGTTCAGTTCGGTTTGAGCCATTTTGTCAGTATAAGGACTTTCAATATTGGAAATAATCATTTTATGCTAAAAACACGATTTTTCCTTTTTGACCGTGAACTCATTATAATGAGGAAACGAAATGTACAGCTGCGGAAAAAAAAGTCGCACTTGTACTTTTTTCGGCCGTCGTTCGTCGTACAACAAAGTTACAGATACCAATCGTTTACGGTTGACGTACACTTTAATTTGCTATGCATAAAAATTGCATAAGGGGCCATCTACATATTAAAATTCGCACCAACTTTTTTTTTCTTTATAGCAACCCCTAGATTTCACTTTATTTCAAAAATTTAGCTCATTTTAACAATGGACATCGATTTTCAATAAATTTGGACTGAAAATGAGTGAGTTATGAGCACCCAAAATCCCCCTCCTCCTATGTTAAAATATTTTTTCATACTTTAATTCATATCTCATATAATATTGGTAGTAAGAAGCTGATTTTTATTCGTTCTATTAGAACTAAACGACCCAAACATAATTTAATGTTATTGTGATTTTTAATAAATTATGAATATGAATTATGAATTATTAAATTAATATTAAAAAAATTATGAATAGCGACCTAGCCAAATTTCGATGGAAATAGATGCAGAAATTAATATTACATGGCTGTGCAAAATTTCAAATTTTTACGTTCAGTAGTTTAATTTATATTAAATAAAATATGTTATTTTCATGAGTTAAGGGACCATATATAAATTTACTACGTGAAAAATTTTTGAAAATTGCATAAAATAAACGTAAATTTGATTTATTTTGTGCAAAAACACAGTAAAAGATACCAGTATTAAAAATATCAAATTTTGAAGCAAATAAATTAGAGGTTTTTAGAGTTTGATAGGGATTCTATAAAGCGTGTATTGTTGCGTCCGCTACCACATTCCCCCAAATAAAATATTTTCTAGCTATAGAATTAGATGCAATAGATGTATGTCTTCTAATACAACGTCCTATTTCTGAAAAACTAACATTCTCAACTTTCCAGACGTGAATGTGACCTTTTTTAATATCGGAAACATTAGGTCTTTGGACTTCCCCATACTTTATCAAACATTCAAAATCACGTTTTTCTGTCTAAATTTTCATCTAACTATAAATTAAAATACCGCCAAAAGTCTTAAGAATATTGCACATTGTAGACGGTAGTATTAAATGAAGAAAGTGAAATAACAAACACGGTGATAATATTGGGTCAGCAAAAAAGTAATTGCGTTTTTTACATGAAATTCAAACAAATAAATTTTCTATCAGGAAATCATTCTTCAAGTTCGACCATAGCTGAGTAATATTCAAGCTTGTAGTCAGAAGAGCAGTGAACAGCCTCTAACTCCTGCCAACATTTCACCTGTCTAAGAGAACCATCAACGGAAATACTCAATAACAATTTCAAAATTACAAAGATTTTCGAAATCGAGAGCAGTCATTTTGCATTTTCCCCTTAAATCATGTGTACGAACCAAGGAAGTTTTGAGCTCACGGGTCATTTGGACCACAGACTAAATATTCTATTCTTCCCTTGATATTCTCAGTACAAAAAACTTTAAGAGAGACGGAAACAATATTTTCCTTGAAAATAATATTAATTTCTTTTGACTCTCGCGAGCGAAATTAATGAATAGGCGAAAAGTTCAGAACCTACAAATAGCGTTTTTCAATTTGCAGAAAGTCCCTTAAAAACGCGCAAAAATTAATACGCAATATCTCCGGAAATTATCATTGAAAATCGGTGAAAATTTATATTTAGGGTAATTTGAAGGTTTTCTTTCGTTTAATAAAGTCAAAATATGGGGTTGCCATTGAAAAATTGAGATTTCTTTCAGGTAGAGGAAATAGTTCTTCAGTTAGTTTTATTCTTATATATAGCTACATTATATTGTTATGTATATGTATATATTTAATTATTATACATAAAAATGTATATAACTATCTCAAGTACCCGTCATTGGCGAGTTAGTATGTAATGCGAATTTCCAAAAAGCCTGAATTATCGTCAGCATTGTTGGAAAACAAAGAATAGAATTAGTATATTGGCAATAGAATAGACAGCAAAATTATAACTTCTATGTATTCTTAAAAGATTACAGGTTAGAGAGTAACAATGTGATGAGTAAAATTGACATTAGAGAACATAAAAAATAAATATTAATTGAAGTTTTAGTCTGCTTGAATAAGTATTTCAAGTAAAGCGGTCATTCCTATCCTGTAACTAAATTTTGTTTAATTCACTGTAGATATTTTAAAATTATGTCTTCAAACCAATTTGCTCAATTTTGACAAAATCTACAAAATCAAATAAAGAATTTAAAAAGTTTTAAAATTTATTCACATTTTTTTTTAAAAATCCAGGCATTTGTTATTTTAGTCGTTGCTTATCATGTTGCTAAACTTAACTGTATTATTTTAATCCATTTTAAGAGATCCTAGAACAAACCCTTATAGGATTTTCACAAAATCCGAAAATCTATGAAATATTTAAAACAGTATTGGCATCTAAAATTTAAATGAAGTTGCATGAAACATAATTCGAAATTTCATTCTGTTTCCAATTCCATGTTTCAGGAATGGAACTATCATGTACTCAGTTTTCACAAGATCTCAAAATCTATAAAAAATTTAAAGTACTTTGACGCCTATAGTTTAAGTGACCACCCGTGATAATACCACATTTTATTTCATTCGTTTCAGTGGATTATAAGTAATCAAATATTTTCACATTTTGAATAAATTTTCGCGAAATTTCAAAGTCTAATCAAAATCTTTAAAAAAATTCGACACCTGTAGTTTAAATTGTGTGACCCCTGATCATGTAACCAAATTTCATTTCATACGCTTCAATCGTTAATACATGATGCACAACAAATATTTACACATTTTGAAACGATTTTCGCAGAATCTCAGAAACTAATTAAACATTTTGTTTTCAAATTTCTATACCTATAATTAAATTGAGCGACCACCTATCATGTCTCCAAATTTCATTTCATTCGCTTCGTCGTTTTTATGTGAAGCGCGAACAAAAAAAGGTCATGGACGGAACGACAGAATGGCAGACAGACAAACTTTTTTTAACGGTCATACTGGATTCCCAGGAGCTTGAAAATGATATTCCAAGTAATTTACTCCAAGTAATGTACTATTTTATTCCAAGTAATTCTTATTCCAAGTAATGTACAGACAAAAGTCTAATTTTATTTATATAGATGCGTCGCACACTAAAGTATGAGAGCAAAATTAAGTGATAACTACTTTGATTTTTTATATTAAACAATTCATAACAGAATAAAAAAAAGTATTAATCCATACATATTACACATATTTCCAAGTACACGGGACTTAAATTAAGCGACAACATCGCTAAGATACCTTTTTAGCTGAGATATTTTATTTCATAAATCAAGCAACCTTGATTAAACCCCTAATGAACAGGGGTGTATCAATTAAGCTGTAAAGATATAGCACCGCTATCCCCTTAATCTTTAGCGATACCATCTGACGGAAACGTAAATTTTCTCCCTTAGCAACTCTATCAATACTCGACGATATCCGAAAGTAATCTATGGGGGCTGCTACGTGTTGGATCGATAGCATATTAGAAGTATTTAAGTGCCGGTCATAAAAACATTAAGCAATTTAATTAAAATATCTCTCAACTTGCTCTCAACGATTAAATACAACCATGTATATGGAAGTAAGATCAATATTGCATCGTAAATCAGAAATTGCGCTGTAAATTCCCGAGTAATTTTACCTTAGTACTTCTTTGTTCGGGTTGGAAATCGCGTGTTTACGATGGCCGATCGTAAAATCTAAATTTTTGGGTAAAGAGTTTTCACGATTACGTAAGATATTTTGTGATAAGCGGGAAGATTTTTATGTTTGGAAAAGTGTGATTTGTTTAAACAGATACGCAATGCCAAAACGGGATCGTAAAACTCGACGTTGGTTATTTTGTGCATATGATGCATTTTATGATCGAGTAACAGATTATTATTAAAATAGTGTTTAGAAATAGAGAATATTATATTTCTTTTTGTAAAGAGTGAATTTTTTTAGAGAGAAAAAAGTAAATACATTTTATTAGGGATAGGAAGAATTGCATGATTAGAAAAAAGATCAATTTCTTATATACTGCTATTCTCCACTTAGAAATAATTTTAAAATATGATTTCAGTGATTAATAATAATATGTTTTTGTTTAATTTTCAAGTTTTTATGCCGATGTGCAATGTTTCGATGTTAAGCACTTTTTTAACTTTCCGTTCATAAGTAAAGCATTCCGCTGAAATGGTTTTGATAAAGTTTGACTTTTTATTTCGAAGGCAAATATAAATTAATGCTGATATTAATAAACGCTATATTGTCTTAGAAAAATAAGGCATTTAAAAAATCACATTTCCGCATTTTCTAGGAATTTTTTTTAATTAAAAGATTCCGAATATATTACTGGGCGGATGCAGACTGAGAATATAAAACACTCCACAGACAATCGAAATTAGAAAGGGCATAACAAGATCTCAGCCAAGTACTAGTAAACTTAGCACAGAAGTACGTATGTGAATAAAAAACGCAATCATTACAAAGTAAATACATGCAGACAGCAACGTATTTATAAGCCAACATGTAGCCAGAAGCTGTTAAATTGGTAAATTGTGATACAGTGGTGGGATACTTCAGTATAAGTCATTTTGAACAAGGATTAAAAGTGGGTAATAATAAAATGTTGAGCAATATGTTCAAAGAAGTAGGGTAATTCCGAGAGTTGCCGCTTCCGGGACAGATTCCGCACCCCTTGTATTTCTTGTAATTGTCGATAGATAGCCGTCAAACGCTCAGTATTTCCTTAACTGGTGTATAGTACCGGTATTTATTTTAATATATTTTATTCATTTTTTCATTCTGTTCTTATGACAGGCGCGGCTTAACTCCCAGACAAGAGTAGCGTCTCACCCTGAAGATCCACGTCTCACGCGCAGTGCAATGTTTTAGAAAAAAAAATGTTAAACAATATTAATTATTTTCGCCAATTTCGCCAATATTAATACAGTTTTGTCGCAGTACACACGTTTCATGTTATACATTAAACAACACAGCATGATTGATTTTATTGTATGCGCACCCCTGGAATTTTTTACACAAATTAAAAAAAAAAATTGCGGCAGATGTCCCGGATTTATGCTATGTGATTTGAATTTTCGTTTGTATTCGAGTTGTCTTCCGTGCATATAAGAGTTCGAAAAAACTCAAAATTTTTGACTGACTTCTTAAGGAGGGGGGCGATGCAGACCTTAATAGAACAGAACCATCTACGATTCAAAATACCCATGAAGCCATGTACTAAAAATGACTGCAGAAGATTATTTTTACTGGTGCTGCGACAGTGAAAAAATTGGGGCCTGTAAAACTGGAATGGTTTGCTTTTTGAGCAAGTCCGGAGAATAAATGCACATATGAAGGCCATTAAAAAAATATTGACAAATGTTTCCAATTATGCGCACATTTTGACAGGCGAGATTATTTCAGCTGGACAAAGTGATACCAGAGAAGGTCGTAGTTGCTACCAACGAACATGAACTATATGCATGTTGGTTGGTAGCAACTACACAATTTTAAAGAAATTAGTCCGCAGATTTTATGCTTTTAGTGTGCTTATGAATTCGATTTTTATCTGTCTAAGATGTACGTAGAGGGGATATCACACTAGCTTAAAATCCGAGCAACTTTCTTGAAAAGCAACTTTTAGACCTATTTCTCTACCGTTCATTAGTTGGAGCCGTCATCAAAATAACGATAGGGAAATTTGGTCTAAAAGTTGTTGGACAAGAAAGTTGTTCGGATTTCAAGCTAGAGTGATAACCGCTTGAGTGTATTAAATATGCTTTTGGAAATGAACCCGTTTTATGTATACATAGATTATAGATTTAATCACATGAAATATGGTTTTCTTCTTATTCTATATATTCTTCCAATTCTTATACTCTATTATTATAAATAATACCTCATAGTTTTAATGAGAGGTGGTATAGTTCATAGTAATATGTTCTTAATATAAGACATGCTTTGAAGAAGGAATATATGTTTTTAATTACTGAAAATTTAACGATTGGCTACCCAAATCGTTTTCAACAAGTGTTAGTATTCTACCAATCATCTATCAATACACCAGTTTTAGTTTCAAAATTCAGTCTGTTCCCTTTAAATTCCTTTGTATTCTTTTAAAAGCACAACTCTTAAAGCGAACACCTTTTTATATTTTACTTTATTTGTAGATGAAAATATTATGTTTCAACGATCACACGCAAATTAAAGTCACTGAAGTATGACGGACGAATACGCTATTCATATAATTGTGACTACTTCTTTTTTATTAAAAGAATTCTTACGTTATTGATAGATAAAACAAAGGAATCACACATACATATGTATCGTAATTTCATGCAGGTCATAGAAAAAGAAGTTCCATAGTTCTAACTGAAACATTAGAATATTTTGGATACATAGATTTGTTCTAATATAACGTTATTGTTTCTCGAATTAAATTATTTATAATTATTACAACGAACTATTAAAATATCATCATAAATCTTAAATTGTTAAAAATAAATATTTAATAAACGCAAAAAAATGTAATATTGTGAACTATTTGGTAATTTTAGAAGTTAATAACTAAGGTATAATTTATCAGTAAAATCTGGAAAACTAAACGGAAACAGCTTTTAATAAAAAAATATATATTTTTGGTACCATCCGATTACCGTTTTTCTTAACTTAAAAGTGGAATAATTTATTGAAGTATTCCCAAAATAGCCATTAAGTGTTTTTTCTTTTTTTTTTTTTTTAAGAAAATATATTGCTTAGACAGGAAATTGGCGAGACAGGAAAACGTAAAGTGTAAACAGGAAATTCTGAAAACGACTTTTGGAAACCTTATTTATGGGATTCTTAAAAACCACTTCAAATTAAACACTTGTTTGGCGTAGAATGGTAGTAATAAATATTTCCTAATGGATGAATAACTTGTAGGTTATGAAATATTAAAAATTAACCAAGCTAAATGTAGCAGTATAGATTGAAATATACATATTTAAATAAAAGTGTTCTGTCTCACGTTGAATTTTTACTAGCCATATGCTTCCTCTAAACTTTTACGTCATTTATTTTATATAACGTAATAGTTTTTTTAATTTAAATATATAAATATATCGTATTTTTAAATCTAAGTGGAAAATAAAGAGGATATAATAAACAAAATGGAGCGATAAAAGCCCATTACTACAGCAAAATCCTTAAATTTCGCATCATATTGTTAATTTTTGACCTATCATTCATTTTTTAATATATTTTTTCTTAGTTCATTCTATACATTGACTTGAACGTATATTGTTACAAAAAAATCGTACGCATGAAATTTTAATTGCAATGCTTGTTTTAAAATATCTTGCTATTATTTCATTATGGAATCGTGTCATAGTGCAAGGTGGCGGATGTTGTTTTCGGCGACAACTCTTAAATGATCTTACATAATGTAAGTTCCGTACATGTGCGAGAAAATACGATGCAGTGCAGCTGCAAGAGTGACATTTTGAAGAAGTGGCAATGAAGAAGTGCATGCACGAGAGTAAAGTCAAGTGACAATTTTGAATATGCCAATACACATGAATTGTTATCTCACTGTTATGTTATTAGTGAAAAAGGAGAATATTTAAATTATTTAATCTCAATTTTTTTTTCGAAGGTTATTCTTATATGGGTATACATAACTCTCATAAATGAAATAAAAAATGTGATTTTTTTACTTTTATCTTTACAGGCATAGTTATTAAAATATTCTCACATTTTTATCACACAGAAAGAAAGAAAAAAGAAGGAGGAAAAAAAAAAAAAAAAACGTATCTGGAAGATTTCCAAAACCACACACATTAAAGAATTGATATTCTTTCTTTTTCTCTTTATAATTTGATTTCTCATTTAAAACAGATATATTATTTCTCAATCCATATGCATATATACTTTCTTTTTTTCTTTTAAAGGAAAAATGTCAAAGCCAGATAAAATTTCAATAAAAAGCTTATAAGATATTCAAAAATGTTTGTGTATGCTGGTATTTCTATTCAGGGCTTTGAGGAAAAAAAAAGTAATAAAATGTAAAAGAATCGGTGGAATTCAAATACAGAAGAAAAGAAAAAAAAACAATAATCCACCGCTTGCAATTTTTTGATTAATTCTTGAATGTATTTATTGGAAGTAAGGGGGGAAAACCTAATGAAATATTTCTTATCAATGAAATGAGGCTCAAATATTTTATGGTTATGTGTGACAGATTAATGTTTATTAAATTGACGTTTTGTGTTGTTATTGTCATATTTGTAAAACGATTACTTTGTTATACTTAAAAAGATTTTTTTTAAATACAGTCAATCTATATAGCAATCTCATAAATGTTTGCACAAAAATATTAATTAGTATTTCTCTGATTACTTTTATGAAAATAATAAAAAAATTGGTTGGTGAAATGCTCTAGTTGTCAGACTATGTTGGTGGTGATAGTGTGGCTTTAGGGATTTATTTGACCCATTGAAGATAAATTGTGTTTAAGAAAATGTTCATAAATTTTACTTTTTTTTCAAAAATTGAACATACTTTGCTTTTGAAATACAAAATTTAATTATTTGGATCCCCCCCAACAGAAATATACACATGATTTCGCACAACAGTACTGTTTGTTTTAACGGGGCCCCGTCTTGGTCGGGGAGATAAGACTTTCAAAAATGGTTGACAGACGAAATATGAAGGTCCAACTTCTTGGTTTATCGTGCGGCTATCGATCTAACTGCCCGGAATTTTGGTCAGTTTTCTCTAGCTGTCATGTGAATACGTGTTAAAACTGCTAAAAAAGTTTTCCGACAGAGGCATAACCCATTCTTGGCAAATAGCCCTCCCGTATATTTGCACTGCATTAACAATTCTTTTGACGAATATTTGACAGTTATCGCGAATTAAAATTTAATCTACATAAACATTTAAGCCACTTTTAAATACCTTAATAGCACCGTGACCTAAATGTGACGTGCAAGAACATCACGGTAGGGTGGCTCGGAAAATACGAATGTCTGAAAATGTTTGCTCCCCGGGGTTTTTCTGATTCCTTTTGGTGTGAAATTACAATGTGTGTGATTTGAAATCTCTATGTCAACGTTTGAAATTGTCTCTAAGGCCTTAAAGTTAAAAAAAAAGAAGCGAAAAACGAATTTTTTGTAATAATTTTAAAACTTTTATAAACATGTCCTTCATCTTAAGGAAACAGTTTTTACTCGTTATAATTTAAAAAAAGAATATCTATGTATAAAAATATAGTGCATATCAAACGCAATCACAACGAGAAATAATGAATTTATGCGGAAATTGTAGAAAAACAAGCGATAATACTATGCATTTAAATCACTCTCCAAACGTTTTTGACCACGTACTTTTTATGATTATTTTATGAAGATAATCATAAAATGTACCCCCTAATTATGTATGTATGTATATATATACATACATACATATATATATATATATATATATATATATATAGTGGCGTAGCCAAAAATTTTTCATGGGCAATTGGGTTATGATCCAGAAAAAGTTGAAAAACTGCGTAGAATCTGCCTTTTACATTATCTTATTTATATTAAATGTTGGTTGAATGGTCGAGAATGCTCGAGTTGAATGCTAGAGAATGAAATGTTGGTTGAATGAATGTTGGCAAAAGCTGCAGATGCTACTGTGAATGACATTTTGCTTTCGCATAACTTGAACAGCTACAAAGCTATCGATACTGAGGTTGTTCAGGCTGCTCTGACAGCCTTAAACCGACACTTGTGGTATTTCGCAAAGGAGACAATACCATTTTCTCTCTTTTCAAAAAATGATATCTGTAACCGAGAAGAAAAAAAATCGCCTCTTCTTTGATAAAATTCAAGAATGAAGATAGCGGTACCAAAGGTCGTTCCTGTATTCCGAAATTTATATTTACAAACAAAATTATTTCAACTAGTAGGGCCCAGCTGATGACTACTTTTTGAAATATTTAAGCAGAAAGGATCCTGGCTGAAGAAATGCCCATTGACATGGGAAGAGGATGCTGACTATAATGTAATAAAATTATTTGTAAGGACTTATAAGTCTTCAACGATATAGCAGAGCGTGGAGTAAAGCTGTTGCAGGATTTTTCTCAGAAAAATAAGGAAGGTTGAAGAACAGAGGCAGTGTTTGCTAGAGTCGGTTGAACAATCTGGAAATCAGCACCAACCTTCACTAAATCCTTTTTAAAACATTTGTAAGGTTTTAAACAATCTTCTATATTTCTGATGTAATATGTTTTTAATTACATATATGAGAAATAATAGGAAATTAAGCTAAGTGCACTTATAGATGAATTTCATATTACTTAACAATAGATTACTTGAAATTTTTCTCTTTCAAATTTGGCCGTATTCCAAAAATGTATTTTTTTTCTTAGTTTTTTCAGCTAGTACTTTATTACTGTGCCCAAATATATAACAATGTTCTAATATTTCCAGTGCTATATTCTTATTTCTACATACATTTATAATCAGTACGCGAATAAAGTTCAATATTATGAAAGAAGTGGATTTTTCCATTTTCATTCTTGAGGAAGTAATTTATTCTGTGGTTTCAATTTATATGAATCTTAATTATATGCGAATTCGTACTGCTTTAAAAATTAAGACTCCATAAAAAAACAATTCAAATACAGGAAAAAGGTTGAAAAAGAAATCAATAAAGCCGAAAATGACGCATTTTCACAAAAAATTTCAATCTTCATGCCCTTACAGGCAAACTCAAACGTTGATTTAGAGACTTCAAATTTCATACATTGTAACTTCACACAGAGAGGAACCAGAAAAACCCCGGGGAGCAAACATTTTCAGACATTCGTATTTTCCGAGACACCCTACCATCACGGGGTGTTGCGAATGAGTCACAAATAAGTCGTTTTGACTGTCTAATGTTCTTCTGCGGCAACGTCACAACGTGACGTCACCATGAAATCACACAGTTACTTGTGCACGACATTGTGACTTGAATGTGACGTTACAGTGCTCTCATATTCACAGCACCATGACTTCAATATTCTACTGATTTAAAACTGCAAAAAAACATTTTTTTCAGAAATTCGCAAAATTACTTAAAATCCACAAAATCAAACAAAGTAGCAATATTCCAAAGTAATGAAATTTAGTCACATGGTGCTTACAAAAGTAGCAAAAATTGTGAAAAGTCGCAAGATCTGGCAAGACGTCACGAACGATCTGTCACGTTGACTTCACAAAGAAACCACAAGCTATTGTCACTGGCAAGTCATACTGTGACTTCCAGTTCACGTCACTTATGTTCACCAGTGTGGCTGCGACCAATGTGACTTACACATACGTCACGCCGACTTCATTGCGATTTCCGTGCTATTAGGGTAGTTAAATAAAAAACGAAGTAATACACTATAATGTTAAAAGTAAGCAAAAATAAACGTAAGTGTTAATAACCAGTAAATTTCGTTTAAAAAACGGAGTGCACATAAATTAATTTAAACCAAGTATGCTTTTACAAAACTTAAAAAAAATAAGACTCTGGGTAAAATGTATTTATCTAATGAAAATATTGCACATATTCTCTCTAATCACGCATGGAAGCTTTTAACATTTTGTTAAAGTGTACCAAATCTAGACATAATCACATACGAAGGAGGCTCAACAGTGTTTAAAAGATTACAGAAAGCATTGTTAAACTCTAGGTATAGAAAATAAAACATTCTGCTCTTTAACATATATTATAAGACGCTCTGTAACATGAAGGAATCACTTACTGCCACGGCATGTGGCGTGCAAGAGTGCCAAAGTTACTGTTAATGTGACAGAAATGTAAAACACTTTTGGTATTATTTTCATCTTTGAATTGATTAAATGAAACAACCCTGTACTTAGCGTTTGCAGAAATTTCATAAAAGTATAATTAAAAAAAATAGTTAAAGCGGGAGCATATAGAAAAACCAATTCAATATTTCATGCATTAATTGGTAAATGAAAATTAAATATTTTACTGATTTTTCTGAAATGAATGATTTTTTGTAATAGCAAATAAAACTCATAAATAAATATTTTTAATTGCTTAATAACAAATAAAATGCAAATACATTTAATAGTGCTATAATGAAGAGTATTATATGCAATTTTCTAATTCCATTTTACTTCTTTCTTTTCTTTTCTGTAAAAATAATTTGT
The DNA here is from genome assembly GCA_038373885.1 of Cheiracanthium punctorium. Lineage (NCBI taxonomy): Eukaryota > Metazoa > Arthropoda > Arachnida > Araneae > Cheiracanthiidae > Cheiracanthium > Cheiracanthium punctorium. The sequence continues at coordinate 437,173 of JAWZYV010009161.1, read as the reverse complement.
ACGTTACAAATATATGTATTTCAACACATTTTAAAATACTTAATTGGTTTTACAAACTCAACAGTTTTTAACTTTTAAACATTAATTGAAACTTTAGAAATTATAGCTACATCCGTAATTTTTTATAATACTTTTAAATAATTTGATAGCACGGGATAAACTTGCTACCAGAACCAGATATTTTGATACACAATCTTTCAAATATACTAAAAATTGATCGTTTGTTAAAAGTATTTAAATAAAAAGGAAAAGAAACAATAAAAATATAGTATCATACCGCATGTTATATTTATCATCATTTTGCAAGTGATAAAATAGACTGGAGTTATTTAATTTGCTTCAAAAAACACTTCAATCCTCTTTTCAAAACTTCTATGCATAAAATCAGCACTTCAGTTCTCAATAGCAAAAGTTTGTTAAAAATCTTTCGAAAATTCAAACATATTCCCGTTTCTCTTAAGGAGCAATTATTTGATACAGCGATATAAAAGATAAGTTATAATCGAAAAGTTTCGAAAATATTTTTCGCTACATTTAGTTATGAGCCATCAAAACTTTGGATACAAAGTGTTTTATGATAAGCATGCAAAATGTACGAGATACTTGCGAAATCTACTGTGTACCTTATAGTATTTAAGGCTTTTGTGCATTATAGTTTCAGAAAAACAATATTTGCTTTGTCAGAAATTATTAAATTCGAAATCTAATATTTTTGTTTGGGACTTTTGTAGCTTACAAAATTAGTAATTAGGTGCTTTTGAAATTATCGGATGAATAATTATAATTTCGAATGTTTATTTTTCCATTTTTTATATATTAAATTAAAAATTTTTAAAAATAGTTTATCAAACGTCATACAAAATCTTCTATTTGCATGCAAGATAAATATAAAATTTGAATTAAAAATAAAATATATCTCCACTGTTTGGGAGCCAGTGGATGAGGACTTGTCCTCCTCTCTGTGAATCCCTTAAACGTGTTGGGTTCGGTTCCCATTCATCCCTGGTTGTTTTCTGTTTGGTTTCTACATTTCCTTTCTCTGTGTAGCAAAAACTGTCATTACGTTGTCTTCTTTGTTCAGAAATGTAAAACACTTTTGGTAGTATAAGTATTCAAGTATTCAAGTATTTCTAAGAGCGTTTACGAAACTAAGCAGGCAAGTCTGAAAATTCACATTCCAAAAACAACAGCAACAACCCACATTAATAAAATATTTTTAAGACATATCTTATTATAGATTTACATTATTGAAACTCTTTGGAATATAAATTCCTATAACCATTTATGAAACATCACTTTTTTATAAAGCATTTGAATATAATATTTATGTTACAGCACTACATAGCTGAGTATTAAGTTGAATAAATTTGAGAGTATTTTGCATTGCGATAAAACTGCTTTATTTTGCTTATGCTTGCTTTAATGAAATATTTTGCCACAATTTTTGAAGTAAGAATAACTTGAACAAAGAAAACCGATAATTTAGAAAAAACCGATATTTTAGAAAAAAAAAGCAAATTAATATATTTTAACCGGTATTTTAGAAATAAATTCGGTTAAAAAAGAATTCCCGCTTAATTTAATATATTTTCATTGCACCAAAGCTTTGTAAATACTCGATATGATATACCAGACAGTGGAATGTCGCTCTTATTAGAGGAATTGTCGTGAGAAATTTGCTATTCCATTACGCGTACTTAACTGTACATGTTCAGTGGTAAAATTGGATGTCTCACTCATCTAAATCAAGTGAAAAAGGTATTCTGTAAACATAGATGATTACATAGTCTCAGTTACTGTCGGTAACAGAAAAAAAAACCTCCAATGATTATTGCGCTTTTACATTTGACTGTTTATTTTATCTGTATATTTTAATAAGAATTTCGAAAAAAAACTCAATATGTAAATGAAATTATTTTATTAGCTCTTGTTTTAGATACTTGTTTGATGTTTAAGATACACAAATAGTCTTTTGAGGAAAATACACAATATCCCATCTATAGACTTATAGGTAAAAGGAAGAAAAACAATTACTGCTTAATAGATAGTCCGACAACGGGGAGGGAATGGTCTGCAACTGATTTGAAAATTGCTATTAAAATATTTGAAGACAAGAACGTCTGAGATAATCAATCAGCATAATATTTTAGCATTCCTAAAACGGCTTAAAGGATAAGAATTACAATACTTAAATTTACCAAGGGTTCTCTATAGGCCCTTTATCAGCTTCGCGCTGCGATAACGAAAAAAAAAAAAAAATGCTCACAAGAACTACAGAAACGTGTTTTTCCACTATGTAGAGACTACGTCACATCCATGACATATAAAATATTGAAAAAAAACTTTAGGTTTTTTCATAAAGGATGTATCTAAATTGACGCAAGATTTGAATTCTATTTATAAAAAAAACTGTGTTTTCTCTTTTAACAATTGTCTTTTTTTTATTGAAACAAAAATATATAGGATAGGGTTATCAGTGGAATAGCATATCGAGCAAATGTCCCCATGGCTTTGTTGGCACATGCGCACTCTGTATTCGAATTTTTCTAGAACCATTTCGAATAAATCTGGCTGAATTTCGTTGATGCAGCGTTAAGTCTTCCGCATATCCTCCTTAAATGCACGGATGAATGTGAGTTTCTTGATGCAGACTTTCGACTTTAATCGCATGATCTTTCTCATAATTCATCATGAAAATCATCACGAATCCAACTCTGATTATCTTTGAATTGTTCAATGATGAAAACATCTTTTTTCTTTCATATAGTAGTGAATTTTTACGAACCCTAAACTGCCAGCTGTCGGACTCTTCTCCTTTTTCGGTTGCCAACACTAAATAAATTATTTTTTTAATTTCTACAAATATTGCGTCAATTTGGAACACCCTGTACTTTTAGTAAAGACGCCAAAAAGGCTGGCTAATTATATTCTTTGATTGAAATCCAAAACTCTCAATAAGTAAAGTACGGTTATAAATTCAATAGATACCCGTTTATAAATTTGTAATGATGCTAATAAATTGCAATGCTTGTGTAAATATTCCGTTATTTTATGTGATGTGGTTGAGATGGATCACAAAGTAAACTTTAAAATCATATAAAGAATTCCTTTAGAGATACGACATTATGTAATAAGATTTTTATTACTAATATCATATATTGCACGAATAAACTGTGAAAAGTAAAATTTATGGCATATATGGCTTTTAGAAATTGAATACAAAATTGTGATCTATCACTCGAGGAATTATCTTATCACTGTAAAATAGCATTCGCTCATGTTGAACGTCCTTTTTGTGTTATCTATATATTTTTACTGGAATTTCACTCGATAAATATATATATATATATTCAGTCACTTTGCGTATAGCTTGTAGAATTTAATCAAGTCTCAAACTCTTCAATAAATTGTCAAAAATAATTCATTTTTTTGCTCTTTTTGCTAAATATCATGATCTTTTTTTAAAAATAAATTTTCATAAAGATAAGAAAGTAAACTAATTTGATTTTTTTCTGTACAACTTCTATTCCACTCTATAAATACGATTTTGTATGAAAATATATATGCATATAGGTAGTATATTCTAATATCTATTGTTTAAGAAGATGAATGTTTCGTAAAACAATTTGAATATCTCAGCTTATTATAAATAGTTCAAGCATTTAATATTTGCAAGAGTATAAAAGGAATGTCAAAAATCAGACTAAGAAACGTTGCTTAGAAATTCGTCAAAGCTGCTCCATTTTACATAACATCCAGCATAATTTTTGGATTAATTGAACATAGTTTATCCAATTACAGGACTAAAATTTCGCAGAAAGCTAATTTAAATTCGCTGCCTTAATTTAAGAGGGAATGTGTTGTTAAGGGAAAATTAATTATTAAAACTCCGCCGACAATCAAAAACAAATTTATATTCGGAAGTTCAACTTAGAGGGGCGTGTTGATTGACCAATCGATACCACTTGAAATCATTCTGCATTTTCTCGATAATCACCACCCGAAATTCCATTTAAAAGTTAATGAATTTAATTACTTTTCGCAATTAAATGTATGATAACCTTTTTACTTTAGTACAAAATGAAATCGATAGCATTTATAATTAGTTTATATAAGACCGCACAATGAAACGTAAGCACTTTATAGTTGAAAAAAAATCTGTTGGGGAGGGATGGGACAAAATTAATCATGCCTTAAAGGAACACCGTTTTTAATTTCTGATTTTTCCGCCAGGTTTACTAGACATAGCATTTTAGTTATTGCCGTAAATCATTTCAGTTACAAATTTCTGTGAATTAATGTGACGAAAAAAGCCGCTTTCCAATACCAAAAGCAAATTACGTCTTAGAAATTCGATGCAAGTTTTCAATCTCAGTTATTGTAAGCAACAAAATTCTTCTTAATGTTTTCCAGACCTTATAAAGTAGGCGTTTATTGAAACCCAGCAAAAGCATATTTTTAGCAATAATTTAATTTATTGGTATTTTGTGCAAAGACATGGAGGGAATACATTAATTTAAGAAGGAAAATTGATCAAAAATAAATAAATAAATAAATGTCCCATCATTGATAAAGAAGATATTACCGCAAAACTGCATCTACCAAAGACGGTAGGCGGAACTAACCGTACACAGGCAAATTTATATTTGATTTGAACAATATGTTATATGAATATATGCAATAATTTTCAATAAGCCTTTGGAGCATCAATTATACACTGTGACTGCCATCATTCCCGATTTATGAAATTTATGCATAAATTTCGACTTTTAAAACATGTCCAATCTCTCTCTCATGTAAGGGAAGGATTTTACATGTATCTTACTACTGTAATTTGGTTACATGACTAAGACTTTAATACTTACCACCTAATTAGAACTTTTTTTTCATGCATTAAAATGTTTCAAGATGATATTTTGAAATTTTCGAAGTTCTACAAGCAGAAAATAATTTGTAAAAAAATATTTTTATTAAAAATGCCCCCTCCAAACCATCAGTAAATATTATATTGTGTGTTAAAATAGTGTTAAAATTAATATGTAACTTTTTTTAAGTAAGTTATAATAAAAATATATAACTATTGGGTTTATTGAATGTGATGGTTTATTGAACATTGATGGTCTGAAATGTAAATATTCTTCCATATGTGACTATTTCCCTTAGCCTGAACTACTGAAGCTATTCATATGAAATTTGGTATGTACCTGATTTTTTTTTACATATGCACTATATTAAAAAACAAAAATCTGTAGTCAATTAAGAGGGCAGAATATAAAAATACAACAGTCTTTTAACAGCATAATCGCTAAAATAGAGATATCGCAAAAATTCTTGCTATAAGCACACAAAAAATCTAAATAATCAATTCCAGGACATTTTGAATACCGTTATCCAAGGAATGTAGATGCTATAAAATCCAACAAGCACAAAAACCTAAATAATCGATTTCAGGACATTTTGAATACCGTCATCCAAGTAGTGTAGACGTGAGAAAATGGCAAGTGCGGTCATCTTTCATGAAAAAAAAGAAACTGTATATATATATATATATATATATATATATATATATATGTTTGTGTGTGTGTGTGAGTATTTTCGTTTAAAATCTAACTGTTACGCATCTCATATTAGGCACAGCGTATTTATAAGGAATTGAAAATGAATTTGCTCTAATTGTATGTAACAAGGACACAATTATCTGGTCCTATTTATACTGATTTCAAGTAAACCTCTTTATATAAGCAATAAACTTAACGCAGTTTTAGCATATTTTAAAACTACAACTATGCTTTGAATTTATAGCAAATTAGTCAGTATAACATTTCCCCTCCTAAAAGTACTCAAAAGAAGAAAGATATTTCCTCATTAACGTTATGAAAGTTTTTCACTTGTAAAAACAAATCTCCTTAACTATATAACCTTATAAAAAATTAGTAAATTAAAGATAATTAATAATTTAAAAAAAAACTGTTGTAATACACATATATTTAAATTAGGTGATTATTATTTAGGTTTCAGGCAATTCAAAGTGTTTATGTACCCCTTCTACTTCTACAACTAAAAATACATAAATAAATAAATAAATCTAGTTAGTGATATGCAAGAAAGTGAAATATCTTCTCTTTCTTTAATGAAACACATATATGGATGATGCTGATAGACGTATCATTTCTTAAATAATGCTTTATAAAGCTTTTTAGAATTTTTATCTGATTTATAGCTTAATTCGATGGTTTGTACATTGAAAGCACTGTAAGCTACATCGAATGAGAGATTCCGTACTGTACCCTGAGATTTAGTAACTTCTTTGTTTCTTGTAATGTTATTTTCGTTTTTATATGCATTTCTTCTACATGCTTGATTTTGGTACTTCCTAGTTTCCTGATATTTATAATCGTTTATACTAAATAATGCTAATTTATCCTTATGTGATTTTACTCTTTAGTCTATTATCCTTAGTGTATGTCATTATTTAGTATAACGTGCATGTTTTACATCAATTTTTTATGCATATACTTTATATTTTTCTTTGCTATTTTATAAACACAGTTCATTATTTTTCATGTGGGGGCGGGGGGGGGGGGTTGGACAGGGAGCGTTATAAGTTACATATAAAATATTTTTTGGAACTTAAATCAAACTTGTTTTTTGACATGCTAATTACTTATTTCCAAACCTACATAATATATCAATAAGTAAAGAAAAAGAAAAATAAACTCTCAATAAATTTTATATGCATACTTTACATAAATATTTAAGAATTTGAATAAAAAAGACCTTTGCTTTTAGTCTTATATACGAATCAGTTGGGTACAGATTTGTGAATATACGTTCTTCGTCTCTTTATGATTTAAATACCGGTTTTACAATTTGAAGGATCCGAAATAACTTTATAGCATGTTTTAAATATTTTATCAATGCAATCATATTATCAAATGTTTCCTTCAACTTTTACTATTAATATTTTTTTAGGAATCAAATGATATTATTTAAAGGCGATTCTTTAAAATATTTATCCTCAACTTTTCTGCAAATAAATCAGAATTATATGAATAAATTTAATAAAAATTTCACACCTTGAATGATTTATTACAAGTTTTTGTTGTTGCTGTTGTTAAATCAAGAAAAATTACGTGATGATTACAAAAAATGAGATAACTATTAAGTTGTGTTATATAATACTACGAATTTTTATCACAGCCAGAAATCATTCAAAGCATAAAACAGTAATTTGTCCAAGAATATTTTATTTAAAATGTCACTTGATACAGAATTTGCATTACTTACGAAACATTTAAATTGAAATTCAGAGGAATAACAGAAATTAAGAAACTTCGAGAACATTATTCAGAATTCAAACAATTCACCAATTAAGATTAATGATTTCGTACTAATTAAAATTTAAGATAATAGTTTGACGCATGCTATTTTTCATGCTCTTAAAACCATGCAATCATGCAAATAGAAATTCTATAGACAGTAAACTCAGCATATTAATCAGTTCTCATAATACTCTTTTGTCATGATGAAATTTCAGACTTGAATCTACGTATAAAAGTATAATTTGATACTTCATGCATTTCAAAATTGCATCAAAAGCTTTCTACTGATTACTATCTTCTAAATTTATATCTTTCATTAACGTATTGTGCCTATAAATCATTATCAAGCATTTTTAAGCCTTGGATTACTTGATAATTTAGCATATACACATAAAGTATCTATTATATATAATATGTAGTTTATCATTACGTAGATGGATTAACCTACAAAACATTAATAAAGATATGCAAATAAGGGGTGACACATCTGCGACCAAAAAATCTGTGCGTGTAACTAAGATTACATGTTTTCTGCAATTTTGAAAGATAAGTTTGGTGTCACCAAATTTTTGGGGGTACCACTAAATATTTAGATCCTATTTGCAGCCTGCTACAACATATTTATATATATAAAAAGAGTAAAGATTTATAAAACAAACAGTAAGAAAGTAAGATTTAGAAATTGAAGAATTGCTGAAATATATAGTATTATATTTTTTCTAAAACCTTATTGAGATTCAATATAATCCGTTATTTACAAATATGTCATGCAAGCGTAAGCTATTTCGTAAACTGATTACAAAATTTAGATGTAACAGTTAATTGACAATAATAATTCTCCATGCAAAACTAAATCAACTGGCATGCAGAATAAATTCATTCACTGAATGGATTGAAAGTGGAAGAGTACGAGATGGTGATAATAAAAATGCATGTTAATGAGTATTAGCAAAAGAAAGATAAAAGTAATACAGAGAAAGACGTAGAAACAAAGAAAGCTAGCGACTGTTACTGCATTGGATAGTACCATACCATGAATTACCATTGTAGCGGTATGACTGACAGTCCCTGCGTCGTTTTCAGCTACACAAGTGTAGTTACCACGGTGATGCAAGGCTAAAGATTCAAATAGGAGTGTTGATGAATAATCAGCAACTTCGTTGGAGCGTACTCCAATATTGTCTGGTATTGGTCGACCATCTTTAAACCATCTGATTTTAAATGGTAAGTCACCACTACTCACAGTGCACAAAACTGAAGCTCGTTGGCCTTCTCTCAGAGACTTGGGGAAACTGAATGGTTCTATCACAGGTTTGACTGGAAAGTAAAGCAAAATTTTTTTAATTATGTCACTGTTGTTAGTTTATTGATGTAAAATAATTTACGTGTGCTTCACACAGAAAGTCATAAAGAATATATTTGGTTAAAAAATTAAGTAAATAACATTATAATGAATAGTTGAGATAATAAATATTATACAGTGACATAGCTTTTAAAATTATGCCAATAAAATAAATAAGATCATGTTTTATGCATATGAATATGTACATATACAGGGTGATTTGGAACTCTTTAAAAAAACATGTAAGAGGCGGCAGACATCTGTGACACTGGACTACTGGAATTCAAAAAAGCATCCCACAGTATGGCAAGTGTTACAATTTCGGTGATTCTTATGTGGAGAATTAGCTGCAATATTGCTAAAATCTTTTGCAATAAATTTTTGAGTTAATGATGATGATTAAATATTTTGATCCCTTTTATTTGCAGTGGGGAACTCATTTTCCGTATGACCCGTGCCTTTTACATCTTATGTGTGTTTTTTACAAAGTTTTTTTATTTACCTTCTTCGTACGTAAGATTACTAAGCTCAAATAAACAGAGCATCGCCAAGCCTCTTCAAAGGGGGATGATTTAGCTACGTACATTAAAGGCTGTAACAAACCTGGAGAGAAATATTTTTCTTTGCCTGTTATGCCATGCAATTCTGTATGCGCCTGTGTCAGATTTTCAAATCAAAGTTTTAGGTTACGTGTTTCAAAATATTAATATTTATTTAATAAGTGACTACAGCCGTACAGATGCGAAGGAATATGGGGGCTTCTGAGTTTTCCTAGGATCCTGCACTTCCAGGGGAAGGGAGGGGGGCCATGGATAACAGTTAAGCGTCCATCCCGACCACCTAAACGTAGAGCGGTTCCAGGTCAAAGTGAGTGCAGACCGGACAACTTTTATATGCATGCATAATTATTCAGTATTAGGCAAAATTTAGTGTCGTGAGGATTTTGATAGATGTACAGCAATTAAAAGGCCTGCGATATAATGCCGTTTTGAAGCTTTAATGCATGCAGCGTGCCGATGTCGTTTCTAAAGCTTAAGACTGAGTTAGGCGTAATCGGCAGTAAGAGTGAAATATACAGGGTGGCCATAATTAAACTGCAAGTGTTCAAGGGGTGCTGGAGAGAAAACTACCAGGAATATTCCAGTGAAACTTGGTATCTACACGTTTCAGAACATGCGCAAGTCAAATATGCAATTTAAAAAATCGCCATTTTCACCCGATAGATGGTGCTATGTCGTGTTTCAATGCTTATGGACGTCATATATGCAAATTTTAAGCCCATCGAACAGAGTAAAAACAAGACCACATTGAGTAATGGTCAATCATGACTCTGAATAAGAAGGCACGTGCGTTGCTAATGAAGATATTCCATCAGAATGGTAGCAATTATTTAGCTACTCTAAAAGAATACCTCCGTATGAAAAGATTAAGAAGAGGTCCAATGAGTGTCAATGAGAATAAATAATGGTTTAATTGTTTTCCAAAGCGTTTTTATGAATTCTTTAATTTGTGATCTTAATTTACGTTAATTTTTGATTACATGTTGCTATAAAAATTTAATTTCTGAAGCGAATTGTATGGAATTTTGATAAACTGTAAATGATGTTTTATATGGTTTATATGCCTCTTAGAATGTCACTATGCTCTGTCTATCGGTTTTGGAAATTATATATGACACCGGTGAGCTTTGAAATAGGTGTAGCGCCATCAAACGGGTGAGAATGAGGATTTTTTTTTTGCATATTTGCCTTGCGCATGTTCTAAAACATGTAGATACCAAATTTCACTGGAATATTCTCGGTAGTTTTCTCTCCAGCACCCTTTGAACACTTGCAGTTTAATTATGCCACCCTGTACTTAAGAAGTAATCACCATACATGGAAGAAGTTACGGACGCTCGAATATGGCAAGGGCAGTCTGAAGCTACCGTTGCTAATCCAGAGAAACAAATGATTGTCGTTCACATGTTAAGAGACAAACCGCCACAAAGAGCATCAAAAGGAGGTGTAATTTGCATGTGAAATACCACTATTTCAGTGCTTAATGATGAATTCGTCAGGGACACAAACTTTACGTGGTGAAATGGATTGTGTGATTAACTTGAATAAGGAGGTTATGTTGACTGATTATCGGATCATCTCAAATTTGAAAATAAAATGAGCAACTCTCTTTCTACATTTTTCAACTTTTCAGACGAACGGGATTTGAGGCAGATAATATTTAAAATCTACCCTGTCTGAAAGAGTTAATTATAGCTCTTTTCATTTGAAGAACATAGGAATCAGAAATGAATTTCAGAACTCGTTTATTTTAAAGGGAACGTTCTTTATAATTATAGACAGTTTTAAATGGAAATATATTCGTGAATAAAAGTTCCTTATTCACAGCAATATACAGCACAAACTGCTAGTCAGAATGCTACCAAATTTGCAAAACGCATTAATAAGACCACAGAAAGGAGCTTTTCTGGTGAAGAAAATTAGCTGAAAAAATCACATCACTACCAGGCGGCGTTTCACATTATTTTAGTGAGAATAAAACAGAATAAACAACAGTTCTCAAACGGAGAAACAACTAAAGAGGTTATGACGCAGATGCTTTATATACCCATGCGGGAGAGTTTGCATATCAGCATCTATAACATTGGAAATGCCCCCTAGTGGTGATATATTGAAATACTTTTTTTCACCCAAGACATTCTCCCAAGGACTCAAATTTGGTACCGTTTCAAGCGAGTAAATTTTGCTGTACACCTCTCTGAGTAGGAGAACTTTAATCATGAACAACCCGTATTTAAAAACACATATCAGTTTGAGAAAGTTTTAGTTAGAAGTACTTTTAACATATCACGGAGTTTAATACAAAAAAAATGCTGGATATTGGTAATTAAAATCATACCTTGGACTTTGACTACAACAGTACTCTGTGCAGTTTGGCCTGCTCTGTTTGTAGCAACGCAAACGTATGGTCCTTGATCAGTCGCTCTTTCAACATGGGATACTTCTAGTGTTCCATTGTCGTATGCCTTCTGCCGATGATTATATGGGAGTCTAACACCGGCTAGAATGAATAAAGGAAAAATGTAAATATTCATACAAATTGCATACAAAATGAGCATTTAAAATATTTCCGAGCAAAATATTTTTTAAAAAAGTGCCCACACGGAAATTTTTAAGGCGCAATAAACAAGATTGTACGTTGGTAAAAAACAGAAACGTGGTAACTTTCAATCCCACGAAACTATATATATATATATATATATATATATATCAGTTCTTTATAAATCTCAATAAACGTGATTTATAATGGACTGATAATGCATGGGTTCTTTTGCCGTTTTGGATTAAAGAACTTGTAATAAGTAAATATATAAATATATGTACACCGAAGAGCCATATTACACTATGACAAATCACTCAATAACACGTTGCGCCTCCTTTGGCCTTCGGAACAGCTGCAACTCGCCTGGGCATGGATGTCAGAAGTTCTTGGAGCATACTGGAGACATACCAAATATTTTAGCAGCGGCCCCACAATGTCGTGATATTGGATCATGCTGATGTTTGAGCTCTGAGCTGTCGGGGAGAAGAGAACAGCTGCTCTCCTGGAATACGATGTACCCTAACATGACCATCGACGTGATGTAGCAGAAACCGGGATTCATCCTAACAGGCAGCTTTCTTCTACATATCCGATATCCAGTCTCGATGTATCCGTGCCCACAGTAGGCCCAGTTGACAATGACGCTTGGTAAGCAGAGGCTCACTAGTGGGAGTCTGCTCCGCAGTCTCCTATCCAACAGTATTCGCTGAATTGCGGGTTTCGAAACGCTTGTATTTGGTGCTGCACTGTACTGGGCTGTCAGCTGAGCCACTGACTGCCGCCGATTTTTCTGTACTAGGCGGAGCAGTCTCCCTCGTCCTCTTTCTTTGATGATGCGTGGACGTCCAACATCTTAGCGTCTATTGCTGTTTTCGCCATCATTAATCCACTTTTTATAAATACTAACAACGGCAGACTGTGAGCAACCGACCAGTCGTGCCGTTTTGGAGATATTCGTTCCGAGTCTTCGGGTCATTACAATCCGCCCTCTATCAAATTCGCTTAGATCAACAGACTTTCCTGTCACTCACAAACGCGCTCTCCACGTCATCCAGACGAGTTCATTGAAAAATTTGTGGGTGGCCATAATGTAATGGATCTTCGGTGTATATTAAGAATCTCTGGTATTTGAAATATCACCAGGATGCATGAAATTACTAAAGCTAAGCACAATAAATTGTCTGAGAACGTAAACGTAGTAGACATACTTCGTCAAGATATATATTTTAACCTTTTAAATTTATGATAAGGGTTATAAAACGGAAATAGTATGCCAAAGAAAATTTGTTTAAATAACATGCATTTAAATGGCATTTTTTAATGTCTCATATATATATATATAGGGTGTATAAAAATTCATTCCCGTATTATTTCACTAAAGTCCAATATGTGAACCTTTCGTGGCAGCGACTGATTAATGCAATTATGTCAGGGGTGGGGGTGGTGGGAGGGCAATTAGATTGTCGAATCATCAGCATCATGAAACAAGGACAGATTATAGGGGAGGGGGTGGAGGGCTGACCCCTGCAAATTGAGAAAAAATATATTAATGTACATGATCCTATTCTACTTCCATAAAGCGGGTGTATTTGTTAATCTTCTAACTAACCGCCCCAACAAGCAAACTAACTGCTCTATCCCCACTCCCAAACCCGAAAAAATTGCCTTAATTCGTCACTGTCATGAAAAGTTTACATATTGGAGTTTTGTGAAATAAAACTTCTTCATTCTTTTCTCCAATAAAGTCAATTTTGTTGCTGTACTGGTAATACATATTTTTATAAGCCTTCCAAATCCGGAAGGGAATTCGGATACGCCCTGTATACATGTATATATATATATATATATATATATTTATTTATTTATTTATTTATACCTATATCTATCTGTCTATCTATCTATGTATGTCTCTCTCTCTCTCTCTTTCTCTCTCTCAGTATATATATACATATATTATTTAGATAATCTGGAAATTATGTTTTAATAAATTGGAATAAATGAATAAATGTAAGTATGTAAGTTGTTATTTTCTAATTAGTCTTCATGATAAACTCAAAAAATAATAGCGATTACATGAAAAATTAAATTCCATTGGTTAAAACCATAGATTTCCGTAAATAATAAATAAAACGAAATGAGTGATAACTGAGTGATTTTAATAATTTTTTTTAGTAACGAAACGAAATAAAAAAAAAAAAAAATGTATATTTCAATTGGTAATAAACAGCGGGGAAAGATTAAAAGATACCATGTTTATGGATGTAATAAAAAAATAATGATAACGAGCGTTAAATTCAGAATACCTTCAGCAGAAACTTATAAAATTAAAAAAAAAAGAAAAAAAGAAACCTGCTTTATGGGCAAACATTTCGTCCAAATGCTTTTAATTTAATTCTTTTATTAAAAATTAAATTTGCCATTTTTTAAAGATTCAGCAATCATCCTCTACGTTATTTGTTTTGTCAAAGAGTTTTAATGAGATAAGACCTGTACTATTTTCTTTAGTGTTATTCTTTATGGTTCGAAAGTTCATTAATTGCATTCGCTGACTAAAGATCACGAAAGAAATTCGATGCCTAAAAAGTAGTACTATTACGTTGGAAAATGCTCTTAATTGAGTTCCACAGATGTTATGCCTTAGGTATTTCCCACCAAGGGGTGATAAATTTCTTATTTGAACGTATGAAACTCGGCTATATATTCTTTAATTCGTACATGCAACATCAGCTATTAAAACGTTATGGACAAAACGTGAGTACATTAATTCAGAATTTTTTTCGTTCTTGGAACATTATCTTGGAACATTATCATAGTGATTTTTAAAATGTATAATTATATTAAAATATGTAAGGCTTGAAAAGCTAGAAATAAGAATTTAACTTATTTATATTTATTATGCAAAAATATAATTATAAAATCATAATAATATACTAGACCTAGATTAGTATTTGAACATCACATACATATGCAGCGTAGTTACGTTTAAGTTGACCGACATTTATTTACATAACAGTTACTTCCAGTTACAAAAAATGGACAAAATTGGATTCATGTTGAAGGTATTAAAAATTTAAAATCGAAAAGTAAAAGTGAAAAATAAACATTTGAAATTTTTATACAGCCCCCACGTTCCTGCATTCATATTTAGAGAAATCTTGCTAATATAAGAAAATGCAAACACAAATTTTCGATATTTATACGATCAATACTCATCGAGATATGAAACATGGCGTTCAGTGTCTGAAACCGCTTTACACAAGAGGCCATTTACATATTCTCAATAGATGTATATAGGGATGGAAGCGAGACGAAAAATATACCTTTCATGTCTAGCAAAACACCCGCAAAGCTTTCTCCCGTCTCGTCAAACAGCCGAAAAGCTTTATCTCGTTTCGCAAAACACTTGGAAAGCTTTCTCTTGTCTCGCAAAACCCCTATATTGTAATATTAATATGTTTGTCTCGACTTGCAAGAAAGCTGAGAATCTCTGTCTCGCCTCGCAAAAAATCGTCTCGTATCCATCCCTAGTCGCATACAAAATGAAATGGAGCAAAAAAGGCAATCTCGTTTGGTTTCTTAACTATTATAAAAGCCATTTTCTTCTTCTAATAGGGCGATATGTTTCCATTTCTGTCTATGTATGTTCCCCACAGTGTGTGTTAAAACTTTGAACTAAAATTTCTCCGTTAATATTGATTGCACAAATATAAACTTTTTTTTGCAATGTTTTTTATTCGTAGAGATTTCACTAGATATGAATGTAGGAGCTTAAGGCTGTATACAAATTTACATTGCATATTTTTTTTTCACTCTGGACTTTTAATATCTTCACTCTGCAACTAATTTTGGTTATTTTTGTACTTAGAAATCTGCATCTATGACTAACTGTTTCAAAAATAAAGGTTAGTGAAGTTAGCGTGGGCACGCTGCATTGTATATGGAATACTTTTCAAAATGAATATTTTAAATACTAAGGCGCATAACATTTATGGAAGTGAATCTATATAAATAAAAAATTTTATAATTGACTTAATGTACGTAATATCTGAAGCTTTAGAGGTTAGCCTTATATGTTACAATTCACAGTTCATATGAAATTAAAATTGAAGAATCGATAAACTCTGTGTGTATATCACATATTCAGTCATTAAGTTCTGAAAAACAAAAATAAAATGAAAACAAAAATCCAAGAACCTTTGTTTTCTAAAATTATTCCAGAAACTGATCAATAAACGCAATGACATAAAATGTAGAACCAACTTGTCAAATGAGAAACGATAAAAAACAAAGAAAAATGAAGTTTATTTAGACCTTAACTGGCTGTAATTTCAAGATTTAATTATTTTACTAAAATATTTTAGTTTTAGTTTTACTCATAGATGATGGGCTTTGCATTTCCCATGTATCTAGGAATAAATGTCGGAGAAAATGGTTACTCTAGAGTATCATACGAATCCTTCAACTTCTTCTGATGCAACTTTTAGCAAAAACTTTCAGATTTTTATCTACTTAAAGACTTTTAAATCATGTCGGACTAGAAGTATATGGTATGTGATTGCTTTTAGATCCGAAGAGAACCAAATAATAAAAGGCGAATTTATACAATCGGAAACCTATACCTATCTGGTTTATAAGACAATTGCAGTAAAATACACATAAAAACAAAAGCATAGAATCAATCACTTTAATTTGAGACAAGCTTTGGGCTGATAATTCGTGATCTTGAAATTAGTGGGGTTTTATTCACAGTGAAATTTATTTTTCATATGTTTAAAGGAGAAAAAAAATCTCCACTCGATTACAAAAAAAAAAAAAAAATAGAAATTGATTCCTAATTAGAAACAGTGAATTCTTAACCAAGATTCCCGTCCAAGATATTTTTACAGTTTTTGCTAGCTCTATTCGCAAACTCAGATCTGAACATAAGAACTAAAAATAAGGCCACTATAATCCCTGTATACCAGGGTTCAATAGTACCTCCACATTTCTGATCAGACACACGTTCGAACCAAAGGATCAAACTCTATCTGACAAAGCTAAATTTTTATCTTTGCAGTTGAAAGTTAGCTTCTCTCTCTCTGAATGTTTACTAATCTGCTGTGGAGCTAATTGTTAGCGTAAAGCTTCTCACTTTGGGGAAAAATGCTTCCTTGAATTCATTATGCATGCTCTCTCATTCTGACCAAGAAAAAATCAACAATATCTATAACATCATGAGTAATTATTAAAAATCAAATGTCATGAGTTTTGCCGAAAATTGGTGACGTTACATAGCATATACTGGCATTGTGATCGTCGTGCATATAACTCAGGTTGAAGAATAAATACATATTCATTAAGTGAAACACTTCAGTTGCGACGAATGGTGAAGACGTAAGATGCTTTAGAACAATTTATTCAAAAAGGCTATTAGACATACAAAAAATGCATTCTGGTGATGACCAGCGATAAAAAATACGTGTTATAAAAGAAGTCGAATAGAGGTGGAGCGACATGGGGAGCCTGGGGACAGGTGGTTTAGAAAAGATGCCAACACAGCAAATACTCTTGGTAGTACCAACAAGCGCCAATTACAGGGTCACACTAAATTTAGACCAATTAGGTTAAGGTAAAAAAAAATAAAATAAGTTAACAGTGAGGGATAAGAAAAATGTTGCGAATTACAAACAGACTAGACTATTTTTAGATCAAATGTCGCCAAAAAAAACTGCTGGAAAAAGAAATGGTTCTCGTATTAGCGAGAGAGAAATACGGAATTTGTGAAAGTTAAGGAAGGAATGGGAACAGAAAAAAAAAGCGTTAAAGTGCTTGGTTTTACAGAGAATAAATTTAAAAAACAAATTATAGAGAATATTGAAAATGTGATCGACATCGCATATCGTTCCAACCACAGCTCAAATAAATGAACGTGAGACATTTCAATCACAGTCAGCAAAGAAATGGCCTCCAGATGGAAACATATGGGTAGATATCAGGCTGTTCATTGATCAGTGCGTATAACGCTGCTGTACTCTCAGTTTGCTGTGACATTCGGCGTTTTTCGATTTGCAGATCAAGAGGGACCCCATGGTCATTAATTTATTTTTCTTCTGTTGAGGAACTGCACTTTGAATACGCTACAGTGAAATTTTAGAAGGAAGTTATGCAAGATAATCTTGGAAGCTTAAAAGTTACATGTTTATCAAAAATGTGTTGCGTGAAAATGAATTTTTCGTACTTTTTAAAAGTATATATTGTCGATTTGTTGTAATTTTTGTAGTTGTGTGTAATTACATTTTTCAAATTAAATACTTTTTAATTTTTTTTTAAATTAAAATTAAAATAAGCAGGTTAGTAATTGAATAAATACCCCCTCCCCCAAAATATGCTTTTATAACTTTGTTTTCTACTTGCAGTTTGATCTGTCTAACGAAATTTTTGAATTATTTTCTTAAATTCATTTTACCTATTTTGCATCAGTAGAGCTTCAGTTAATATTTATTTATGATCTAACTACTAGGTCCCTAAATGCATCATGAGGGCGATTATTGTATAAATAATAATTACTTATGAATGCGCTTATTTCTAATTGAATTGCCATATTTCATGTGTTTAAGAAAATGAGAATTTAAACGAAAGTGTCGTTAACACTCATTATTTTTATTTCTCGAGGTTCATTTATAACAAGAATGTCCAAATTACTTTTCGAAAAGAAGTAATTTCAGCTAATTTTCACTTGAGTGCTAAAATGAAATCTATTATCAGCGAATTGGCTTTTGCAGACATAATCAATAAAAATAAGAACGGATCTATCTACGACTTACTCAGAAAGTGTCTGGAAGGGAAATGTGTATTTTATTTCTTACTGGAGATGTCCTTCATTTTAGATAAGTAAACTGATATTGAAAATGTTAGACTTGCATGGATATTTTTTTTCCGACATATGCTGTGAAAATTATGTAATATTTATTTATTTATTTATTTATTTTTCATTTCTTCTATCCTTTATTATTTACAATGTAATTATGAGTTTGTTGATAGCTATTAATTTTTTTATTACTTCTTGTATTTTTTTTCGTCTGGAAACATAATTTTGATGCCTAAATAATTTTATTAAGATAAAACATATTCAAAGAATCATTTTTTTTCTTTGCATAATTTATCTATGCCATTTATCATTTTTAAATATTAGATATGCACTTACATATAAAACAAATGGTATTTTTCATATTTGCTCATGTGAAATAAGTCACTAGTACATGGATTTTTAAATGAAGAAATTCATGATTATGTTAATTTAAACAAAATCAGCATGCATAGGTAAGATACATGTATATTATATATAAGCAATGCTTGAAAAAATATACAGTAGAACTCCAATTATCCGAACTCCGACTAACCGAATCGCCGATTATCCGAATCGCTTTTAGAATTTCAGAAGAAAATTAAGACGGAGCGACCTTCCCTCCGCGAAGCTAGTGTAGGCGCACAGCGATAACGCACTAATGTGCAGCACTTGAAACTGGCCTTGTTTGGAAAGCATTACCAAAAACCACTTTGGCTTCTAAAAGGGAATCTAGTGCCCCTGGACATAAGGTCAGTAAAGAACGTGTTACAGTGCTTAACTGTGCCAACTCCACTGGAAATCATAAACTGCCACCTCTTTTGATAGGAAAATCAAGAAATCCAAGAGCATTTAAAAACGTAAAAAAACTTCCACTCTTCTACAAAAGTCAACCCAAGGCCTGGATGACTGCAGCTTTGTTTACCGAATGGTATGATGAAGTGTTTATTCCTGAAGTGAAAAAGCACCAAAAATCGGTGGGAAAAGAAGGCAGTAAGCTGCTTTTAATTGTTGATAACGCACCCACTCATCCTACAGCAGAACTGTTGGAAAGAGAGAATGGACAGTTTAAAACGACGTTTTTGCCTCCCAATGTTACAAGTTTGCTGCAACCCATGGACCAGTCTGTTATTGAAACAATGAAGCGCCATTACAGAAGGCAACTGCTGAGAAAACTGCTGATCGAAGGTGCTGAAGATGAAGAATTGGTTTTGGCAAATCATACCAAAATAAATTTAAAGGACTGCTGTTACATGGTAGCGGAAGCTTGGAGTTTGGTTACGGCAGTGACGCTAAGACGTGCGTGGAATAAACTGAAAGGCCTACCGTCTGAGAAGAACAAAAAAAAAAGAATCTGAAGAAAATGAGAAACAAGAATATGGAGAGGATGATGATGATGAAGATGCTTTGTCACTAGAGGAAATAAGAAAAATGATTGTAAAAATTCCTGGTTGTACAGAAGTAAGTGCTGAAGATGTAGGAGAGTGGATGGCTTGTGACACGTCTGACCCTGGTTTTCAAATTCTCAATGACGATGAAATTGTTGTAAGTGTGAGAGAAGATGTTGAAGTGGAAGTGGAAGAAGAACTTTCTGCTGATGTTGAAGTAGACGCTGGACCATCAGCTAGTGAAGCATTTGCCGGCCTCGAGACTGCTTTGAAGTGGATGGAGCGTCAGCCCGAGTGTGACCACTTGCAACTGCTCACCGTCAAGCGAATGCGTGACCTGGCTGCCCGAAAACGGTTGAAGACCGCAAAACAGCTTACATTAACGGAGATGTTTAAAAAACAATGATTTTTATTTCTAAACTTGTACATAAGTACATTTTATTTATATTTAAAACATGTGAAAATTTCATGTTTCTTTCATTTAATTCAATAAAAAAATAGTGCAATATCAAAACGTAGCTTTTATTCTCTCCAATGGCAATTTTTAAAAAAAAATCCGATTATCCGAATATTTGATTATCCGAATGGGCCCCGGTCCCCATTAATTCGGATAATTGGAGTTCTACTATATGTAAAACGTAAACTAAATATTTGAGATGTGAAAAGGATTGATATAATTAGTATTCTTACTGTAAAATCTACATTAACAGTCGCAAACAAAGCTGTTTTAACTTAAAAAAAAAAAGAAACACCTTCAGTAAATTTAATCAAAAACGTCTTCTTCAGGGATTCAATTTGAATAACGCTGATAGAAGTATCAAGGATGAGTATTTAATGATTTTATTCCTTTTATTTAGCAGAAATATATTTTATTATTTTATAAATGTATATTTTTATAAAAACCAACATCATTTTCTTATCACATTTTAAATCAAAGTTCAAGGGGGGGGGAGGAAGCTGGAGTTGTATGTACCCATAATAGTTCATTTTTGTAGCTTTATGATTTTATGATTGGGTCATATGGGGAAATTATGGTTCAAAAAACAACAATATGTTAATATTTTCTAAAGTATAAAAGATAAAATGATTTATTCAGTCATGAAGTGAGTTTAAATATTTTAGAAATTATTCAAATAAATACTTTACCTGAAATTGAATTATTATTAATTTTATTTAAATTATTAAGTTGGGCAATTATGCGTTAGATATGGGGTAAATATCGGCTACCCCTTTTTTATAGTAATGCACAACAAAAGTAAATAATATTCTAAATAATCATTATTTTTTTTATTAGTAATAATATTATAATTATTATTAACATTAATATTATTCTAAATTATCATTATTTATGCACATTTTTTATATGTCGAAAGTGGCGTATTTAAGGGAAAAAATTAATTTAAACAAAAAGATTATAGTTCAAGAACGAATTAGGGACAAACCAGTGTTGCAACCCCAATTCTGAAACAAAAAATTTGGACATTGTATAAATTTAGTACTCTTCGCAAAATAGCTTCTATTTATTCAACTAGAGCATTATTAACATTCATAAAATAAAGGTAACATGATTGATTTCTTTTTAAATTTTGAAGAAATAATTCTTTTAATTAAAATTTCGTTCCCAATTGCTGTTTTTTACATTTTGTGGAAAAACTGAATACAGTTCTGAAATTGGGGACTTTCCTCGAAACGTTTCGTCCCCTTAATCATAACACAGAAAAAAAAAAAATTCTGCTCTTCACATATAGCATGTATTCCTTCCTTCCTTGCATGAATTCCTAGAGCGGAATCTTGAAAATAGGTTCCTTTTTCGGTATCTTTTTTATTGCAGCTTCTTTAATCTTATATTCATTGTCATTAGACAGTTCTTTATCACTAAAGAGTTCCAAATGATCTAGTTTTACATTTGGGGGACTGACTATACCTTCAAGTTAAAGGTTAATATAATTTTACATTAAATGCTATTTTTTACACGGAAATAAATTAAAATAACACCTAAACTATAAAAAAAAATATGACTGTTTAAGATTTAGCCCAGTGAACCAGAATTACCCCATTAAGCTGGAGGATAAATGAGCATACTTTAAAAAATAATTTTAAAAATAACGTAGAAAAAATATATGCACGTATAAAAAGCTTCACGTATAAAAATCTGTACGTATAAAGACCATCTTAAATTAAGAAACAGAACCAACAGCATTAAGTTTTCAAAAATATTTCAGTGACATGAATCTTTAAAAAAATCATGATTTTCAGGAAATAATTTTTTTGCAAATGTCTTTACAGTAGTGCAAAAAGTATTTTTTTTTCTCTTGTTTGCTTTATAGTTACATTGTTTTTAAACTTGATGGAAGAAAATAGAATGCTTAAAATTGACTTGGCATAAGTTAGATGTTTTGTAATTTTTTTTAATAGTATAGAGGGAGTGAAAATTATTTTCCAGGAAAAAAAAATGACCCGTAATTTCCCCGTATGAGCCTACTTTTGCATATACACACAAAGAAAAAACCTTGGAAAGGAAAATTTTCCGGCAATAATAATGACAGTTAAAATTCCAAATACTTATTATAATGTGCGCTTTCCCGATTAGGTATTTTGATAACAAAAGTTATAAAATCGATGATTTTTTTCTGTATATGAGACTCAAAGCCCTGGCAGAACGTGCAAAAACGTTCTTTGAACATCTTTTGAAGTAGTTGTGCTACTAGGGAAGCTATGTATTAGAGAGTCGAAAATTAAATAGCTACAAAAATTTTTGTTAACACAATATTTTTTCCATCTAAAATTGGATGTGAATTTGATTAGCATTACTCAGTTTTATCATTGATTTACTGAGGTATTAAAAAATTCGATTTGTCGTTTTCAGTTGTTTCCATAGAGATTAATGTCCCAATAAACGAAATTTTCATTCGAACAAACCAATGAAAAAAAATAGTGGAATTACTGATGTACATGACGACTCAACATCGAAAAAAAAGTTTACTGTCAGACATCGACCTGTCCAGCAAGACCTATTAGGGACAATGCATCTGAGTTACTAGGTTTAGTGGATTCTTCCTTTGTGCCCGCCTCATAACTTGAAATATGGAGAAAAACTAAATGAACGTGTGGCATGGGTCTAGACATCTCCAGTAGCACCATGAATGGATGCAAGACGAGATGAGACCGAAAAATATCAGTTGCTTTGTCAGACGTGACATGCCAGCCTTTTCAAGCCGGCACAACAAGTGCTATCCCGCTAAATATTTCCTTCCAATAGACGACTCACGGGACTAACGTTGTCCACTACTTATTTTCCCCACTCCTGAGCTTTGAAAATAGATGCTTTTTTGTAAAGGTTTCAATCTGAGTAAATTTTTATTCGTAGGAGTGGGAAATGTTCAAAGACTAGATAATCTGTTCCTTTCACATTACCAGTGAAAATCCAAACAGCGAAGCATACAAATGTACTATGCAGAAATAAAAAAAGGTAAAATTTCTTGCTCTTGCAAAGTTATTTGCCCCGACAATTGTAATTTATTACTTCCAGCACTTTGGACTGAACAGATATACAGCTTTAGCGAGACGAGACAAAGCTTTGCAGTTATTTTGCGGAATAAGGAAGTTCTGCATATTGTGTAGCGTGTATCCTTGAACAGAAACACATATTTTTCGAATTTTTAGAAAATACTGGTCGACAACTGCAAGAATTGTCACTAGTTGGTCAGTTTTCTCTGTTGTTGTTGATTTTGGACGTTATTGCGATTATGAAGTTCTATAGAGTACGATAAATAGTTTTTCAGTGGATATATTCTCTCTATCGGCCTTTGAGGTTAAAATAAGAAATTATAAACTTTAATACACAGAAATCCGAAAAGAAATGGAAGAATCGTCTATGTAAGTTCCGAAAAGCGCCTAACAATGAAAATAACGGTAAAAATATTCCAGAGCAATTAACCTTTACAGTTTAGAGTTTTCCTCCCTCTCCAAATATATTCCACTGTCCAGAGAGACCCCCTGCTTCGGGATCATGCCCAACATAAGCAGACTTCTTTTTTCATACAGATTATAACAAGTTTTTATATTTTGTTACATTTCGGCTTGATATTTCAAACGGCAATACTTTTTTTTAATTTCTTTTTTTTAAACATATAATAAATGGGTTCACATAACTCATAAATAAGTAATCACATAAAAAAAAACAAATGTGTAAGAAAAAAAAATGATTTACAATAAATATATTAACTGTGTTAGTGAACATGAACATACTTCTAGTTCAGAAACATCGCTTGACGTCGGGACAAAATAATTATGAGTTATAAATTGGCTTCTCCAGAATGACGTCTTTTAACTTTTTACTTGTGAGTTATAGAAAATCCAATACCCCACAATAATTGCACGCCCCAGAACTTGCAGCGTAGAATAAAACTAAGTGAGTTACCTCTTTCCCAGTGAATATTATCCAACGGGTATCCTGCCACTGGGCACCTGAGGACAAGGACATCTCCTGCGACGACGGTAACGTTACGGACTCTTCGAACAACGACGGGGGGTCCCATAACGTTAACTCTCGCTTCGTGGTACACTTCTCCTATGCCGTTGTTAGCTATGCACCTGTAGTCACCACCGTCTTCTGTCTTGACATTGCTCACATTGACAAAGCTGACAACGAATCCATCCTTGGTCACATAATCCCCCGATCGAATGCGGTGGTTATCTGGAATTGGAGCACCGTCCAACCTCCAAACTATCTGCGGTAGAGGGTTACCCGAGGCTACGCATTTCAAAGATACTGATGGTCCGGGCTGGATGGTTTGTTCTTCGAATGTTTCTTGTAGTTCTGGCACATCATCTGGTAAGAAAAGAAGTAAATATTTAAATTTTCATTCATTCCATTAGAAATTGTGAATTAATTGACACAAAAGTTTCATAACGTAAGGTTTCGATCACGGCCATTTCTAAAACTTTTTTAGGGGAGATGGATATCGATAAACTGCCAAGTCAAATGTCAATTTATTTACTTTTTATCCACTAAATAACCAACTTCTTACTTTTGCCAACTGAATTTTTGTAATTTTGCCAAGTGCAAGAGAAATAGAAAGTAAATTATAGTTTTCGTTAATTATTTTTAGCAAGTTTGCCAACTGGGTATCTAATTATTCTAAGTCTAACAGAGAGAGAATTTGCAAGTGTTGGAGGGGGGGGGGACTCGCCCATTCCCCCTTAGCAAGGCCAATATTTTCGATACCATTGGAACAAAACATCTTGATAATTAAAGCTGAATGACATAATAGAATTTATTTTTGGAATGAATTTTCATATTTTATCGAGCATCTTTAAATTTAATATTCATTTCATCAGTATGTAAGTTTTTGAAAACATATTACGCAGCCAGTATTGTGTGGGATATACATAATTAGATGATTTTATCATCCAAAATAAATATAACTGAATTTATATCAATTTATAAGTTATTTTTAATTTAGAAAATGCTAGCAGATTTAAGAAACTAAATTATGAAAATACTTCTTTTTCAAGTGTCATATCTTCAACACTGCCTTAGGATTAGCTTTGTGCAGTGAAAATTAAATTATTCTAGATTTATTTCAATTTTAGAAACTACTTTCAAAAATTTTATTTGATTTTTATTTGTACGAATAAAATTTAACTTGGTTCTATAGCAATATATGAGTATTTTTGCAAAAATGGGATATCCTTAAATAAAGACAATAAGGTAAACGTATGATAGAAAACATACGAATGTAAAATATTTAAATACCTCCCCATTGGTAAAATATTAATAATTTGAATAAAAAACTGCAATGTTTAAAGAATTTTTAAAAAAATATACTTCAAATTATAAAATATACGTGGAATAAAATGGAAATGCAGATGAAATATGAAAAATTTATCGTACTATTTTTAATTAGGAATAAATGCCAACATAAGAAAATCTTAAAAATTAAATGATGAATGTTCAAACAGTATTTAAAAACTAATATCATACATATTTTATTTCTGTAACAAATGAAGAATAAACTGCGAATTAGTAATTTCATAAAGTTTTTTAAACGACGTATTATCGCAAAATACATTGCAAAAATTTAATTTTAGGTATTTCTTAAAAAAGCATTATGTATCTCTTTCATTCATTATACCAAACAAAATTTAAGATTGTATTAAGCTCGTCAGCCGTAACACAATTTGAATAGATTTCTTAAAACACATCATGTGTGCATATTTTAATAATTAAAAAATCAGATTCTTAACTTATGAAATCGTTAAATTCTAAAAACAACCCTGATGATGCTTAAATAAAATGCGCAAGGGATTTTTTTTAATAAATAAATAAATAAGCTAATTAATTAAGAGTTGAATTCATACATTTCGGGAATTCACAATTCTATATTAAAAAGCGTTTGCTAATTTTTAAGTATGTACTACACTATTAAAGTAATATATTATTATCAAAATAAGAATTAATACGAGGTTAACCTAAATCATATTTATAAGCAAACAGAAGTACAGGGATTTACAGACTGATACCTAATTTGGTGTGGTGAGATTTTTTATAAACAACAAAAAGAATTGTTATTTTTAGTGCATTTTCTAAAATAAATTACATACTTACCTTAATTATTAATCCTTTTAAACTTCTGTAATCCAATTTTAAATTATTTCAAACATTCGAAAGGGAAATATATAACTAGCTGAGCAATTCCTTTATCGACGTTTAAGTCCCAAATCCAATATATTTTTCAAATTTCATTTTCAGTAACTCCACATGACGAGACCCCTACTACGCAGGGAATCTATTTAGCTGCCCGTAGAAATCAGGAGAAGTTTAATGAATATGGATTAATGCAAATAACGTGTGGGAAAAGTATTTTCCCTCTTTAGGGAATAGGAACAGGCGGGAAAACAAATTTCCCTGCCAGCGAGGATAAGGAAACGTCTTTAGCATTTAAACTGTCTTAAAAAAAAGAAAAAAAAATGTAGAAGCGGAACAAGAGGAAAATTCAGCCCACGTAAGAACATCAAAGATTAAAGGGAAAAAAAAAATATGTAGGAAATGAGATTTTAAGTGAAATAGGAATGCTCTTGGAACTTAGTGATGTAAGATTTTTGAAAGTAAATGGCTTTATGCTTTTCATATTTTATTCTTTTTTTTTATTCCGCAAAAAAGAAGATCCTCGGAATCATTGCACTGGGATTTTATGTAAGAATTTAGCTGAGTTCCCTCCCTCCCCACACAGTTTTATTATTATTATTATTTCTACATTTTTAATGCTTATAAATCTTTACCTGCCATTTTCAAGTAAGTCATTGTCAAAGATTTAGCAAGAAATATATTTTTAGCAATCCGTATGTGGAAAATTAAGTTTGCATTTTGGACTCGAAAATATAATATTTTAGAACTTTAATAGTAATATAATGACTCTATTGTACAATAACACTTATTTCTACTAAGGTGAAAAAATATGCTGCTCTTATATTATTTTTAAAGTAGGATCATTTTTTAATAATTTGTAAAGTGATAGAGTTATTATTTGTACTGCTTTTGTTTCTAAAAACAAAATACAAAATTTCAAGTTTCTTAAAAGAAAATTAGTATAGAAATGAAAGAAGTGAAAGTTGTGAAAGAAAATTAGCTTATAAAATAATATTCAATGTAAGCTATGGTTTATGAACAAAACGTTTCTTCAAGATTTCTAGATATCTTGTATTCCCTTTCAATCACAAAAGTCACTTGGCATTAATATAAAACAAGTATGATTTAAAATGAAAACCAACTTCAAATCACTTAACCATAGTGAAAAATTATTCCTACTTAAAAATATTAGAGTTTAGAGATTTCTTGCAAAATATAGAAGATGGTGCCGAGCTAGATTCAGTCATGGGGATCTATTTCTTGCACTTAGCGATAAATCAAAAACTGAGGCCAACCCTGGCGACTTTGACTCGAAAATTCCACCTCCTTATTGGTAACTCTTCAGACAATGGTTTGGAAGCTGTTTTCCCTTTCTATTTTTTGAAATAAAGTATGATCAGAACTTGACCAAATTAATATAGGACCACACATAAAGTAGCCATTTATTAAAAAAAATATATATCTAAATCAGCCCAAGGCTCAATAATTAAAATATATCGTTGAAATATGAACACACATACACAAAAGATGAATTGGGAGCCTCCTCCTTTTTGAAGAGTTTTAAAAGCACCATACATACCTTACGATATTTGGCTGTGGTTATTATTAAGGAGAGTTTCTCATATTTAGATATGCTGTTAGAATTGTTTTTCCTTTTCATTACGTATAAATAACTTGAATATAGAATTGTGTATGTCTTTGTCATAACCATATACAAATCTCCGTTGTCAATTATTTTGCTATTCTGCTACTGCAAAACTATTTTCAACACAAAGTATTAAAAAAGAGAGAGATAGATAGAGGGAGAGAACAAACAAAAAACACGAGCTGCAAAAACAAGATGTGACAGAGAGAAAAGTGAAATGTTAAACCCACGAACTGAGGCACCTTTATAAATATCTCACTCATTTATAGCGAATCTTTGCTTTCCCGTATTTAAACTTAGTACGATGCTGTAAATTAATGTTACTTTTTTTTCCTGTCAAAATTATGTAAGATTCAATAGTTTATCGATAGTAAAATTACAATTTCTTGAACACCTGAAGATAGTAGTAATTATTAAATTACAAATAAATAAATAAAATAAAAACATAAAAGAACAATGAGGTGAGAAATATATAATTAATTAATAAAAATATGATTAAGCTATCTTTTTTCATTCTTTTCGTCAATCATTTCACTCAATAGCATAATGTGGTAATCATTTGCTTATTTTAAATTTAACAAATCATTAGCGCATTTTTAGAAAAAAATAAGGCATCGACATTTATTTTCTTAAAGGTTACATAGACATGGCATCAGAGAGCTTATCAGACTAAAGATATGTTAACTAGCAATACATGTCAAGATTTTTCTAGATATATCACTCTGACTGTCACTTTAAGGATTAAGAAATTCCTAAGATTCCAAAATAACTTCTTAAAGTATGCAAACCTCTCAGTGGGATCATCAAAATTTTTCGCCATTTTAATCATCTTTTCATTCCAATGACAAATGCTCTCCTATTCAGCTGATAAAATTGTTCGGAGGTCTTTTTCATTCTTATCTGGGAAATGGAATGCTAGCAAAATACTGATAATGAATTCCGCCTAATTGCCTAGGGGATTGCTACTCTATAGCTGATACAATTTTTCATACTCGTTTCTTGCATTAAAGAAAATATTTTTGTAGAGATCAAAAGTGCGTTGTTCTAAAATGTGTAATACTAAACGTATTAAGCTGTAAAATTTTAGGTATGTTTATTTAGTATGTCATTTATTGACGAAATAAAATAAATACTCTTAGTAGTAGTTCTTGATACACACATACAAATAAATAAAAAAATGGTATTTACGTCTCATTAGTACACGATTTGGTAATATAATTTAGCTAATTGTTCACTCGCTTGTTGGTAACTCGCTAATTACTTTAAAAAAAGAAAATATTCTTCAATAAAATGAGTTAACGATGCAGAGATTTTATGAAAACATTTCTTTTTATTATACAAATAACAGACATATTGACAATACACGAAGATGGTTTCGATGCCTTAAAAGAAATAGATAATTCCTAAATTACGTTGGAACCTAATAACATAGTTTAGAAATGTAAGCTAATTTTTTGAATACGCGTAGATTTATTTTTTAAAAGAAGAATGGGAATATTCTTCAATAATGAACTTGAATATTAAAGGAGTATAGATTTTATGGAAAAGGAAATGTTTATTTTCCTTGAATAACATAAGAATTCATGATAAATAATATTTAAATTTGCAAAGAAACACACATTGGTAAAAACACACTCAAATTAAAATAAAACCGATTTAAGCTTTTCAAATTTCATTTTGACGATAAAAATTTACTGTGGCCTTCTGCTGACCGGAGAAGAATTGTTCCAACGTTGTGTATTCGTGCCGCAGAATATGACTAGTATGAATTAGATACTCAGTGCCTGGCGGTACAGCTGGGTACCCTCAGAATTTTATCAGAGCTGGGGTTGGGCTTGAGGACGATTACCTCACCCTGAAGAAAAAATCATGTCAGGAAATCTCTGGAGAAAAAAAAAACAATTATATCAAGACGACTGAGCATAGGATATCGCGGTGATGACGAGTCTGACATTAAGTTCACGTACAGCAAGAACTAGCCATTGTGAAGCATAAGCGTTCGAAATATTGTCATCATTTTATACACTTAATGTATTTTAATTTGTAGCCATCAGATTATTCAAACTAATCTGAAACATAATTTCATATTTGTTTAAACAATGGTTTAAAGCAGACCGAGAAATAAGAAAACAAATATACGATAGCGTTCTCGTGGGGAATTATATATATATATATATGTGTGTGTGTGTGTGTGTGTGTGTGTGTGTGTGTGTGTGTGTGTGTGTGTGTGTACAGCTGCGGAAAAAAAAGGTCCACTTGCTCTTTATTTCGCCATCGTTCGTCGTATAGCTGAGTTATATATACCATTCGTTTGCAAATAACGCGTACTTTAATTTACTATTAATTTAATTTGCATAAGGGGTAGTCTTCATATTTAATTCTGCATCAACTTCGTTTTTCTCAATGGTAACACCGTATTTTGACTTTATTAAACGAAAGAAAACCGTCAAATTACCCTAAATATAAATTTTCATCAATTTTCTACGATAATTTCCGGAGATATTGCGAATTCATTTTTGCGCGTTTTTAAGGGACTTTCTGCAAATTGAAAAACGCTATTTGTAGGTCCCGAACTTTTCGCCTTTCATTTATTTCGCTCGCGAGAATTAAAAGAAATTAATATTATTTTCAAGGAAAATATTGTTGACGTCTCTCTTAAAGTTTTTTGTACTGAGAATATCAAGGGTAGAATAGAATATTTAGTCTGTGGTCCAAATGACCCGTGAGTTCATAACTTCCTTGGTTCGTACACATGATTTAAGGGAAAAATGCAAAATGACTGCTAAGGATTTTGAAAATCTTTGTAATTTTGAAATTGTTATTCAGTGTTTCCCTTGATGTTTCTCTTAGACAGCTGAAATGTTGGCAGGAGTTAGAGGCTGCTCCCTGCTCTTCTGACTACAAGCATGAATATTGCTCGACTCAGCTATGGTCGAACTTAAAGAATGGTTTCATGATTAAAAATTTATTTGTTTGAATTCCATGTAAAAAACGCAATTACTTTTTTGCCGACCCAATATTATCACTGTGTTTGTTATTTCACTTTCTTCACTTAATACTATCGCCTGCAATGTGCAATATTCTTAAGACTTTTGGCGGTATTTTAATTTATAGTTAGATGAAATTTTTTTTTACAGAAAAACGTGATTTTGAATGTTTGATAAAGCATGGGGAATTCCAAAGACCTAATGATTCCGATATTAAAAAAGGTCACATTCATGCCTGGAAAGTTGAGGATTTTAATTTTTCAGAAATAGGACGTTGTATTAGAAGACATACATCTACTGCATCTAATTCTATAGCTGGAAAATATTTTATTTGGGGGAATATGGTAGCGGACGCAACAATACACGCTTTATAGAATCCCCTACAAACTGTAAAAACCTCTAATTTATTTGCTTCAAAATTTGATATTTGTAATACTGGTATCTTTTACTGTGTTTTTGCACAAAATAAATTTAATTTACATTTATTTTATGCAATTTTCAAAAAATGTTCACTTAATAAATTTATATATGGTCCCTTAACTCATTAAAATAACACATTTTATTTAATATAAATTAAACTACTGAACGTAAAAATTTGAAATTTTGCACAGCCATGTAATATTCATTTCTGCATCTATTTCCATCGAAATTTGGCTAGGTCGCTATTCATAATTTTTTGAATATTAATTTAATAATTCATAATTCATATTAATGATTTATTAAAAATCATAATAACATTAAATTATGTTTGGGTCGTTTAGTTCTAATAATACGAATAAAAATCAGCTTCTTACTACTAATATTATATGAGATATGAATTGAAGTATGAAAAAATATTTTAACATAGGGGGAGGGGGATTTTGGGTGCTCATAACTCACTCATTTTCTGTCCAAATTTATTGAAAATTGGTGTCCGGGGTTAAAATGAGCTAAATTTTTAAAATATGAAGTGAAATCTAGGAGTTGCTATTGAGAAAAAAAAGTTGGTGCAAATTTTAATATGTAGATGGCCCCATATGCAATTTTTATGCATAGCAAATTAAAATGTGCGTCAATCGTAAACGATTGGTATCTGTAACTTTGCTGTGCGACGAACGACGGTCGAAAAATGTACAAGTGGGCCTTTTTTTTTCCGCAGCTGTACATATATAATTCCCCACGAGAACATTGGAAAGCACTCTTCACTGTAACAAGTACAGCAACTGCAGTGATTTAGCCTCACCAATTGCTGTGTTCAAGTTCGAAACATTGCCCGATATCATTCAAAAGCGTTCCCGATGGTTGGAGCGTAGAAAAGTCTGAAAATGACTGCTTTCACCTTTTACGAATTATTCTTCAAAATATTCGAACCCAATTCTAAAGAAAGGTTCATTGGTGGTGAAACAGTCAATTCGTTCATAGAATCCCCAGAATAACAGGATAAACCTCCGACAATAGCTCATTTTTTTGGCTTTAAGCATTCTTGCTCTGGGTCTTCTGCTCAGATTAGGGGCCCGGGCCAGCAGAGCAGCAACTTTGATTTTTTTCTAAAATTTTTGCATTGTTTTACGTGTTGATTTTTTTTAATTTTAAAAAGGAACTAGACATGTAGAATATTTCTCTTTTTTCACAGTTTAGAAAATATGGGATGTTTGAGGGTAGCAATTAATGAAAGCCCTTTGGAATCTTTTAGAGAAGAATTCAATGACCAGGAGTTTATTAATGCTCACAATTTTAGCGATTACAGCGACATATATTAAAATTTACCACAATTCACTGGAGTAACCTGTACCTCTGTCATATCATGTGTTCCTCGAAGAGAGCCTCATCAGTACCTCCTGTCAATAATTCCAAATCAGCTGGATCTGAACCAGTTGATCTTCGATGGAAGCAACTAATGAAGGCCCTTTGGAAGCTTCTAGAGAAGAATTCAATGAACAGGAGTTTATAAATGCTCACAATTTTAGCGATTACAGTGACATCTATTAACATTTACCACAATTCACTGGAGAAACCTGTACCTCTGTCATATCATGTGCTCCTCGAAGAGAGCCTCATCATTACTTCCTGTCAATGATTCCAAATCAGCTGGATCTGAACCAGTTGATGTTCGATGGAAGCAATTAATAAAAGCCCTTTGAAATCTTCTAGAGAAGAATTCACTGAACAGGAGTTTATCAATGCTCACAATTTTAGCGATTACAGTGACATCTATTAACATTTACCACAATTCACTAGAGAAACCTGTACCTCTGTTATATCATGTGTTCCTCGAAGAGAGTCTCATCAGTCCTTCCTGTCAATGATTCCAAATCAGCTGGATCTGAACCAAATGACCTTCGATAGAAGCAATTAATGAAAGCCCTTCCGAATCTTCTAGATAAGAATTTAATGAACAGGAGTTTATCAATGCTCAGAACATATAGCGATTACAACGACATCTATTAACATTTATCCCAATTCACCGGAGAAAGGAGTATTCTGTCATATCTTGTGTTCCTCCAAGAGAGTGTCATAAGTCCTTCCTGCCAATGATTCCGAATTAGCTGGATCTGAACCAAATCCATAGATAGATGTACTAAAAGAGATAACACACGATCAGCATAATTCCTAGTGTGGTTTCTTTGGCGGACTGTAAAAATAACCCGAAGAGGAATATAAATAAGAAGTAGAAAAATAAAGAGAACAGAAAATTTAGATGAGTAGACCAAGCTGAATAAGCTCATTAAATTAAAGAAAATAGCAGAAAAATAAAAGAAAAAAGCAATGATACAGTCAAAGTAGAAAAATATACGAGCTAAGAATCTAACGAAAGCACATGTAATCTCAAACAATGATGATGCAAAGCAAGCAGAGTGGGAACAACAAGATCAGTTAGATGAAAGCAGCGAAATAACCATATTTGATTCAAAATAATACTGTTCAGAATTTTATTACAGTGTCGCTAATTTGGCCCTTTTTAGTGCTATTTATTGAATATGCATGTCAATAATTGGTTCTTATCCATGCCAATAACTAGTTTATTCATGTCAATAATATGGGAAAAGTTGCTGTTGAATTTCTGCTCATGAAACGGAATTTTTTTTTTCAATTTGACTATAGTAATGAATGGAATTGGTAGTGCAGATCTTGTCCATAAAAAAAACTTTGAAACGTAAATATTGCTCTATAAATAAGAAATTTATTAAGAAAATAACTCGAGAATATCCTTAAAGTGGCAATAACTGGTGCCATTACTTAATATAAATTTTAAAGGTAAACAGATTCCAGCTTGTACTGGAATCCAATTTTTTAATACATTTGAGTCTTTTATACCTGCTACTTTTTTTCTCTCTTCTAGGAAAGTTTGATAATTAGTACAAAGAAAATTTGAAAATGAGATAAAATACTCTCATAATCCCTCTTCTAAGAATAAGTTTCCTTTTTTACAGTTGCAATCCCTTCACTTTCAAAATAAATTTTAAAAAATGAGAAGAATTGGGAAGTGGTATATGTAAGACTGTCGTACTAGCGATGAGATGCAGGTTTGTTTGAATAATACTTCAATAGTTCTACCAGCGCGCATCGAGTAGGGCTGCAGAGTTTCAAGCTATTCTACGAAAAAAAAAAATCACCTATACCATGCAAGTTACTCATATTTTATCTAAACTTTTCGTCCGCGGAAAGCTACTGACACATTACATAATATGCTTTTTTAAAATTTGAACACCTTTTTCTTGCCAGTATTTGAAGTATACAACTAAAACATTAAAAGTTAGTTTTATGAGCATTTATTAAACATTTAATAAGTAATAGCAACATAATTTATATGTATTTTACAAAAGGCACATTTAGCACCGTGTCAGTGTGAATACAACACAAAAAGATTATTTTTAGGTCTCAGAAATATTGTAATATTTCGTACATGACATAAAAACTAAGTATTTCTAACACGCTAATGAAACGTCTTCTCGAAACAAAATGCTGCCATACTCAGTGTTACCTGTTAGTTACTTTACATTCTGATATGTTACATTTCTGCAATGTAGCTGCTACTTCTTAATTTGCTAGCAATTAAACAAGGCTACTTAAATATTCTTGTAAGCTTCATTTGCTGCCATATTCATAAATGTTACTCAACTTTTTTTTCTGATTTGGGAGCTAGATAATTAAGAAAAAACACAAACAAAATAACAAACAATTTGGATAATATGATTTAAATATTTCTTCCGTAGGATGATATATAATATTTTTCACAACTTCTTTCGACGGTAGATATAACCGGAAAAAGATTAAAATCCGCAAAATGTTTCTTGTTATTTTAAGTAACTGATGTGTATGTATAATTATTCCCTACAGCATTTTGAGCTTAGATACTGTTTCTTACATTAATCGAAAGGGAAACTGATTACAACATGTGTTGCTGCTTTCCGGATGTCAAGTAGGCAGTCTTGGTAATTGAAGCTGAATAAAACTCAAATTTTGAATGAATGCGCTATTAGTGACTGTATTGTTAGTGAATATTGTGAGTAAGTAATAGTTCTATGAAGGAATGCACTATTAGTGATGGTATTGTAGTCATAATAGCTATTCGTTTTCTTATAAAAACGTAAATTTGGGTTTATACATTTCATTTCAAATCCTTGAAGAATAGCTCTAAATGAGGCTATAAATGACAAACTTTCAAATACATATCTTTACTTTTCATTACACAAACATTTTTTAAACATTTCCTGTTATTAGACAACTAAAGTTTTCAAATTTAAATAGCATTACCTATATTTTCGATTTTTTTTATGTACCAAAAAAAGGGAAAAGTTTTATGGAAGCCGCAGTGTTTACACCCTGAACTTAAAAACTTCAAAAAGTATTATATGAGACAGTTTATTATTAATTTTGGTATCCGTTTGGTGCTTATCTGAAAATTGAAATTTTCCGTTCAAATATTTATGATTGCGTCCAAATTTTTCAAAGAAAGCTGCGATATAGCAATAAAAGCTATTTGCGAATATTTATTTGAATATTATAGTCGTACCTTTTATAATACGTATAGTGCAAACTGAAGATAAAAAAAGTCTCTATTAGGCGATTTATCTCTCGTTCCCGGATAATGGAAATATACTTTCACTTTTTTTACAGATTCGCGCACCGTTTATAAGACGACCCCTGCAATTTAACTTAGTAATAAGTCTTAGAAAATCTTAAATCATGCATTGAAATACACGGTTATCAATTAAAATGCCAATTCCAATAAAAGTACGAATAAAATATTTAACTCAAAGATTCAAAACTAAAATCTGCAACTAAATTTAAGAGAAATATAAATGATATTTGTACAATTACAATAAGTGATGTTACATCTAGGTTTGTCGTTATTTTGTGAGTTATATTATTTTCCCTGCCACATCAGCTCAGAATTTCGGAAATTCCACAGATTCCCAAGCATATTGAAATATGCAAGTTCCTTAGAGGCTTTCGAGACAAATTAATCATCTTTTCATTTACAATGACAGAAGCATGCCAGTTCGCGATTGATAAAATTGAATTGTTCAGACGGCTTTATCACGTTAACAAACGTAAGTGGGATATCAACAGGAAATTTCAGCTAACTG
This sequence comes from Cheiracanthium punctorium, assembly GCA_038373885.1. Classification (NCBI taxonomy): domain Eukaryota; kingdom Metazoa; phylum Arthropoda; class Arachnida; order Araneae; family Cheiracanthiidae; genus Cheiracanthium; species Cheiracanthium punctorium. Next base: position 400,363 of record JAWZYV010009161.1, on the reverse strand, counting down.
TGTGGTTTGAAAGATAATACCAGATCCCTGGTATTCTTTAAGTAGCTTTCATTGTTGTATGCAGAAATAAAATGGTTGGATATACTTCTGCAGCCTGAATTAATATACAGAGTGTCCAAAATAGTCGGTAACACAGTGCAACTCTTTATCTATTAAAGATAATTGAGAAATGTAAGTTAAAAAAAAACTGTTCAGAATAAGGTAGGTAAAAACACTACGTTTAGAAAAAAATCTTTAAGTTAATTTTAAAGAAGTTACTTTTTAAAATATTTATAGGACTCCACAGAAAAAAGTGCCCTATGCACTATAGAGGTTGTGTAAAAAATTCGAAAGTTATATTATAAAAAGTAAAAAAGATATGAAGGTAAATATATGTAGACTTCAACAACTCTCGAAAGTTCTTAATCACGTCAGAAGATCGCATTTGAAGGGTCTTTCAGAAATTACGAAAGAAAATAATATTTTATACTCTAGGAATAAAATTTTTCATTTAAATTGATGTACAGCCCTCATAATCTTTGTTATATCACTGAGACGTTTTCTATGAAAGGCTTAACATTTGTGCATCACCTCAATACATACATTTTGCTGATGGGGTACATACATTTTACTAACAGGGATTTTTTTTTTGAAAGGGGGACATATATAAATTAAAAAGTATATCTTTTTGAAAGTTAACGAGAAGAATATTTGCTTAACGTAATCTTTTCATTACTTTATTTTGATTTTTTTCAACTTGTATTGCTCACTTGTCTATAATTGATAAAGTATTAAAGTAAAGCGTGTTTCTACTTTTGCGGGAGACGCTGTATAAAGTAATTGCAAGATAATTACACACAAACAATATGAGCGCTACTTGTGCTCTATAAAGGAAGAGCTTAAATTAAAACAAAATATTCACTTTCAAAATGCCCGAATTCTAGAGAATAAAATTTTGCTTTTTAAGTTAAGGTTTTAGCATTTTGCGTCAAAATAAAAATAATAATAATAATAATTAAAATAACGCCACATAATGTAAATGACTGTGTTTTCTTTCTTTTTTTTTGTCTAAGGATCTTATGAATACAATGGCATAGGGACTCTAATTATGTCTCGTAATTCGAAAACGTCAGCCATGCATAATCGAATTCATGCTGCTGACGTCCCTGATTCATCGTTCACATTTTAATCTTCAACATTTAATACGTTCAGTCATTTTTTTTTAAATTCCCATTTTAAATTCTCCCTGTTCAAGCTTATCCTTTCCCTTTTAGCATATCTTTATTTGGCTTTTGCTCTTGAATGAACAATTTACTCTTTTATAGCGCCTCGTTGACTCAGTCTGTCTGAAAAAATGATTTTACACTATAATTTCTCTCACTCCAAATTTTAGGTAACCTAGGCAGCATTTTTTTCTAAATTTTTTCCCCTGATGGCAAGGCATTTGACGTGTTATTTGGCGGCCGTTGCTTACGTTCTCGCTAACTTGGCTTAAAAGAATATATTCCTTCAATATTAGCGCGTTACGAGATAAATCATACAGTTTGGTCGAATACCAGTCATTCACTTTTTATAACTAGCTCTTTTTATTTTATTTTTAATAAAAATTAACATTCCACCGTAGTGCCTTCCTATTTTCCGTAGGTTCCCTTCTTCATACTTTTTTAAATATTAAATTGCTCAGGACCATATATTTAATTATTTATTAAATAATCTCAAATGTATTGATATTGAATTAAAAAAATTGCAAGGCATGGGAATATGTTCGCCGCTAAATCCTGGTGGCCATTGCATGAAAATGAAATAAAATCCAGTGTCGAGTGCACAGAAAATATAGTATTTTCAGGCAGATTTGCACTTAACATAAGGTTTGTTGGATGAGGCATGACTTGTTGATATATGATTCTTTCTTTCAGAGATAATTTTACTACTAATGCCCGCTTAAACCTGGAAATAGCAGAAAAATACAGTTACTCACTGACATTAATAACCTGCCCATTAGCGTAAATATAGGCCAGGAAACATTTCCTATCATTTTCCAAAGAGTAAGGCGAACTAAAACACTTGAAAATAAGCAATATTGCGAATAATAAATTGATCATAAATATTAGCTTTTAAGATAGACACTTCAAAGAATCATAATTGCTCTATAGCCTTCTCTATAATCATTACCAAATTCATCTAATTGGATGACAGAACCAGCTGCTACGCGCTTTAATATCAAGAAGGAAACTCAAGTTTCAGAGTACGTCATATTTTCATCTAATCATTGTCTTAATTAAGTATGTGATATGTTTTTCAGCGGCAATTTCTGAAACAGTTCATAAATTTTCTGAACATTTCTGAACAGTTCCGAATAATTTCAAATTATTCGAATAAAATTAGGTTATAGCAGATTATTGTTATTTTTATTTAAGCATAAATACAGTTGCAGGGAAAACTTTTGAAACTATGTTATCCCGTGCCCTAACTTTTTCTGTTATCAAAATTTCTTAATGATGTAATGCAGAAATTTGGAGCGCTAGTCTTCTCGCGTAGTGCTTAATTTAATAATGTGTGTGAAAACAATTAATTTAAAAAATGCCAAGCCTGAATTTGAAAATTTGAATGCAAAAAATTCTCAGATGACATAGTTTTCCTAAGCTTGTCTTGAAATAATCGTTTAATGTGTTAACTTAAGACTAAATATTACGATATACATCAATATTTAGCCTTAGGTTGCATATCCTTTTGCTTTGAAGACGGATGCAAATTGTTGGGCAGGGAATTAACAAGACTTTCTAAGATAGACATTGGCAGTTTCCTCCATTCCGTTTGCAGAAAGACAGGATTTTATTTTAACGAGAGGACTGATTGATATGGTAAGTTAACCTATAATTCAACATCTATTGTGAAGGGATTATTAACTGATTCATGAAAAATAACATTTTTAACCCGGCAATGTTAAGTGATGACTCTGTGTGTCCTACCTCCTCCTAAAGTTTGACACTATACTTTTGGAACCGTTAAACAAACCGGGTGTCCCAAAAATTACCGACGATTTGAAAAAATCAATAAACAAAAAACGAAAAGGGATAGAAATTTTCGATTTGTTACATTCTGTATAAGTAACCTGGGAATTTATTATTACCAATTTTCAGTATTACTTACAAAGTTTATCAACAGATGGCGCTGCTGACTACAATAAAAACTCCACAATAATGTTTCCGAAATAACAATCATTTACAGGAACAACGTGACGCAGTCTGAAGATAAATATGCAATTGCCCTTACAAACATTTCGATTGAAATTCTCTGACACAGCAACCGATGCATATTTGTGGATTGAGACGGTACACCTGTCTTTCAACGCCCCCCCCCCAAAAAAATAAATAAATAAATAAATAAATAAAATAAAAATAAATAGATAAATAAAATAAAAATAAATAGATAAATGAAAATATAATATAAAATAAAATCACCCGGCGTTAAATTTGCTGACTAGGTAGGCCAATCCATCCCACATTACATTTGTCTTTCATAGTAAATGACAATGTACTGTTTGCTGAACCGTTTCTGATATTGAATTTCCCTTGAAAAGTGAGCCTCGTTTCAAAAAAACTGTGATGCAGGTGATGAAACTCCAAAACAATAAAAATACGCTGTTCCAGGGAATAAAGCATTTGTGAACTATAAGCTAGAATGTAGAAATAATACCGATCTGAAAGTACTGAATGCATACAGAAAGGCAGCGCCATCAATGGACGAGCTTTGTAACTAATTTTGAAAATTGGTGAGAATAAATTTCTGATTCACATAGAAGAATGCAGCAAACCGGACAGACACTGTATTGCCGTGCATTTTTTTTAATTAACATTTTTAAATTTTTTTTTGAGCGGTGATTTTTGAGACATCTGGTGTATATATATATATATATACTAGCTGACCCGGCAAACGTTGTTTTGCCATATAAATTATTCCTAGGATTATTTTAGTAGAAAGAAATGACTAACTTATTGTAAGTGTGTGAGGATGTGGTATATGAGTGGAAGAGGCATGGAGCGCTGTGAACCATGCTGGAATATAAAAATAACACAATACCAAACATTTATATTTTTAATTCATTGTAATTTATTCTTTACATTTATATATATCGCTAATTACAATAATTTTACTAAAAAATAATATCAATCCCTTAACGGAATAGAGTGAACAATATTTTTAGCTAACACAAACAAACTGCATGGTTTGCCCACTCGAGATCATGCCACGTATAATTGTCCGTGTGAAAAACATGGCGTGTTCAAATCTAAGCCACAAACAAACATAGTTTGGCCTTGAGACTTATTCATAGTCATTCCATAAAAAATTTTGTCCAAAAAAAAAAATAATAAAAGGATGAAAATCTGAAACATTTTCAGAATTTAAATACGCACTATAGCGCTATATGTTAAAATCGTATCATAATTTATGCGTCGTCCCTATTTTTCTCTCATATTCCATTAAGTTGGAAAGTGTATATTATTCATGACTGTGCTGTATTTTTTTTTCTTGTTTCGTAAAACCCATCTTTGGAATCGAAATCTATCTTAAAATCGTCTACTAAAACTATTTTACAATATTCGCCAAGTATATTACAACTACACTTCATCGTTCTATATATTGTTTCGAATGCGCATCATAATGCATGCGTATACCATGTATGTCTTTCTTGGGTTGATTCCTACTTTAACGCCTCGACTCTCTCCAAGGTGGCGATCATTAAACATATGCAGTTACAATGACAATTTTTTGCATTTATGTGGCAATCATAATTTAGAATTAAAATGGCGATTTGGAACAACATGTAAGCACAGCATGCCGTTACATTTTTATTCATTTTGGATTGCCAATTAATGTAGTTGTAATAATAAAGTGTCTTCAAATTCCTTAACTGGTGCGTTTAACGCTAATTTGTTTACTTTAGTTTTCATCTAGTTCTTTTGGGAGCGCCGAAACGGTACGTACGTATTATGCCGGCGGTCACTTCCGCCAAACTACTTTTTCGTCAAATTTGCTGGCAAACTATTGCCAATCGTATTCCAAACCATTAACAATTTCATGTGCCCGGCATTTATCTTGGTGAAAATTGCTTGTCTTGGAGGACCGCCGGGATAATACGTAAGTACCGTTGAAACTTGTGCATTACTCCCAGAGACCCATGACTGCAAAGCTCGCCAAAGTACGGGGATTTTTTAGGTTGGCGAGAGTGGGGGGCGTTAAAATAGGAATCAACTCTTTCTTGTACCATAAAACACATCTTTGGAATCGAAATCTATCTTAAAATCGCCTACTGAAACTGTTTTACAATCTTCGCCAGGCATATTCGTCCTATAGGCATATTCCAACTATGCCGCAAAGACATGAAATGGGAATCATAATCCATGAGTGTACAGTGTTTTCCTTTCCTTTCCAGTGCTTTGTTCCACAAAGCACTTCTTCAGAATAGAAATCAATATTAAAATCGCCTAATAAAACTGTGTTACAATATACGCCAGGCGTTTTCTAACTATACTCGAAATATATTTATAATAAATTGTCACGTTTTGGCTCCCCATTTAGCGATCCATTATCAAAAATTGCAAATCCTTGTGCGACTTTCAACATTTTATTAACGCCCCCCCCCCTCTCCACGTTATCTGGCAAACACATTTGAAAAGGGACTCTATGCGCTAATGCCTAGACAAAAATCCTGATTGAACTTATTAGCACTCTGGTGCTAAAAATTTTGAGGTGGACCGCCCTTGTGACTTAGGGGTATGAGACAAAATCATATTCGCAGACCTAACGAATATACATATAAAATTTCTTTAAAATCGGTCGAGCCGTTTTGGAGGAGTATGGTAACTAACACTGTGACATGAGAATTTTATTTATTAGATATACCCAATATGAGTTCAATCGAATGTACCGTTTAAACGCTAGAGCACTTTCAAGAATTTCCCCCCCATAAGCCATAATGTAAAAGAAATCTTTGTAGTAGCCCAGTAGAAAAACTATAAGTTCTATACACATCAAAATCATTGTCGGTCTTACGATGGTGGTTTATAACATATATACCTAATTTGAGCTCAATCGAATGCCCCGTTTAGGAGCTATCGTGTTCACTCACATACACACAAACACACACACACACACACACACATACAAACATACATCTCGTAAAAATAGCATAAATGAATTCAGAAGACCTTAAAACGTGTTAATACATCAAAATCTCGAAGTCGAATTTTTTCATGATTACAATACTTTCCTTACAGGGTACATGTTCGGAAAGAAAAAAGGATGAAAATCTGAAACACTTTCAGGTTTTAAATACACACTGTAGTTCTATATATTAAAATCGTATCATTAGTTATACGTTGTCCCTATTTTTCTTACTTATTCCATTAAGTTTCAAAAGTGTATCATTATTCATGACTGTACTGTATTTTTCTTGCTTGTTTCGTAAAACCCATCTTTGGAATCGAAATCTATCTTAAAATCGCCTACTACAACTATTTTACAATCTTCGCCAAGTATATTACAAATATACTTCATCGTTTTATATATTGTTTCGAATGTGCATCATAATCCATGAATGTACCGGTTTGTCTTTCTTGGGTTGATTCCTACTTTAACGCCTCGACTCTCGCCAAGGTGGCGATCATTAAACATATGCAGTTACCATGACGATTTTTTGCATTAATGTGGCAATCGTAATTTAGAAATAAAATGGCGATTTGGAACAACATGTAAGTAAAGCATGCCGTTACATTTTTATTTATTTTGAATTGTCAATTAATGTAGTTTTAATAATTAAGTGTCTTCAGATTCCTTAACTGGTGCTTTTATCGCTAGTTTGTTTACTTTAGTTTTCATCTGGTTCTTTTGGGAGCGTTGAAACGGTACTTACCGTATCGTACAATCGTATTCCAAACCATCAACAATTTCATGTGCCCGGCATTTATCTTGGTGAAAAATTGCTTGTCTTGCCGGACCGCCGGGATAATACGTAAGTACCGTTAAAACTTGTGCATAACTCCCAGAGACCCATGACTGCAAAGCTCGCCAAAGTACGGGGATTTTTTAGGTTGGCGAGAGTGGTGATGTTAAAATAGGAATCAACTCTTTCTTGTACCATAAAACGCATCTTTGGAATCGAAATCTATCTTAAAATCGCCTACTGAAATTGTTTTAGAATCTTCGCCAGGCATATTCTTCCTGTAGGCATATTCCAACTATACCGCAAAGACATTTTAAATGCTGTTTGGAATGGGCATCCTAATCCACGAGTGTACCGTGTTTTCCTTTCTTGTTCCACAGAGAACTTCTTCGGAATAGAAATCTATATTAAAATCGCCTAATAAAACTCTTTTACAATATACGCCAGGCGTTTTCTAACTATACGCGAAATATATTTATAATAAATTGTCGCGTTTTGGCACCACATTTAGCGATCAATTATCAAAAATTGCAAACCTTGTGCGACTTTCAACATTTTATTAACTTCCCCCCCCCCCTCTCCACATTATCTGGCAAACACATTTGAAAAGTGATTCGACACGCTAATGTCTACACAGAAATCCTGATTGAAATGAATAGCACTCGGGGGCTAAACATTTTGGGGTGGACCGCCCTTATGACTTAGGGGTATGAGACATAGTTAAAAACCTATTCTATGACCTAACGAATATACATAGAAAATTTCATTAAAATTGGTCGAGTGGTTTCGGAGGAGTTAGGTGACTAACTCTGGGACAGGAGAATTTTATATATTAGATATAAACTTCAGCATTTTGGGATCATTCTTTGCAAAGTAGTAACTTAAAAAAATTACCTCCAAGGCTCAATTCTACAGCAGCCTGGGCAGTTTCTTGATCATTGTATGCTATGCACTGATACATTCCTCGATCTTCTCTCTGAACAGGATCTATCCGGATGACGTCACGGGATATTTGGGTCACTCGTCCATCCAGAGACAGGACATCGACATCTTTCCTCCAGTTGACACCATGAATCGGATGACCGGATACTGAACAGTTGATTATCCATGGACGACCCACGTGGATTTTCTGAATGACGGGTGACATGGATGTTGATAGAGGAGCTGAAAATGGAAATTTTAAATTAAAATTGATAGACAGAATAGGGTTTTAACTTAACAAATTCATTATCGAAGAAAATAACTGCCATTTAGATTATACGCCGGACGAACATAAGAACTTAAAGAGCATTCAATTGTCATCCAGTTTTAAGCGTGACACTGTACGGGAAGTAACACAGATGGCAATAGAAAAGCTGAAAAAGTTAGATACTAAACTATAACTCAAAAATTGTGGCTTATTATCTTAATTCTGTTATATGTTTCTAGTAAAATAAAGTCAATGCTGTAACCGAAATATCCCCCCGCAAAAAGAAAAGAAAAAGAGATATAATTTATCTACTTACCTAAAGAACTTGTTAATGTCGTTGTTAAGGTTAAGTGTTGTTGTTACAACAACGACAACAACAAGAAAGAACTTAAGAATAATAAACTATCATACTGTCTTAATCATAGACCAGAAAGATAAATGACATGAATGTCGATAGTAAGGCTAATAGATTCTATTAATAATACAATAAGTAATTGCAAAAGAAGCTGCTCAAATTAAAAATTAACTTGCTCAATAAGTTCAATAAAATATCGTATACATCCATTGAAAATAGCAGTAATTTATGTTATCTGTTCAATATCAGAATTCAAGAATGTTCAATTGACACCAATGCTAAGCATAAAACTGAAACAGATGCACTCTATGACAAGTCAATTCCGATCAGATTTCAGGTGGATGTTAGTACAAAGGTTTAGAATTTTAATTTGAACTATAGTAAATAAAAAAGGTAGTTCCTTATTTTGATAATATGCATGTATCATATTAATAATAGCATGAATAATAAAAGAACCCCCGCCCCTAAAAAAAAAAAAATAAGTTCGGTACCTATCATGAATAATCGACATTTCATCTTAGCTATTGTATTTACAATAAGTATATATTGAGGAAATGAGCAGTACTTTTAAGATTATTGGGAACACGGGAACAGTAGAACAATAAATGAAATTTTGAAGGACAAAATTGATATGTAAAATTAATATGTAACGATTACTATCGTTAAAAATACTAAGAATGTTAACATAAATAAAAATAGTATGCTTAGAAAGAAACATGCTTTAACACAACTTCAAAACTAACATAATACATAAACAGCATCCGTTGCTTAATAAAATCATCCACTTATTATGATTACATTGCCAAGCACGGAATCAATTTAATACAAACGTGTACTAAAATTGCCTATTAATAAAATGAGCACTGTCACTTATTAAAATCAACAAATGGAAACTGTTATCTTGAAAAATAAGAATTTTAAAAAATGGAGGAGGAACTGAGGGATAAGGTACACACAGCAAACCATTATCACGCTGTACTGAAACATACTCACCTGGGATATTTCAACAACGGATCCAAAAAACACAACCTTGCCCATTATTTGTCTTAGCAACTTATTTAGATAGTGCCGTACCACCAAAATGTAAGAGGGTGTTTTGAGCTCTGTTGTTCATTTGAAAATTTGTCCTTTTTATCTCTATAGGTTTGTTCACTCGATAGAAAATTTTATTAGCCTGAGCTCATGACATTGGTCTGTGACCCCGAGTGATGATTCTTTTTTCTCTGTTGTTTCAGAGAGGATTTCTAGTTCCGTTCGGAAACGAACAACATGCTTACGAGCAAGAATTTCACGGAGAATTTACTCCCAATAGTACTCCCTAGTTAGCAACATTTATTGTTTAACTGTCCTGTCCATGTGAGCATCTGAAGTTCTGGAAGATAAACGTCCTGCAAAGCAAGTCGGCAAGAGCCAAACCAAAACATATCTCTAAACGTATCAGTGATCCTTGATGCACCTTACTACGTGACATTCGCAAATCTAACATTCAGGGTGCAAACTATTTCCTATTGTAGAAGATACCATGTTCAAGAGGTTATATATGAATTTCCTTCAATTTTAAGGGGTGGAGGGGTTGCCCCCTTTTGCCCATAGTGAATTACGCCTTTGCTATATGATACCTTCTCTCAAGCTGAATAACTGCACACATATGAACTCGAAAAGATTTATGAACTCTAATATGGACCCATATAAACTATTCTATAAACTCATAATATATTTTTTTGTGAATTGTCTTATTTTATACCTTTTGTCTTATTATACCCTAATTGTCTTATTATACCTCAAAGAATTTGGGAGCCAGATGACAAGCCCTCTTTAAGTTCATATAATGATTGCCAATTATTAAAGTCAATTTCGCTCGGAACGGATATAATTTTGATAAGCGGAGGGTACTGTATATTTACAATATTTACATAAACAAATATATATTTTTTTAGATTGTTTCAACTGAAAAATAAGAGTTTTACAATTTCTATTTTGATGAGGGATTTATGATTAACAGTACAAGTACCGAAGAAACAATTTAACGTACACTGCGATTATATGTCAATATTTTTATTTATTTCGCTATAAAGAGCAAAATGAGAACGATGAGTTTTATGACTAAATGCAATAGTGCTTAGTTTATGTTGCTTTATACCAAAATAATCGAGAGTAAGCATCACAAGGAAATAAAATAAAATGTATAATTTAGATAATATATTAAGATAATTATAGATAATGTAATAGATATGATAAATTAGATACTGATAGATGATGATAAATAATATAATAAAATACTTTCATAAACATTTAATGAAAAGTGCAATTCACGGATTCAATGCTCAGCTTTTCCTTAAACTACATTCATAAGAGTTGCCAAACAGGAATAGATGTAATCGCAAAGACTTCATAACATATATTTTATTTAACTGTACCATTTATTTAAAAAAAAATTATTTTCCGCCACATTAAATAGACGCAATAAGTATGAAAATTAGCATTTTAAAACACTTCAAACTGGCGAATAAAATGAATGAATAGTATTAGTCTTGTTTAAAACTTTCTTCAGTATAAGATGCCAAAGTTTTTCCGTAAAATATAATAAAAAGATAAATAATTTTAAAAGTCGTATCTTCAACAAATAATAAAAAATAATTTTACTCGGTTTAAAATTCAAAAACCAAGAGTTGCTTTATGTTTTAATAACGGTAGTTTAAGCCATAAAGATGTCATTAAGTCTTCCTCTTTCATTATAGTATAATTTATGAAATTTGAAGATAGAAATTATCTCAAAACTCACTTTATAAAAATGCCTGTATATTCATTCTGAAAGAGGGAGCTTTCACATTTTCTGCAAAATCTCCGCCATATTTAATAATGCGTCTTATTATTTAGGAAAGAAGTAAACGTGGAACACACTGGTGGAAAATTTTTCTGAACTTGGTCGTATTTCAAAGGAAGAAGATATCATTAGAGTTTTTAACTCTCCTTTCATTAGCAGCAATATCAGGAAAATTTGCTTCTAACTTAGTAATTATGTCTTTTTCTATGGTAAGATCTTGTTTTTAACTAGGCGCTTCAGGGTGATATGCAAGCGATTTTTTTAAACAATTATTCAAGTTTTAAGAGATCAGTCAAAAATAGAGTTAATTGGGTTAGATAGCAATATTGTTGTAGAATTTGTAAAGTATGTCTGATTTCTGAAAAGGAATTACGCTAATGAATCTTAATCTGAATATTAAAAAGCACTGATTACTACATTAATACTGTACTGGTCATATTTCTAATGAATGTTTATGATGTTCTTTTACTTTTTAATTTAAACTAATTCTATTCATATAAAACACTAAGTGATTTCTTTAGCCAGACAATTAACACATACACAGAATCATTAAAATTAGTTTAAGATTAAACATGATAGTTTTAAAATGACAGATATCAAGATTTTTGTAAAATTAGTATTTATAATATACAATAACGTATCATATTCTAAAGATATTTAATTTTTAGACGTACTACTGATGACTTATCCAGATCCAAAATTGATATGTACACTAGCTGATTTATTTACAATTACATTTTTGTATAGTAGTACTAGGTGAAGAAAAATAAGTTTACGGACTGCACAACCTCACTAGAATGTACAATTATTTAGTGATTAATAAAGAGACGGGAAGGACATGTTCCATTTATATCTAGGCTTTGGTGGTTCAGAGTTGTGTTAAGGCAAAACTATACACGAGGGTTATTTATTAAAACGATTTTTGCACAGTGCAAAAATGCAACAAAAATATAAATAATAAAAATACGGTTCTTTTGCAACTTAAAAATACATAAATATAATATATATGTGACGACCTGAACTCTGTGTATACCTTCACGCAGGATGAGGGCAGCGCTAGCTGCTGAACAGAACTTGGACTCTCGAATCGGGAACGCCAGTACTCTCTCTCCATTTAGCCAAAAAGCCAGCGTGCGGTAACTTTAGACCTTGAGTGGTGTTGAGCTTGTACGCGCAAAAATACGTTCTGTATTTTTCTATTGATTTTCAATAATTAAATGCTTAATAATAATTAAATTTAATTGATTTTTTCTTAATCAAATAATTAAAATTAAATTATTTTAAGTTGATATACTCGTGAACTGTGTTTTATATATTATGGGATCATCCCTACGACCTGGGAATTGGACACGTATGGTTTCATGTCTTCAAGATTACTGCAACGCACTCCGCACAGGACAGCAACAAAAATTTTCGGTATTTTCCAAAAAATGTAGGCCTAAATTAAAAAAAAATATCCTAACAATAATTTAAATAGCAATCATTAAGATATCGAAAAAAGCAAGAGCAATTTAATTAGGATAAACATAATTATTGCATTTTTTTGTTGCAGCCTTTTTCGATCATAAATATTTTTTTTTACTATTTCATTATTGTAATTATAGTTCATTTTATGTGTATAAATGCTAATAATAATTCCTGAAATATTTTAAAAGTATTATGTTGTAGTTTTCAGAACATATGGTGAATGGAATGTCAAAATATCCTATTTTGAGATAAAAGCTTTTAAAGATAAAATTTGGAATTTGTTTTCACTATATTTCAAAATATGTTTTCGCTGCATCTAATGGACTTAACGTAGTAGGTTTCATAGTTTGAAAACAAATTTTTCACAATTAAATAAGCTAAATTTAAGATTTAAAATCGTTCTTTTATGTGTCGATTTTTTATGTGAATTTCGCTGGACAATTTCAATATATACATATATATATATATATATATATATGTATATAATTTTTTATTCAGAATAAAAATATTTTAAATATAAGAAAACTTTTTTAAAAAGGCTCACGTAAATCTCTCAAATTTGTAATATTTATGTGAAAATTTTCTGGACTACAATCACAGGATTTTTAAAATCTTCAGAAAGTCACATAAAAAGAGCTTCCTGAATGCCTTTTACAGAATGGTCCCGAAGTCGAGCATGCTCATTTATGTAGAAAATGTTCTTTAAGTGGAGCTACGAGCTTTAATATACATATTTAAATTTTTCAAATATTGAAGTACCACTCTTTTTAATTTAATTATTATTAAGAACCTTTGTTGTTTGCTGCTTGCCAAGTAGTAAAAATAAAAGGAATTATTTTATTCTACAGAATGTTTCAACACTATTTGCGATTTTTAATACCATGTAGAAATCCGCTCTTATATTAAACGAAGAATGTTTGTGCGTGTGTGTGTGTGTGTGTGTGTATGTCCGAACGATCTCGAAAACTGCTCTAAGGATTCTTTTTAAATTTCGTACCTGGGGGTTTTTGGGGCCCCTGAAACGATTGAGCGAGGTCAATTGATTGAAAAATCTCTTAAAACGCTCAAAATTTAAAATTTAAAATTTTTGGACGGTAGCGCCATCTATTGAGCGTTTGAAAAACACACTTGATGCAATCTTCCTAAAAGGGACGCTCAAATAAGTTTGGGGCGGATTAAAAAATACACGCCATCGATATATAATAGTAAAAATTAATTTCTCAAAGAAATGAAATAAATGGAACTTGATATTCAGTACACAGACAAATAAATATTTTAGTAACTAGATATATTACACCATTCAGCTACATAAATTTGTTTAGAATTAAAAAGTTAGTTTTATTTCAAAATATCGTCCTAGCAACCAGCGAAAGAAAAAGCGAAAAGAGTCTTCGTTGCCATCCCCGCAAGCACCTTGATGTAATATACGTAAATAATTTAATTATTCTTAATTCATAGTTATTAATACAAAACTATTCGTAAATCTTATGTGAAAATTGCCTGCATTTATTACAATTATCCTTTTGTAACTAACGTAAAGCTAAATGTATTTTCGCGTATATACTAAAACAATAAATATTTTTCATGTATTTTATTGATTCATATGATGCGAATTTCAAAAGTGCATAAAAGTTTCAGCTTAGCCGAATAATTTAAATGAAAATGACACCCTTTTCAGTCATTCACAGTACGAAAAAAGATCCTGTGACGTAACATGAAAATTCCATTTTTTTTTAAATAACCGCACTAGATTGAATTCTATTTTAACTGCCTTATTCCGCCTAGTTGACGATAAATATTTAAATGTAGTTACCCTGACGATTTTTTTTTTTTTTAATGGGTCAACCGTTTATAATGAAACGATGTTCGAAACTCCGATGAAAAAATGATACGATCGATTCCTAAATTGGGCTCGCAGCCGATATTCAAATTAATTTTGCAGATGATCAGCCATCAGTTTAGTTTTCATTCACTGCAGTTGATGATTTCAACTCATTTATTTTATCATCGTATGGACAACCTTTTAAAAGTTGCGGGCAGAACTTTACGATAGTGGCCTCCTGGGCCTGACTTCAGGATGTTAGCGAAATCGCGGGCCGTATAATTCGGATTTATATGGAAGTTTGAATGTTTTATATAGGTTTTATACAGTGTTTTGACTTGTTCTGAGGGCTGGTCCAAAAGCCATGGCGGGCCCCATCCGGCCGCAGGCTGGGAGTTGTCCATATGTGGAAGCAGTAAATTGGGAGGCTGAAATCTGGTTACTAAGATTTTTTCTAATAAATTTTCAATTCTTATTTAGAAGTGGATTAGACTGTGTTGTTTTGTGTTGTGTACTATCATTAAACTAAAGGATAAAGGCCTTTGTGGAGACAATTACAGCGGGCGATAAAATGTCTACACTCAGAATATTTAATATTTACCCACTTAAAATCAAATAACTTCATATTCAATTTTTATTATACATCGAAATTCGAACTGTATAATCTACAGAAACATTTCGTTTGGTATCAACATCCTCTCCTATATCCATGCTTAATGCATAGAAAACCGTTTTATTTTTGAAAAACGCTGAGTAGTAAAGTTAAGTAGAGAAGTAGTTAAAGTAAGTTAAGTAGAGTAGTAAGTTAAACTGAGTAGTAATTTAGAAAAGCTATCTTAAGCGAATTGGAATCGTAATTTTCCCTCCAAAGCCTGATAACCGTGACTTCAATGTAACGTCAATGTCACTTGCAATAGATAATTCTGACACTCAAATGATTAAGTTTTTTTATTCTCTTAAATGAAATAGAGCTAAAAATAAAAAAATAAAAATATAAAATAAAAAAACGCTTAAAAATCAGGGAACGGGTGGATTATCAGATTTTTTTTCTTTTTTTTTTAACTAATTATGATAATTTTCAGGCTAATCGCACCAACGAACCGTGTGTAAATTTTAAGTTATTAGACAATACATTTTTAATCTGTTTGGATGGTAAAAGTTTTATTTTGAGTGGTTGAACTGGAATTGTGACAGAGTCAGGGATCAGCGTAACTATATAGGAGCGATGTATTTTTGATTTATTCGAGGTTAGAAGTCCATTTTCTTCAGTCCATCCGTTTGTTCTATTATTGTGAACGTTTAAGTAGTTGTTAGGGTTATTATAAAAGAATATTTTTGATCTATTCTGCTTTTGATTTCATGATTTCGAAGTGTCCTTTTGTACTAATAATTTAAATTGCGTTACACTTTTTATTTTCTTAAGGGTGAGTTTATAAAATAAAATTATTTTTAAAGCATATTTATGTAAGATTATACTTTTATGGCATCTATATTTATGTATCTATAAGATTGAATTTACGTTTGTAGAATTTGTTTAGGCATGATGTATTTTCTTTGAATTAGAAAAAAAGTAAGTATTTTATGTTTGAATTGAAGCACTATAGAGAAATTTACAATTTCAATCCTAAAGATTTATCATCATAGATGTATTATAAAGACGTAAATGCATGAAAGTGTAGCTCAAAAACGAGCTCTGGAAACATATGATCACCGACAGCAGCACTTAGCCCAAATGTGTGAACGTGCAGTTAAAACACAAGCAGATGAAACAGATGATTAGTATTTGGAAGGAGAACGACATGGAACAGCTAGACGTCGACAAATACTTCGGGTAAACAGTGTAAGTATCTACAAAGCTGCCGCAAATGTGGGTGCTTATTATCATAGTTTAAAACTTTTTAACATGGATTGCATTCACCCTGGAGCTTTGCATTTTTCTGAACAGTAAAAACAAAAATTAACCGAAACAATTTTGGGGACTTTAAGATTGATGTAGGACATTCCGAATTTCCTAATGAATTGGTGTGGTTGTTTCTTCGATGTCACCCACATTTCAAAGAATTCGAAATTTGAAAGCATACTTTACAATGGCTTTGTTCACAGTATATGACGAGTAAAACTATTAACGATTTTGGTGTGTACTGCTACGTTGCGAACAGTGTTAGTGAATGCTGTTAGTGAATGCATCGCCCAAGATCTTCGCTGATACCCTCGTTGATCTGCTACAGAAGGAAAGGAGGCACCTTACGTTAAACTACTTTTTGCTCAACTCTAATGGTACCGACCATCGAATATTTAGCATCCCTCTTCAAAACAAAGTATATACCATTGTAACATTGAATGCCGACCAAAGCTTACCTGATAATGTATGGGTGATCCGACAGCGATGAAAATCTTTGGCAACCATGAAGATTATTGATACGTGCCAAGGCATGTACGTATTCATTATTTTACACTTAAGGAGCCTTTAGATTCTGAGCATGGCTCGGTAACCTGGTACTAATTATTAAAAGCGGTAATGGTACGCAGTAGTGCAGTCGGCTGAAGCTCCTTCCCCATCAGAACACCGCAAATCATGCGGCGCAGACTTTGCTTAGCGCATAGGAGGTCGAAAACTTCTCTTCCTGAACTTCTGTGGGCCGTGTACGATATAAGGAATCCGGTGCACTCTGCCGTGTGCTAAAAATCTGTGTAATATCCTCTTTGAAATAATTGCTAATTCATGTGTAATTCTCTCTTACGGGACAGGCTCAAAATTAGGGGACCCCGTTTTGATGTTGGCCCCGTATTGGGCGCGTGCAAAAAAGTCAACACTTATGGCCATTGCAGTGGCCAATGTCTACTTGCAAGTGTTCGTGATTGAAAAATAAAGTTTAAAAAAATATGAACTTCTTTCAGGTTTTAATTACGCAATTCAGTGCTACACTTATTATTATTAAAAGCTCGACAGGCATTAATGTGTTGCCGCATCTTTTCAAGACGCTTTTGTCTGGAGGTTTCTTTTTTTTCGCCAGTTAACTTACGTCGTGGTATAGTAAGATATGGAACCCCTCTTTATTTATGCTGTTTGGAAAGTGGTATACCGAATGAAAAGTGATATACCGTCGATTTTTTGCGTAGACAATTCTTGGCCGAAAAATAAACTAAGGTAAAAAAACAACGCACCAAGGAAAAAACGACATAAAATTCAAGAATATAGATTGGAAACTTAAAAAAAAAAACCTAGACAAGTCCTTAAAAAAACACATTTGATAAGTGATACGGCGCGTAGACAAATCGTGTCTAGACCAAAAACTGCGATCGAGCGAGATAGCACTCAAGTGCTAATAACATTTCGATTTCTTCGCTTGGTGAACGCGAATAACTTTTCAATTTTCAATTTTCTCCAACCGGGCCGACTCGACTTTTGGCTTTGAGATTTATACTTCCAGTATTATTTATCACAATACCTGAAGTCAACAGTAAAAAAGTCGAAGTTATTTTTCAATCTTTATTTTTTATGGGAAAGAATATACAATAAGGCAAACAACTGGAAGGAACACACGAACTCAGACCCTAAAATTTTTAGAGGACAAATTAACAATAAATGAAAGAAACACACTAACACTTGCAAATTTAGAAATTATACTGTTGCAATAATTATTGTGAGATGATTAAATGAATTACAAAATAAACTGGAATATTTTAGAATTTTTTGATCCATACTTATAAATGTAAACTATTTTAACGGTGATGGTATACTAATCGCGATTAGAAACAGTGTCACTAACAATAGGTCAGTATATGTTTAAGAACTTCTCTTTACTGATATCCTGGTTTTGTTTTTGAATCTTATGTAATTTTTATTTATTTTTAACATTTCACTTTCAACTTTTATTTATTTTTAACAACAACTGCACATCTAATCGCGGTTAGATGTGCAGGTCCTACTTACTTATCCCGGTTAGAAACAGTGTCACTAACAACAGTTCAATATATATGTAAGAACTTCTCTTTACTGATATCCTGGTTTTGTTTTTGATTCATATGCAATATTTATTTATTTTTAACATTTCACAGAATTACGTATTCCCGATGAAGGCGGGTGGCTTTTATAACTAGGATTTACATTCATCAGATATCTAATCTCTACGTCCGTTTAGTAACAAATACCCTGCACATCTGTTTAGTTCCCATTGGATTATCTATTATTTGTTCAGTGATTGAAAATTCATGATACAGATTTAATCTTTCAGGTAAACAGACTACAGTATTTACTGGGGAGATTTACAAAAAACTATATTTCACGGAAACAATGATATGTTTCGAACGTTCGTATTTACCCATCTCTAGCTCTCAATACACGATAGTAAAAATCATGAAATACAGAATATATGTATTTTTTTCCATCAAGAACAACATAGAGAGAATGCAATTTTAAAGTGTTGATGTGGGGAAAAAAATGGAATTCTTTCTAAAACTAAAGTGAACTCCGTATGCGGATTGAAATTTTGAAAATCTATTTTCTGCGTCTCCATTCTTTCTTGTAACAACAACTGTATATTGCAAAACAAACAAAAGTATTTTCAGATTTATACATTGCATTCCGTATACTCGTGTTTATACATTTACATTCTTACAAGCAATACTATTTTTTAATACTGTCTTTTTCATTTATTCAAGGTCTAATTAAGTATTGAGCATGGAGAAGTTTAAGCCCATTTTACTAGATTATTGTTGAAAATATTTTAAGAATTCACCCTATTTACGAGATAATCTCTAAACATGATTGTTTGATAATATTACTTAAACATTGCGAAAAGGGAAATTTTTAATTCTAATTAATTTATGGAGAAAATTATGTTAGTTTTCCTCTTTAATAAAGGCTATGCATTACTCTATATAGTAAATTTTGAATTATGGGGTTGATTAAATGCTAAAATCTTCCATGCATTGAATGTTTGATAGAGAATTTCTCTGTTAACTTGATATTTTAAATCAGCATTCCATAAAAAAATCAAAATTTAATTTTCCATTCATGTTTAGAGAATAGCACTTGAGCTGCAAAGCACTAAAATTGATGTCTAAGATTTAACGAGAAATTTTAAAAGTCAAGCCACAACTATTAAATTATTTGCATTATTGGAAAATATAAAGATTCAAAGACAACAATTATACAACTTATTTAAATATTCATTTTTCCTATCAATTACAGTTATTTGATGATCTTTTTTTAAATGGTTGGAAGTAGGAATGCACACACGTTTTATTTTCGTTAGAAAAGTGCTGCTTTAAGACCTCCAAAATAACTGCTGTTTCTGTTAGGAATAGTGGTTTTGGGGAAAAAAAAATCTAGTACAGTTAATAGCAATTTTTAAGAGACCGTACACTAGAGTCTAGTATTTTACGCATTGTCCTATTTAGTTTTTAATAAGTTAAGCTAAACACTCTTTATTTAAAACTTGTTAAATATTTACCAGAGAGCACTGCAAATTCACATCTATGGCAACTGGCGCTCAAGAAGACGATATAGCAATTAAATAACAGTAGCATGCACGGTAAAAAAAATTCGGAAACGTTACCCCAAAAAATGGGGCAGCTCTTGTAGTTTAAAATTGCGGAAACGATTCCGAACCATGTGGGTAAAGTAATTAGAAACGTTTCTGCATATGTCGGAAACATATTTACCTATTTCCTGCATTTTAGGTAAGGTTTCTGGAAAAGATGGGTAACGTTTCTGTATATTTTGGTAAAATATTGAGTAACCTCTCCGTGTATTTCGGAAAAAAGTAACATGCACTAGATGAAGCGTTTCGAGTATCTTAAACTAGATGGCAGCACCAAACTCTGTCGGAAGGAGCGGTGAGGACTAGCGACCTGAATCGAACGCTGGACCTACGCATTCGGAAGAAAGCACGACGCTGCGGTTTTCTTGCCGAATTTTGCTTTAAAAGTAAACTGACTGCTGCAAAAGTTATTTGTGGTACGGCTTGATTTGGAAACTTAAAATTTTTTCGAAGTATTTTGTAAATGAACAGAAAATACCATAATTAATAAATATAAATTAAAAATCTTAAATCTTTTTTCTTCCACATAAATTATTTTCAGGAGATAATGTGCTGTTTAAGTATTCATCCGTTTTATTTAAGTATTCATCCGGTGACGTCACCTGGTGACTGGTCACAAATAAACTTCACAGTGACCACACAGTGAAGTTACATCACTCACAAGTTACCAGACCCTTATTATCGCATGGGCAAATCAGGACTTTGCCCAGGGCCCCCAGTTTCAAATGTTGTTCTGAAATATTCTTTTATATGTCAAAATATTATGAAAAAAAAAAAAACAAATTTTATAGAGAGGACCCCCAAATTCATTAATGCCCGGGGCCCCTGTTGGTCATAATCGGGCTGTGCAAGAAGTTACAATGCGACAGTCCTGTGACAATTTTGACCCTCTGTGACGTCACAGCGACTCTTTTGTGACCATCTGTGCTATTAGGGAAGATGCGTTCACTGTTATCCCTCTGACTCTTGGCACTTGGCGCATGCGTGCGAAGTCCCAAATAAAGATTTCCTTTCGCCCGTAAATACATTACCCCGAAATATGGGTTATGTTTCCGAAATCCTGAGTTCGAGTACAGCATCGGTAGGTTACGCTATACTTTCGGAAACCTTTCCGCTGTAAGTATGTAACGTTTCTGAATTTTTTTTACTGTGTGCATTAGAAAGAAAAAAGTAAATATAAATTTGTTGATCCTCCCTAAAAAAAAAATAAAAAAAAAATTACACAGAAATATAGAAAGCATAAATTGTTTTTGTTGGAGAGCGAGCGAACTTTTTTCTCTCTTCTCCTGGAGCGCAAGAATACAGTCGTCAGATTTCGCCGCGCTCTTCCTCCAAGACGTATCAGTTAGTTCAAGTTTTTTTCTCTACTGCTGTGTGCTGAAGAAGCGAGGTGCTTCTTATAGTATTTTGTGTGTTATTAATGATAGCAAACTACTTATGTCACATACTATTGCTGTGTGCCTAACAAACTATATTCATTTTCCACGGCCGTAGTCGTTATTTGCAGATACGAATAACAGTTTTAAATACGTTGTTTCTGCAACAATTACGATTCAAGAATCACATGCATTCAGATTAATTCTTGTACTCTAAATATCAGCAAATTTGCATGCATGCAAAAGAGCATGTATTTTGTATAAATATTTACGATCGACTATTTTCATCGAATATATTTATACGGACTTTTTAAGCTAAATCTAGTAAGACTATGCATGTAGAGTGGTAATTAAATTTTAAAGTAAAAACATACTAAAAGAATTAAGCAATCATCAGTACCAACCAAGAATATACAAACAATGCATTCTCGTAATGAAGACATTAAGTCACATTTACTGAATTAGGCTTATTATTGCACCAAGATACGGTTTTCAAATTATAAAGCAAAGGCTACAGCATCCTCGAGCGTGTTCTGTGTATATCTCACGAAACATTTCCATTGGGGAAAAAAATAACTCTGGTACTTCTTTGACAGTCAGTATTGTTAGGCCTACTGCGTTGTAAAAGCTGTTAATTGTTTTTTTTAATTTTTTTTTTATTATAGCATCCCGTATTCTATGTGTCAAACAATGCCCATGTTGTTGCTATACACGGATGGAGTCAATCTTAGCGTTTTCGGCTATGTGCCTTCCTGGAGGATTAGATCTCCTAATTTTGCACGAAAGCCAAATTCAGAGGGCCCGTCCTGGATTGGAAGGCTATGAGGCATTATTTTAGCATGGCGGACGTTCGATGCACTAACAGATTTTTCGTGCACCAGTTTTGTTTACCGTGCACAATTCCGTAGCAGTCGACTCACGACAGGTTATGGCACTTCTACCCAGCAAACACACACCTGCTGGCGGAGTACCTTGCCAGTGCCTTTCTGCCTTTACGTCCAGCACTGGACCGGCACTGCAAAAAGTAACTGAATCGTACGAAAAGTGGTCGCCCGAGAAGTACCTTGCCAGAAGCCCGGGAAGGCAACGGCACTTTGCTGGCATACTGCATGTGCCGGCCGTTACTCACAATAAAGGCACTGGACAATGGAGTTTATAATACCATAAATGAAACGGCCGGGTGCCGCCTGGCCTGGTACCTTAATAGTGACTACAAGGTAATGGCACGGTACCGGATTAGTGCCTATTTACAGTAACGCTGCTATAATTAAAATATGAGCCAGTGGCGGATCCGGGGTAGGGGGGCTTATTCATCAACCCATTTAAAAAAAAAGACATTGCTTAAGGGTAACATTTTAAGATAAAAAATTACATACATAAAAGATAAAAAACAACAAAAAGTTTATCGTTTGCAAATTATGCTCGCCCAAAATTAGTGAATTGTGTGCAATTTTCTTGCGAATTTTCAGTTGCAAAAGATACTTTTTTATGAGAGAGGCGGTAACACATTTCAAAAACTACATAAAATCATTTGTAAACAGTTTATTTGCATTATCTCATAATTAGAGACATTTTATAAATGAGTTTTAATATTTTCGGTTGATATATATATATTATATATACATACATATATGTATATATTAGTCAAAATCATATAGGATATAATAAATAAAGTTACACTACATATATATATATATATATATGGTTACACATAACTTTAGAGTAACATTTTGCTTTATTGTACATTTTGTTTTGATCAAATGATTTTTTTGATGTTAGCTATTCTGAAAACAAATTTCTATATACCTGTTGTACCCACATGACTTAAATTTTTTGAAGGAAAATACTTTTATACACTATAATATGCAATGGAATTTTGTATATTAAAAACAGTGTAAGTAAAAATTTACCTGTTATTTTCTAATTAATCCAGGGCATTATCCTGTTAAATCCAAGGCATGCAAATGTGAACTAACAAGAACCTCACAGTTGAACTAGTGTTATTAAAGTAACTATTCCTAACTATGAGATGTTGTTTGTCTGGAACAGTTTAAAAATACCAATTAAACACTTTGGAAAGCTGTAAATCGATGAAACAGATAAAAACTTTAAAGCCTTGAGATCCGAAAAAAGAGCACTTTACAATTCACGAAATGGCGTTCGAGAGGGGTTGCCATTTCCGTTGGAATGTAATTCGCCAATTTTCAAAACATGACTGAAGCAGTAAATAGCTTGGCGACAGACCCCCCACCACACCACTAATATTAATTCCGCGTTTCACAAACATTTTCTGCCAAATAAAAAGATAACAGTTCGATTTTTGCTGCCTTCATTGGAGATCGTTAAGGATTCCTCGGCAGAGAGAGAGACGGCTTATGAGGCCCCGTAAGCGAAATCGAAACATAGAATAAAGAAAATATAATTCCTAAATGAACCCCAATGCGTTTCTGTTTTTGACTATTACATGAAAATACTGGCTTAATTTCTAACAAAATAACTACAGGAGCTTAACGTAGAAAAAAGTCTCCAAATATGTTTTTCAGGAAAAGTTTAGCAAAATTGTAAAAAATTAATATAAATTATAAAACTTTTAAGAATAAAATTCATAATTCTGTACATAGTGGGGGTTTCACTGTCGCTGTAGTAAACATTTTTATAGCAGATGCTGATTGAAGTCAATGATTCTTCAAATAAGGTGTTCTAAAGGAAACGTAGCTTCCATCAACTGGGCCACTGCGACATCAATACCCATGTGACAATTTAATATGAAAGTTCTACCAATGATCCTGGTTCCTTGCAAAAAGAATTGAGGAACAATGCGATAAAATCGGCTTAAAATACAGAAAGGCAATGGAAGGTTTTTATTGTTTGGGTGCTGCCCATATTAAATATTACAAGATACAAAACTTTTTCCGTTAATTCGTCTTATTAATTATTTCTTGTCGACCATACTGGTCATAATTTGACAAGTATCATTAACACAAACAAGAAAGAAAAAATAATATCCGTAAAATTTATGTCAGAATATCAAATGCCCTTTATTTTCTCTTAATAATAATATTTTAATTCTCTTTCCATCTCGCCAATAAAAGGAGAATTTGTTGTAAATATGGAAAAGTCAAACCTCAATTTCAATCTTAAGCTTTTTTTTCCCCCGCAATTGACTGCAATTTAAATGCTAACAAAATTAAAGGTCGTGAACCGATTTATCCGAATAAACTGTTTTTAACTAACGGCGCAATGCTCCATCAAATAAATACGCATTTACTCTCTCTAACAGGTTTCGAAATTGAAGACATGAAGCAACTTAATAAGCATTCCCGAGATAATTAATGATTCAGCCGAAAGAAATATCGACTAGGCACTTACTGATTTTAATTCGTTGTAATTCTTTGAAAAGTGAGGGTGATAAATCGTTAATTTTCCACTCAAAATCACACGTGGACGATTATGGGGAAGATAAAAATAATAAATACTCCATTTACTTGTGTTTATTTCAGCACTTTTCGCCTTTAATCTTTAGCAGGATAAATAAATTAAGAGAGTAAAGAAGCAGCAATCACATTTTCTGCTCCGAAAATTTGCACTTATAATTCCACTTCAAAGTTAAGGGATGAGTATGTTTAATCAGCTCGGCAATAAAACTTATGATTTATGAAGCAGCTAAGTTTGAGTTTTGGAGACAAAGTGTGTTATTTAAGTTTTATTCGTGATGTTAAGTAATTCTGCGTTTTGTTTCCACACATTTTATATTCATTTCATTTATAAAGAATTAATATACAAAAAGTATTAAGTAATTAAGCTGTAAGGAGCAAGAGCTCATCTTTTTATTTTATTTATTTAAAATTTATTAAAAACAAGTTAAAACATATCATTGTTATTAATTTTATATCTGTTTATAAAATCTAGGTGCAATAGTGTAAATTTTGCTTTAAAAAATTATTTTTACGGAACTTCACGAAATCAAAAGAAATACATTTTTTTTCTACTATTGCTGTAAAAATATTTAAACACTGATTATAGTAACTGCATGATGAATCACTGCTAAAGCTGAATTAAAGAAAAATGAAACATTTATGACATTAATTTTAACTAACATTTTAAAATTAGCCTTTTGGACTAAAGTATTAAAATGTTTAATTTATGTATTGTACAGAAATTTACATTTTTCTTTATTATAAGACTAAAGAAAACATATTGTGAACTTATGTCGTGTAAGATTTTCAAATGAAAGAAAAAACTGCACGAAAATATAATTTTTATAAAGGAACATTTAAATATTTGATTAGCATTTTTTTTCTCATTCGAACAGAGATCACCACGTATAATACGTGTGGTAAACCAGATAGATAAGAATTTTGAATGTAAAATAGCCGCACACTAAACAATAATACACAATATTTAAAAATACATCAATAGTACCCAGCACATAAATCATTAATTAAATTTTATTTTTTGTGTGGGGCAGATTATTTGCGTTCCGCAGACAGAGAAATGTTTATTATTAGGTTTTTTTTCTGTAGCTTGAATTCTGTATAGATCATGAAACCAAAGTATCAAAATTGGGTTTTTGTGCCATCGTAAGAGTTAAAAAGGAATATTAACCTACCAAACCTACCAAAACCTACCAAAACTTTGATTTATCGTTTTGAATTTTATTGAAATCCAGTTTTAAGTTCGGTGCCCCGCATTTTGAGCTCCACATAGTTTGAACATATATTTTTGAACAATTTAACTATATTTTTGGATTATTTGTCATTATTTTTTTTCGAAAAACAGAATTGATGCAGTTAAAACCTAAAATCTAATATGGTCTTAACGTTTTAAATAGGGTACTTTACATTAAGAATGAACAAATTTTCGAGATAATATATATATATTTTAAAATTTTCAGTGTTAATGAACATACTATTTTAGAAAATTGTGAAGATAAAAATAAATAAATAAATAAAAGTGATAAAACTCATGTTTGAAGAAACACCCTAAATCACATTTGGCAGTATTGAAGATAAATTAATATTACAGATATGAACATATTCATTGCACAAATATGTACTTTTATATCTATTACTTTTTTTCAATAATACTAAGCAAAAGTTTAATTCTCTCCTTTTGATTTTATATAATATTACTGTCATAGATATAGACACTTTATGAAAATTCTTTGCTAATGAAAGACTTATGTGTACATATATAGATTAAAACTAAGCATTCACTTTTATTTTTACTATACACATTTGAAAATATAATTACACAGAGTAAATAATAGAAATATATATATATATATATATATATATATATAATATATATATATATATATATATATATATATATATATATATATATATATATAATATATACTGAAAATTGTGTTGTTTAGTTCAAGAAAATCTTTAAAGGGCATTATTAGAACCAACAACAAATATATGTTGAAGTAGCAAAACATTCGTTCATATTTTTTTGTAAAGAAACGTTGATAATTCATTTAATCAAACATTTTTGTTGATTCAGTTTATTATTTTGTTGGTCAGAGAAACTTAACTAGTTAAAAATAAGTGCCAACTGAGGAATGACAATAACAGTGGATAAAAATAATATATTCTGATAAACTCATTTTAAAATAATTTTACGTCTCCAAATAATTAAAAGAAAAATTATGTACCATAAAAATATCTTTCTTCATTACACAGACTACATTTGGCATGCCAAATACTCAAAAACAACAACAAAAATACTCCGCAATAATTTGACTGGAATAACTTACCTTGGCCGAGGGGGATATAATCTCATTATAATCTCACTTCGCCAATAAATCCAATTACTTTTCAGAATATAGCTTTCGTAATCTGTTTTATTTCGTGGCCTGCCATGACGCATTAACGAGAATTTGCCAAGTTTACTGTGTTCTGATATCGTAATATTATAGATATTAATCAATATCGAGTTAATTGGTGGATAATGCTTTTTCAAAAATCGAGATTTTAAATCTCATTCAGCACGTCCCTTATATTACAGTCTTAGGCTTCTACATATTTTTAGTAAGATTTCACATACTTCACTTAATGAATGTAATGAATGCACATGAGATGAAACCGGTGCAGTTATGAATGAAAAATTCTGGAGTTTTAATTTTTAAATAATAACTTATTTACATGGAAAATCACTTTGATGACGCATCTGAGAGGTTAATAATAATTTTACCTGAAATACTTGTTTTAGTTGACAATGAAATACTGTATTTCATTCGGTGAAATACTGTATTTCATTTATAAAAATAGAAATTGTTTCATACTGATAATTTTATTAACATCTGGAAAGATTTTCATGGCCTCCCTTTGAGAAATCCATAGAAAACTGTCATGAACTGGGTGAAAACATTTTTGAAGGAAGAAAAACTCATCGTGAAAATGTTTAGAATACTACAGCTATACGAAGAAATGATGTAATTCAAGTGGTTTTGGTACAGATAATAAATAAGAAAAGGTTTCAGTTTAGATATATAAACTTCAAGAAGAGAAAAATAGAAAAAAAAATGTATTCTGCTGACATTATAGAAACTTGGTACACACGACAGCGATTTCAATTATCGACATACATTGCAGCAACATGACATCGCCACAGCACACACTAAACCTCCGAAAATAAAGGTCAAGGATTTTAAGGACATTTTTCCTGGTCAGATTACGCCTTATTACGCGGATTTCACGGTATCAAAACAAACACAGGCCACACGCTTCTCTTCAGTGGTGGCCCGGAGAAACCAACAAGCATTCTTCTTTTCGCCTTCAGTAACAGATGACGCTTGCACTGAACCCATTCGTCTCCCACTTGTTCTTTCTAAGTTCACATGGGCAGCAATGCGACCTGCATCACGTGGCACAAGGTACAAAGTCCGTTACACGGGGCAAAAACCCACATCTCGTGGCACGCGACCGACCGTCCACAACGCGCGGCTGCAGATTCTCAATGTACAGAACGAGCTGTTCCATAACGCTTAGAACATCGACATCATGTGATTTTTAAAAGGAGAATTATCATGTGAAATGTTTTATCAACCCGTATGCAATCTCCCTGAGCAGGTATTCGAAAGCCCGTTTTACAGTTATTCTGAATATGCGCATTAAAATACTCTCTTCATGATTTAATACGATTGCAGTTGTAGGGACAGTTATTTTGTATTTTATTAAATTTAAAAAAAGTCGGACTGACAATCGGCTTAGGGACGCTGAATTAGCACACTACTAGAAACCGATAAAAGTTTTTAAATGGTTTGTTTAAATCACTCTCCCTGCCAAAAAGCGTGCATTTGTCTTGTTTTCAAAACATATATGATTTATTGTCACAGACAGGGGGTTATTATTTATACTGTAATTGTGGTGTATACAGGGTGTCCCCTAAATGGCCGACCCATTTTGAACGTTAAAGTTAATAAAACGGTTGAGAAATGAAATCTACCTTTTCATGTGTTATTATTAGAAAAGTAATAAAAAAATGCATCGCTTTCAAATACTTCTAAACTTCGCCAATAGATACCACTACCGGCTGAAATACTAAATAATAATAGATTAAATATACCCGCCATTTGCATCAATAGTATGTGACTTACTATCAGTAGGATTTTTTTCTATAGGGGCACTTGAAAGAGTTCCTGTACCCACAAGGGCCGAAAGCTCTTGCCGATATTACACCAGTGATGATCATCAGTCTATTTCGATTGAGACATTGCCATGCGGATGTGCAAATTTTGTTTTAAGACCACGCCATATTATTGCTGCAAAAGACGGCTATATTAAAAGTATTGTTATTTAGTTTTGCAACTGCCAGTGCGACCTAGTGGCCGAATTTTTAGCTATTTGAATTTAATGCATCTTTTGGAATTTTTGCTTATCTAAAAGCAATTCGACATACGGCGCATTTTTCACTAAAATCTCATTATTGTTATTTACTTTAAAAATGGGTCAGTCATTTTTACGGCCTCTTTCACGAAATACCAGACACCCGTGTTAACCCACCAAAACGAGAGTCAGATGTCGAATAGATGTATATTTGATGCCTGAAGGGGTCCTATTTAACGTCTGAAGGGGTTAACGCGGGTGTCAAGTACTTGGTGAATGCAGCCGATAGTGTACACACACACACATATACATATATAACATATTTCTGGATTGGATATAAATAATGTATTTTTTGAGTACATTTGTGTCAGGCTTTGCTGCATTGGATCTTCATGCTGTCCTTTTTTATTTTTAATTGCTTAATTTACTTTTTATAGTATTTTTTGCCACTATAGGTCACAGTAAATTGGTACCCGCTATATTTGATACCATGTAAACACTGAAACATTTTTTTTTCTGTCATAAACAAAATATTTTTACAAAGTTAACTTTATTATTGATCTTTAAAATGAAAGCCATAGAATTTAACTGAATCTTCTGGCATCAAGCTGGAAACCTGCAGCACATTTGCGCCAATCTTCTTCTCACCAAGCTTGCTATTATATATTTTTATTTGCGATTTACAGTATAGTCTAATTTTGCATTTATATTTTTTGCTGTTTTTGACCCACACTTATTTCATGGGTATACAATGTTCTACAATTAAACTTTTCATTACACATGAAACACTAGTGAGCTGCTGTGTAACATGTCTTCTGCGTACATGTAGCTTTTCATATTTTTTAGAAACCTTCAATAAAAGCCGTACACAGGGTGACCCAAAAACGTGATAACGGGCTTTAATCCTTTATCTATCAGTCATGAGTGGCCAATGTAAGCTGAAAAAAGCGTCGGAAATAAGACCCCGTTAAGAAATAATTCCTCTCGATAGAATTAAAAAAATTACGACGTCACAGATAAGTCTTTAAAGAAAGATGATCGGGAACTATACATAATTCTAAATATAAAATTTTATTGCTAGTGAAAAAAAAAAGATTTTATATCGCAATTTCTGTACGATCCCTGAAATGCGATCATTCAACTTGATTTCTTCCTTCAGAGAGCTATGAAACAGTGGTTTAAGTAATTGTTATATTTATCTTCATATCTCTTCTTTTTGTGGTATAATTCTCAAATTTTGTACTTCACCTAATTAATATATGGGGTATATTTTAATATTTGGGAATTATTTTGTACCGGGGTCATATACAAATTTAAAAACCTGTAACTTTGTGAAAATTAACAAGAGGATTTTTATTTTAAAGGGATTCTTATTCCCCACCTTATTTTGAATATTTTTTCAAGTTACGTTTTCCACTTATCTCTAACTGGTAAAGAATTAAAGCCTGTTACCACCATTTCTGGACATCTTGTACATATATGTACACGTAGGGTGTTTCATAAAAGCTAGACAAAGTTTCAAGCTGTAGCATTATTTACCCAAACTAAGAACTTTCACCAAAGGATGTATGAATGGAAGATGGAAGTAAATTGCAAATGCGCAAAAAGGAGCCTAAGGTGATGCCCTAAACAATGTAAAAACACATAACAAAGGATTAAGTTACAAAAGCAAGTTTAATGACATTTGACTAAGTCTTTACTTTAATATTCTCAGCAGGAATAATCGGTGATTACTCTCAAGGACCTTATGTTCTGCCAGAAAGACTTGACTGGGAAAAATATGCTACGTTGCTACCAGACAGATCGAGAGACTCTTCTCTGGCATTTCTTAGGGTAATTAAGGTCGAGATTCAAGTGAAATACAATTCGAACGTTTTCCGCGTCGAACAAGAGAAACTTTGAAAGATGTCAAAGTTTCTTATTCAACTGAAACAAGCCAATCGTGTTTTGATCACGTGACAGCGCGATAGGTTTGTTCATTGGAAGCACACTGCCAAAACGTTCGAACTGTGGACTGAAAAACGTTCGAACTCGATCGCGCGCGTTCCACTCGAATCTCGCCCTTAGTTACACTAGGATAAAGAACGAGCCCGATATGTACCAGATGTGTCAACCTATCTAGACGTAGAATTCAAAACCAATGGATTGTCAAGGTGGTCCTGTAGCATGGCCACAAAGTGCACCAGATTTTTTTTATGTCTCGTTTTCTTTTTGTGGGGGTAGCTGAGGGCTTTAATGTTTAAAACAACCATTGAGTCTGCCGAAAAACTCTCCACCGAACTTTTGGCCACTGCATGGAAAGCAGCGAAAATGGTTGAGAATGTTTGTCATTCCTTTCTCAGCTGCTGTATCGTGTAGATAAATGCATTGCTTTACACACATATTGTTATCACATACTATATAAACTTGCTTTTCTAACTTAAATGTTATTTGCGCGTTTTTGAGAATTTTAACAATATCATCTTCGGCGTCTAGTGCCTTTGTGTTGCAATTTTGACCATGCATTTTGTGGTGAATTTACTCGTATTGACTCGAATTTACTCGTATTGAATTTACTCGCATTGTGACTAATTTTACATACATATACGCGATATTAAAGTCTGATACACTTATTTCAAAACATGTGACAGCGAAAATACAAATGATCTCTAAAGTAAATCCTCAGGACAAAAATGTAGTGAGCCTTAAGTAAACTAGAGCTTATGAATGTAGTACTATGGAGTTATGATAAATTAAAGCAAACCTCTGAGAGTGGTTAACGGTGTCTTTTATGGCATTCGTTGTAGCATGTATGTTCAGATAAGATACAGAGAAAGAAGTGATTAATGAATACAACTCTTCGAGTAAAAGAATTAAACTTGGTTGTTTGAGGCAAGTTAAATATACTGATGCTTTTAACTTGTAGAACTCGTGGAAAGCATGATGAAAGAAACATTTCTATATCTAATTATAGTTTAAATCTGTTTTCCTCACTCATATGTACTCATAAAGTGAAGTTGTAAGGTAAATGTGTCTACGTTGTCTGTTTATATTTATTATTTTGTTTTATTTGTTGAAGAAAATAAAAACGTACACTTTTATGGTTGTTTATTTACCACGTATAAAAAACAAATTGACTTTACTTTAATTTTAAAATGAGGCTGTTTTTTTTTCTGGAAACTGTAAATAACAAACAAGAAACTGTGATTTTTCTATTGGTATATTTATCAATCTAATAATATGTGCTGCATTTTTTTCGTATAATTCTGTCAAGAATTTAACTTTTTTTAGTAAAAACTTTGAAAATATTTATAGAAACAGTTTCATCATTCTCACTACGATAAGAATTTACTATTATTAGGGATAGGGTTGTGTTACTATTATCGTGTTATCTGTCGAGACTCGTTAACATTATACCTAACTGTAAATAAATATGTACATAAATATAGGGTGATTCCGGGACTTGCACCTTTTTTTTTTTTAATTTGTGTAAAATCTGCACATACGGTAAAATAAATGATGCTGTGCTATTTAAAGTAGAATATAGAATATGTGTACAGCGACAAAAAGTCTATAAGAAAAATATTTTTTAACATTTTTTTTTTCTAAAGCATTGCATTGCGGGTGAGACGCCGCATTTGTGCGGGAGTTATGCCGCGAATGTCATAAGAACTTCATGAAATAATATGTTAAAAAATACTCAAAAATATCCACATCTGGACTATAATTACCTATTTAATTACAAAAATGTACTAAATTAGTGTAAAGAGACGCACTAACAGGTTTAAATCATATTTTTCAGCCTACTTAGTTCACTACTAAAACTAAGTTCTCATATTTTTCAGTGCATTTGAGAAGAAAAAAGCAGAGTAAAGTAGTGTTTACATTGTTTTATTTTTTTTTAATGTGGATGTTTCTAATAAAGTTTTTAAACAAATAAAAATTTATCCGGTTTTTACAACAATATTTCATCTAAGGCAGAATATTAAAATGCAGGATTATTACATTTACAATTAGCTGCTAATAACATGCCTAACTTGGTCAGTTTGTTTAAAATGAAAAGAAAAAAAAAAGTTAATAACACTTAATCAAATCCAGTAAAATACATTTCAATAACCTGATTAAGGAATCTCATTTACACACCTATACTGTGCGTTTGACTGCTATCTATCGACAATTACAAGAAATACAAGGTCTGCTGAGTCTGTCCCGGATGCGTCGATTCTACCATGCATACACATGTAACAGAGACTATGATTTTCACGTTGATAAAAAAGTGTTCTTCTTGAAAGATATTCTCAG
This sequence comes from Cheiracanthium punctorium, assembly GCA_038373885.1. Lineage (NCBI taxonomy): Eukaryota > Metazoa > Arthropoda > Arachnida > Araneae > Cheiracanthiidae > Cheiracanthium > Cheiracanthium punctorium. The sequence continues at coordinate 366,746 of JAWZYV010009161.1, read as the reverse complement.
AATTTTGACCACATATATGTTGACATAACTGGTTAGTAGGAAAATTATAAGATATGCGACCAAAAGAGTTGATACAAGCATCGTAACATCCGCAGTTCTGAGGTCGATTTTTTGTCGACGGTGTATTCTGGCACGAGAGTTGCACATGGGTGTTTCAAGAAATTACTGTGAATGCTGGTACAACTGCCATACCAGAAAAAAAGTAAGAACTCTTTCACACAATGTAAGAAAAATAATTTAAGACCATGTCTTTTTTCAGAGATTAATCTGATTTATTGAGGTATGAATAGGACCGCCTAATACTCGTTTATATGGAACATTGTTGAATTTTGTGTGCATAATTATAATAATCAGTCTGCGCTTTGCCATTTCTTTCGAGTATGGTTGAAACTCCTAATCTCGAGTATGGTTGAAACTGAAGTTTCCCTTTCGTATATTCATGCATTCTTGAAATGACGATTGCTTGTAAAGAAAGGAGTGAATTTGATTGATTGAAATTAAGATGAAGTTAGTTGACATATCTTTACATGAAGTTCAGTTTGAATAAGTGCTCACTCTTTTGATTTGGTTTGAATGGATTTGCAATAAAAATTGATGGCATGTGCTTACGCTATGAATAGATCGCACGTTCTTGAACTATGAACAGCGTATAAAAGACCAAACGTTTGATAATTTAAAACGTAGTAACCATGCATAAAATGTGTCACATATACATCTTCAATTTCAGCAATAATTAACTATTTTTATAATTGCACTTGAAATAAACTATATTATTCTATACAAATATACTTTTGGAAGTATAACTAATAAAAAAAATGTTTTCATCTGAATGAAAATAGTTGTTTAAAAATTGATACTAATTTCAGAATTTCTTCTTTTTTGCATTTTTTTTTTAACTTTAAGAAAAAAGAGTCAAACTATAAAGACTAAAAGAGTCAGACACGTATAATTATATGCTTCAGACTTCAACATTTTAATTTTACAACAAAAGGAATTAGAAAAATCCCAGGGGAACAGTAACTTTTATACAATTTCAATGAGACACCCAAGCATAATTTTAATGGTACCACCTTCAATGATTATTTATTTAAGTTCATTAAGTGGACAGATATATCAACGATAAGAAAGTTTTAGCTCCCGTTGACCGACGAACACTAAAAATGTTGATTAATGATTCAAACTTCGCCACTCAGGCTTCCCGCTGTACACTAAACTACTGACTCAGTTTAATTAGGGAGAAGATTAGGGAGGGTAACAATAATCCACTTAAAATGCTGAGTCACATATGCATTTTTCCTTTACTTAAAGCAAATCCCCTTGTTTTGATGATCCCTAAGGAGTTAGCATCGGTCTTCCAAAAGTGCAATACGTCAGTTTATTTCACTTTTCAATTTGTTTTGCAGTTTTTGCAGCAGTTTTCGCTGGAGGACATGCAAATAAACAGCGATATAGACTTTTCATAACAAATCTTTATCAAATAAGAATTTCATATATTTAAAAAAATATTAAGAATGAAACTTCAGTAAATGTAATTAATTGCAATTTCTTAAAGTGATTTGCATAAAATTTAACAGCTTTAGTTATTTAAGAAAAGAAAAAAAACATAATTAACATGAATATTATAAAAAGTGGAATTGCATGTTGTTGTTTTTTTTCTTTCTTTTCTTCCGGCGCTAAATCTATAGCATTATTGATGAGCGTTTTTGATAAAAGTAATCGTTCCATTTTCTTCTTAAAATATTTTTATGAAACTGTAAAATAAATTTTATAGTAAAAAAAAATAAAAACAATAATTTAGGTACGGATAGTATAATTTTTCTAAATACGTATAGTAAATATTGTTACATTGTTATTGTTCAATTTGTTTAATTGAAAATTAATGCACGAGTTAGATTCATTTTCTTAATGTTTAAGTATTAATGTGACTCATTTTTTTTATTATATCTGTTGCGGAAATACATACTCAGTTCATTTTAGATAGCGTAGAAATTTCAGTAAAGGATTATGCATTTATCAAATATATATCTATACATATATATGCACTTATTTATGAGTATATATATATGTATATATAGATAGATAGATACTGAAGTTTCTCAATTGTATCTCTATATAAAGGAAGATGTTACAACTGACTGGCATATCAACACTTAGCCAAATCTATTGGTGATACAAACATGAAATTTCAAGAGCTTTTTCCTTTTCTACCCAAGGTATAATTTAAGACGTGACTTTCAAAAACTTTAACTTAAATGGGGGTAACAGTCCAAAACTTTCTTTTTCTATTTCCTTTTATATCTTAAAAGAAAAAAAGAGATAGCACTAAAGTCTAACGAACAATGAGATGCCTAAAAATCATATTCAGCGTCAGTTATAATTTGCACCCAAACGGAGTTACCAGGCCAAAACTTTCTTTTCACATTATCCGTCCTATATCTAATGAAAATAGAGATGGCCCTACAATCGTTTCTTTAAAATAAAACGAACACAAATACCTAAAAATCATTTGCAGTGTTTTTAGAATTCGCACTCAAACGGGGGTGTTGGGCAGAAACATTCTGCATTCTCCTTCACATCTCAATTGAAAATATAAACCCCAAATCTTTCATTCAAAAGTGTAACAAACGCAAGTACCTTTAAATCGTCTTCGGTATTTTTTTAGAGTTCGCATCCAAACGATGATAAAGGGCCAAAATGTCATTTTCCCAGAGTCCTTAATATCTCAGTAGGAAAAAGAGATAGTCACAAAACTCTTGGCTAAAATTGTAATGGAATCAAATACATAAATAACACCGGTCAACACGATTTTTGGGTCTGGCTTCTACATGTTAAATTTTAGTTTCTCCTACGCCAAAACTAAGGAAAATAATTTTTTTTTCAATAAAATTTTGCTTTTGTAGAAATTAAAGCAAATTTTCAAGTTTTGCCAAAAATCACAGATTTTTATATTCTTTTTATAATTTCACTCTAAATTATGATCAGAAAAGTTTTTGCTGGATATAAAAATCTTTTTATTCATGATTTGGAATACACAATAACATATAAATGTAAAATAATTATTTTATTGAGTATTCTTGTTACATAAATCATCATTTTTTCAGACGCAATCAATTACAGTTTTAGTATATTACTTTGCATCATTGTGTTCATAAAATAAAAATATTACATACTAAATATTACATACAATATTATTATAATAATGCAGTTTACTTTAGGGTTAATCAAAGTGCTGCCATCTTTCGTTTATGAAATAAATTAAAATATACTTATCAACGTAAATCAGACAAAAGCAAACTTTAAGAACTAAAAATGAAAATTTAAGTGTTTTTCAATGTCTAGAATCATAATTTAAGCATGAGAATAGAAACCCCAAATTTTTTAATTTTTTGTTGTTGTTGTTGTTGACCGGTGTAATCATTTTAAGCATTTTTTAAAAGAATCGACTGTAATAGGCAGTAGATGGAAAAAAAACTGTTTTCACGAATCATTTTTATCTTAAAAAAAGTGTTTGGCGATGTTCTTGCTTTTAAATGTAATATAAATAGAGTCACGTTCTCCAAGTAATCAAAATTAATTTCTCTTTGTCACCAACACGCTAAGCTGAGTGGTATTAATATAATTTTTTTTCGGGGAGCAATAATGCACCCTATCTGAAAACCCGCTTTTTTGTAAGTTAAAAATTACAACTAACGACGAATTTTGGAGGGTGCCATCATAGCATGTAAAGGAATTCAATGAGGATTCCATCTTTCCTTATAAAAGGAAAAATTAATAAATTCTGTTTGTCAAAATTAGTGGTATTTGTTTTTGTTGTTTATAGCGGCCACCGAAATCCTGTCGTCAAACAACTGAGGAATATTTAAAAAGGTGGTAGTGAAATCTCGAAAAAGCAATCTATTTAAAACTGCATAGTTAAATTTTGAAAAGCTTTTACGATTAAGTTACTTAACGAGTTAGTTAGTGTAGGCAACGTGAATTAAGACTGGAGGATTTGTGCTCATTTTTGGCTCCGGTAGGCTAAACGATCGCTTGACGCTTATGTGAATGAAATAAGATGTGAAGTACTAACGATAACATTAGGAGTGTTTAAAATTCTAGATAGTTAATATTCCGTTTGTCTAACATTTACATATATATATATATTTCTAATTTTTAAATTTTTATTGAACACAAATTATTCTGTCAAAAACTGCACATTACCTTTTTTTTCGATTAATTATTGAATTTACATTTTATACCAACAAACATCTTATTACTGAGGCAACTGTAATATTGAAAAAAGAAATAAAATATCTTATTCAATGAATTAAAGTAATGAGATAGAATTTTATGTTTGAAACTTTTTAAGCGTGACAGATTCTGTTGACATTACTAGATGTGGCAGTGTCTGTATCTAGGGGAAAAGTTACAGTGCGCATGGATAATTGGAAAGTTTTGCTGACACGTACTCGAAGAAAAAATGCAACAGTACAATAATATCAAAATCGTAGTATTTTTAAAAGGTTAAAGGTTGTTATTTGTAATAAATTCGTGCTTTTTTCCAATTTTCAAGAACTTTAAACATTATTTTAGTTTTCGTTTAAATGTAGAAATGAACGACTTAAATGATAGCAATTTACACGCTTACTATTCTAACTAAATACAATGTTTAAAATTGAAAATGAAATTTCTTACTCTTTCACTTCATTTTTAAATCAAAGTGTTTAAAATTGCATTGGTAAGTTAAAGGGAAAAGGAAGTGTATACATATATATATATGTATATCCCCACGACCAAGATTGTTTGATTGAAAGTGAGGCATGGATCCAGATTCCCAGTAGCACAGCTAGTCCAAAAGACGTTCAAACTGCGTTTTTTTTCTTCTTCTTTTTTAAAATTTGAATGTTCTTTAAAATACTTGTACTCTTGGGGATTAGAGGATATATATCATTTATGAAACTAAATTTTTTCTCAGACAAGCAGATAAATATGTAGTGCCCTAAAATTTTCCTTACTGACGAAATGTGGATATCAGTTGGATATTTTCTTTTCGCTAAATATCTTTACATCTTTCATATTACTTACGTTCAAAGTACGTACGTGATGATAAACTCTCCTCACTAAAGAGACACAATAATATGGAAATTTAATATCACGCCACTTCAGTGCGAGAAAAAGCAAATGATAAAAAAAACTGAAGAATGGATGCAATGATTTCAATGAAATTTAATATTAAAAAGAAATCACGTAAAATGAGTTCATTAATTTGGACGCTTCTACTGCGTACTCTATAATCAAAATGTATTTTATCTTAATTTTATTATTTACCATTCGAATTTGTAGGTTTAACAATCTCACTCCAGGAAACGGGTAGTTCAGCTAGTTTCATTATATATTAAGAGAGAAAAAAAACAATACATAAAACCCGCTTGAAGTATAATTGATGAGTGCATAAAAATATATTTCAATGTCCAAAACGGGAATAAAATAAACTTGATGAAATTTTAAAATCATCTTAAACGCGTTTGGCGTTCTTTATTAAAAGCTTATAAAATGGCGGAAACAAGATCCCACAATTCTCAATTTCTGAAACTCCACATTATAATTCCATTATAATTCCACATTCCATCTTTTCGTTTACCCAGACACTTTTTAAATTTCTTTTTGTTGCAAAATGCTACAGAAGTGTTTATCTATCAAAATATGAAAATATCAAACATTCCACTTGAGAACTTTATGCATGAAAAGTAAATATTTGATCTCTCAACATATTTATTTTACCCTGTGCCATGTTTTAGAACTGAACTGAAAATAAGTTTAAAGTTTATAACGCCACAACGTTTTGCTTCAGAAATATTTTCTTCCGGGATTGAGTTATGTATCAAAAGATATATCAAGAATATATATATATATATATATATATATATATTGTTTTAAACATGCACTTGTTCGTCTTAAGCACTTTAAAATTCCACTTTTGTATGGTAGCAAAAAGCTTATAAAAAGTATAGTAAAAAAATAATGTTTTTAAATTTTTCAAAAATGTATTAATGTTATTGAGCTACGCTTATACATTAACTCTTCGTAAGTCATATTTAAACAGAATTCTTTGAATGTTTGCAAAGAAATATGCTTTGGTAAGTAAGGTATAGCGCACATTTTGCAAATAAGTGATAAATATATTAACGTTAATACATATTATTTAAATTCATAAATAAGGTATTTGAAAATTATACACAGTTAAACATAGTATTTGAAAATCAGTTATGCAATACACTTTCGCAGATGTTTAAATAATTGATTTCCCAATAAATGAAATTTAGAATTATTGAGATCAGTTCTTTGAAAAAATTCAATGACATGATGCAGTTTCTATTCAGATTGATGTGTGACGTTTATTTAAATTTTGTAGTATTAACTTCATTTACTTTTCTTTCTAACGTATTTAATATTGTTTCTATGTACGCAATGGAAAAAATGTGTTCTTCCTTTAGAGTGTAAAAAATATTCCTGACAGAAAAAATATTTTTTTAAAAAGAGCTTTATTAATTAAATTGTCGTCCTAAAAAAATACAACATGTGGCACATGGTCTTTTGCATTTCAGTTAGAGCTGCAAAATATCTTCTTTCACTTCTGCCTCTTTTAATTCAAATTACTCTGTCAAACATTAACCATCATACGGAGCCTGGAGAGAGCATTTTGCTCATTTCACTACATTATTAAACACGAGTAAATTTTGCAAACACGTAAGTTACCATTTTCATCCACTTTAGGTATTTTACTCATTTAAATATTTCCCGGGAGATTTTTTTTTTGAAACTATTTTTATTTTCCTTTAAAGATACATGGACGTATATATATATATATATATATATATAGCATAACTTTGGGGAAATGTCTTAAATCTTTCAGTTTTCTAGAGCGATGACAGGCAAGCTCTTTTCTGTCACATTGTGCTTTCTAATTTATGAGGTTAGTAATTTAGTTTGTTAGAAATAATGGGATAAAATGCAACAACGTACTGCCCGAGGATAAAATAAATGAAGAGTCCCTTTTTATCTGAGTAGTATTCATCAATCTGCAACATGTTGATGTTAGTACTGAAGTTTTTTTATCAGACGTAATTGAAAAAGAAACAAACATTGTAGGGGATACATGCACACATGCTGCTATATTTTTGTGGGATTAAAGTTTAAAATTATCTGTTTTTATTTAATCGAGTGCGGTGTTTAAACAAAAAAGTTATTTTTCTAGACTTTCGTGCCAAAAAATAAAATATAAAAATCCTAGAAAATAAATAATTAATGTTGAGGTTTCTACATTTCTTCTATATGTTTTTAACACTTCCTAACAAAGTTGCAAAGTGTTTATGATTTTGTTTTCTCTGTCAGTCATTTGCCCGTGCTCGAGCCGCCGAAATGGGGCATTGGTTACTAAGTTATTTATACATGCTGTTCCTGTATGTGGTGGTACCACTTACATTTTGAAAGCGAAGCATGTAGCATTTATAGCTCCTTTAAAGAGCACATAAATAAATTCAAATACATTAAGCTCTTGGGGTAGCCAGTGTTTACAGCAGCGGTTCCCAACCGGTGGGTGATTGCAGGGGCAGAACGTTTGCTGGGGGGGGCGTGAGAAAAACAGCCAAAGAGGAAGCAATAATGAATGTTTAAAACGTCCTCTTATTTATTCCTATTTTTACTGCAAAACATATCTATTTTCGCATAAAATGTTTTTTAAACTTTGCCGATTACATTATTTTGTAGAAAAGACTACTAAATGCTCATTTTTGAAGAGCAAAAAACTGTATGTAAGCGGATAAAGTGAAGGGGGGGGGCATTCCAAGTCCTCCGTGATTGGCGGCAATGGGGACGATGTTAAATGAATTATAATATAATGTTCTTAATGTTTATAATATAATGTTTTTAATGGAATGGCATGTATGTAGCATTTATAGTTATTTTACTGGAGTACTCAAAAAAAGAAAAAAAGAAGAAAAAATGAAAGAAATCGAATACTTTACTGTCTATGACAGTTTACAGACAGTTATCTATTTCAAGAGCAATACAATAAGTATGAAAACGTTTATAACATCTTCTCTTAAATATTAAAAATAACATTTACACCTTTCTAGGGTTGCCTAAAATAACATTAATCCAGCTGCACTTTCGCAGGATATCTCTTTTCATACACACGCATGTTTACTAACACGACGTCACGTAGAGCAAGCCTATTGGCTACATTTTTGTTTTGCCTGCCAGCCATCCTGTAGGACAAGCCTACCTATTGGTTAGACTGTCTTGTTTTGCCTACCAGTAACGCCAGAAGCTATAGCCCTATATATATATGTTTGAAAATGGAGGCGACCTGATGCAGATGTGACTCTGAAGTATTTAATTTGAAAAATTTGTTTTGAATTTCCTTATATAGGTTTTCGAAAATAACCATGAAGGGCGTGTCATATCTTCCGCGAATTCTGCTGCTATAGTGCTGAGCTGCCTGTACCGGTTAAATAATGTACAGTGCGTTTTTTAAATAATTTTTACTAATTTTTAAATAAGTGCTTTGATATCATGTTTTGAAATGTGTCGCTTACATTTTCAGCGATCCCCGTAAACAAATTACAAAAATTAAAAATAAAATAAAAATAAAAAATTCTTTGACCTTAAGCCAATCTTTCCCTTCCCTATACATTTTTGGAGTGGGGGGTTTGTAGCCCTCGTCCCCTTCTTTTGACTACAACTATATTTTTTATATTATTTTAGGCATAATATTCATTTCCATATTAAACACAAATTCTATAAATTACTGAGTTTATATTTAAATACCATAAATGTGGTTATTGATAAAAATTTTATATCCATAACTCAGCGTTTCTCAACCTGCGGGGCGCAGAGCATTTGCAGGCGGGGGGGCGCGAGAAAAAGGAAACAGAAAGTGGTGATACATGTATTTAAAAAAATCATCTTATTTATTCTGGTTTTTAGTCAAAAATATATCCATTTTCGCTTAAATGCTCATTCAAACTTTACTGATAACATTATTTTGTAGAAAATTCGACTAAATGTTCATTGTTAAAGCTTAAAAAACTGAATATTTGCTGAAAAATGTGAGGTGGGGCGCCACCGTAAGTTAGCCTTTGTTGGGGGCGCTCGACGTTAAAAGGGTGAGAACCGCTTCCATAACTACTTTACCAAATAACCTATTTATTTTATTATTTTATTTAGTTTATTTTACGTTTCCTCGGGGAATACATTTTCAGAACATACTGAGAACTTTAATTACTATTAAAAGCAGACTGTGTTCCGTTAATAAACCTTTTTTTATCCTTGTTTTTTCCACTTTACATCAAAGTACGGTATTTATACTGGTAATTATTAACTTGAAATTGTATCATACTGTACAATTTGGGTTGTCTACATTTAACTCTAAAATGATTTGATTTTCTATGAAATTTACAATTTTTACAGTTTTAATTTTGGGTATTTCAAGCATAGTACTTATTTTTGTCACAATTTTGACCACAATAAAACTGTAATGGAGAATTCCATATGAACATGGAAATAACCATTAAAAATATTCATTTTAAATAAAATGTGTGGTAAATTATTCCGAATTGCTTTCGATTTGTTGGGAACCCTTTATTTTGAGTAAAGGGTTCGTTTTATCAGAATAGCATTGCTTCAAAGTCAGACATCAATGTTGAAGTGTGAGTTACGTATCATGCAGCATGAGTTACATTACACTTAGTTCAATAAAAATTTTATAAAATATCCCATACAAAACTAAATGATGTTTAGTGATGAGAAAGGTACAGATAAACTCTCATAGAGATTACAGCACTTAAGAAGTAGAATTTTAGCAGTAACACAAGTTTGACTTTACTGTCCATACTTCAATGTCTTTTTTTTTTTGGTAGCATGATTGCCAAGCAATTAATGTTTCAAAAAAATTATTAATTTAGAAGATTTTTAATGATTTATTAAAAAATGAAAGCAATTTGTAATCATCAGGAATTTCGTTGAAACAAAAAGAAATCCATTTTTTATTAACAGCTCATGTTTAAATATGCGATTTAAAAAAATGTAGCAGGAGTTACCGTGAAATCCTAAATAATATTTAGTTCTTCATAAAGGTTTATGCTGCAAAAACTGTATGGATTACGCACTGAGTTTTCATCTTGTTCCTGATAGCACATTTCAATAATTCGCCAACTAGTTTTTATTTTCTAAGCACCGATCAGAACAAGCTGAATTGGTGTTCCATTCACCTCTGTTTTCTTTCAAAACTTGTACTTTCCTCATCACTTCAAAATACTTTATTCCCAAACAATGCGCGCTAAATTGAAATAAAATCGAACAACCTCCAAGGAGACGCTTGAAGCTCCTCTCGCACGTCGTTTGAAGGGAACCAGCGAAAACTACAAAAGTACGAAAAACGAATTCTGATCTTCCAAAACTAATCTAGAAACATATTACTGCTCTTCTGTTTACTCTGGGGAGTCGTATGGTCTTTGAACAGCAGCATTCATACCCGCTTCTGAGCGTCTTCTTCTTTTTTCTTATTTATTTGTTTACAATCTTTTTCAATTTTTCACGGAAATATATCCCTCCTGGAAGAAGTACTTATTTCTTTTCCGTTCTCCCATGTAAATTTACTCCAATTTGTGTTCCTCGGACATCGGGGGAAAATCCTTCAAACTATTTGATATTTCTTTCCTTGTTGGTATTAAAACTCGTATCCGGAGTCAAGACCCAAGCTTATGTCGCATTTGATGGAAAAATTTATTTTTCATGACTGCCGTCTTTTAGTTTATTTTAGATTTTTTATGACTTTTTTCATGGTGACTTTTGTTCGGTTTTTGTTTGATCTTTTTGTTTATGATTTTCGTTTTAACAGTCCAGAAGATTTTCCTTTTCTCTATGAAGAAATGAATATATGCTATGTAATCTCTCTCTCACTCTTTCTATACACACGTATCTACTTATCTCCTCTCTTTTCATATATATAACCAATAAGTAAAACACAAGACATACCTCGCATATAAAGTAAACCAAATAAAGTGCAAGAACAAATGTGAAAACAGAATGGAACGGAAATTATAACCACTGTCACCATATATATATATATATATATATATATATATATATATATATATATATGTATGTATGTATGTATGTATGTATGTATGTATGCAGGGAATTTATATCTAGACTTCTCTTATAAGCAGAGTTCTACAGCTAAAACTAATGAACACAATTGTCACCAAATTTGGAATTTAAACTTCACATGAGATGCGGCCAAGAAATTTCGAAAAAAACATTAGTTGAAAAAAATTCCTCAAGTTGGCGTTTTCATGTTTAAAGTGTATGTAGGAACAATTTCAAAATTTATTAAATAGTTCTTGAGTATTTATTAACTAATTTAGATGATTTTTTGGACTGATTGCACCATGGAAAGCGCCACCTAATGGACATTTTTGAACGAAATTTCTCAAAAAATCTCGCTTGAAATCATGTCATGTACAGTCCATATGACAACTTTGGTTACAATCCGTTTACCAGTTTCTGCTGTAAAACCATGTTTATAGGAGAAAACAGTTACAGTAACTCATCTACTCATGTACTGTATGCCATTGTTATATAGTTCATAATTTTTGCGAGCACATAACATAACATGCGTTTAATTACTTTTTCATTTATATTTGTAGAATTTAGAGGGCGCGTCATGAATGTCAATTTAAAAAAAATAATTAAAAAAAGTGAATTATTATTTGTTTTCCTTTTTCACTGACGTTTCATGAATTTTTTCGATGACGATGGATGGTATTTGCTGCTGTTGAGTGTGCCATATCAAGAAGATCTTCAAATTTTTATATATTTTACTATTAGCTCAATTTTGTAAAAAACTGCACTTTCATGTATTTTCGATTGCTCTTTTTCACATCAATTTAACAGCATTATTGACTAAAAGAAAGCGATATTTCAACACATGTTTAACTAAATATAGTATCACTCTCTGAGAATTGAGTGTGATAAATATATCTGCAGTATGCAAACAAATCAGTTTATAAAAACATCATTAATGCTGAGAAAGAAAATAATATAAAAATGTTTATACACTCATTTAAGCCTTATTTTTTTTTATATAAAATATAAGTTCCATCCAATATATATACATTTATATTGTATACACCATTGCATGCTTATTTGGTTAATCCTTCTGCAAATTATAACATCGTTCTAATTTATGTGAAAAAGAAATATTTTGGCTCTGCCCTTGTATGGTACACGAACTAATTTCTGAATTAGTTTCACAGAGATAAATAGACAGTGACTAATACCAAACAAATAAAAACATTAAATTTAGAAACTTTGTTTCGCTCTATATTAGTAACGGAGCTGAAAATCTATTAAAATATATCTTTCTAAAAAAATAGGATTGTTACATGTAATAAACTACCCATAAAATGTTGTTTACTAAACGTACAAAACTTCTTATACAATAGATGACGAAAGGATTAAATTGGAAAAGAAAATGAATTCTAAAAATGAAAACAAAATTAGCATTTATTTAATTATATATGAAAATATCACAAATAAATTAATTGTGAGGTTTACAACAGCATGGTCATTAGCATTGTCATGCGAATTTTGTCAAATATTGACAGCATTTAACATTTCATAAATGGATAATTGCGGAGCATATTTTTAATTGCACCACTTCTAATAATATCAAAATTTCAAGTATTAAATAACTATAAATATGTGTATTGTTTTGGATTAGTCTTGGATTAATCTAGTTCCATTATCAGCAAAATACTGCTGAAAAAAAAGAATATTTCCCATCATCTGTCTACTATCCAAGACTTTATTCGAGTATACTGAAACATAAAATATTCATGTTTTGTGCAAGTGACTTCAGCCAAAAATGCAATAAGCCTGCTATCTAATACTATTTTCTAAATAATGCTTAAAATGTAATTTTACATAAAATTTTTGTGATAAATAAATGTGAAAGCATCCTTAATAAAAAAGTCTTATAAAGCAATGCGACTTTATCAAGAAGTAAAAAATAATGAATCATTCATTAAGTTTTAACTTCTTGTTAACTGTTGAAAGAAGAGCATAGAAATCTCAAAGCATATAACAATAAATTAAAATCCAAAAATACATCACACTGTTTCTTTTTACTTCAGGGATATCTAAATATCTTAACATATGCTATCAAATTCCCTGCACCACACCAGTGCTTAATTTTTATCATTCCTTCATTAATTCTTTCCGTGAAAATAAAAGAAAGGCAAGATTTTTCTTAAGTAACGCCATGTAAATAAAGTAGAGTTTATACTCTGCGGACATCGAAATATTATCTAAAAAATATCTGATTTTTCTTTCCGAGCGGGGTTTAAAACTCTTTTTAAAAAAAGCCAAGCTTACGCCACATTTGATGGAAAAATTTATTTTTCATGACATCGCTATCTTTTATTTTCTTCGTGTTTTCTTTGAATGCTTCTGCCGATAGGATAGTTTTTTCTACTTTTAATGTGTTCTTTCATTATTTTATGTTTCTTTTTTTAAGAATCAGTATGATACATTCTACAGCGATTTTGAGAAAATATATTCTATATATATATATTTTTTTTAAATCATATTAATAGTCGAAATATATATAGTTAGATAGATATACGTCGTGTCTGCGTTTGAATTTAAATTTAATAAATTACATTCTGCTGTCTATGTATTGAGCATTTAATTTTGTGTAAGGTATTCAAAATATACGTATGACGAACTTTTTACAGCATTAGATAAAATTATATTTATTCTTTTTTGGTGTAAAAGTAAAAAATCTGTCCAATGCAAATCATATTTTTGTTATTAGTTGCACCAAGAATGACGGGGTATACCATTTGCTGTGGAATAAAGCTTTATGTAAATCAGAAACAGCATCAATTGACAGATATATTGTAACTTATTCAAGTTTTACCGAATGCGGATCGGTAGTTTTTGCAGAAGTACTTGCTCTCATACAGCACAATAAACTTGGTAAAAATATGTACATATGAACGACTGTACTACTTATGGAAATACTGACATGGCTATACCTTTGCCCATATTTTTTCCATGATAAATCAGTAACTTATTCCGAGGATGCAATCAGGCTTTGATAATGATACACGCCTGCTTGAATGAATGCGTTCTGAATATCCACATCGATCCGTTCAAGATAAATTTTTCTTTTTTTCATTATAGAAACATAATTCGTCACTCTTGGAGCATGCAATAAATGGACTCTAAAATCCTAAAATGTTATGTCTCCTGCAATTTCAAAGTCAAATATTTCTGTGCTCCAAAAGTAAATCACACATATCTTAATCTTAAGGTATTTTTCTTTTGTATGTATCAATAGAAATATAGATCTTTGATATCTTGAGTCACTTTTGGGACAAGAAGAATTTGACGGTCAATGTGTCAGAAAAATACTTTTATTTTGTAACATTTTTAATGACCCTTAACATATGTGCCAAGAGTCAACCTCAATTTTTAGGACTTAACAGTCAGTGTAAGAGTAGTAGAACACACAATAATTATTAATGCCATGGTTCACTCTAGGAACAAAAAGTATTGGTCCATATATATTGGTATGTTTACCTTACAATAATGGACGTTTTTTAGCTTCAACCACCTAACAGTTTTTTTCTTTATTCCCAATGGCAAATTATAAGCTGTTACAGCAAACAAGTTAGTGAACGAAAACAAATGCTGCATTAATCCTGCTTCCTAGATATTCTCGGAGAGAAAAGTCTCGCAGTATCGAAGGACAGAGGTTAAGGCGCGGATTCCATAACCTCTCCAGAGCTGCACAGAGTGCATATAAGTGGAAAGAGATTTTGATTTTAAAACAACAATATCGTACGTTTTCATGCCCTATGGCCAAGCGGAACACCGCAGGTGCTCCACGCCTTGGACCTTAACACAAATTTGGGACAGCATTTTTCAAAGACTTACAAGGTATATGGTTAATAATGTCTTCCTGGGCACGGGCATTGGTGGATCTTTTAAAAGATGTTGAACACTTAAATGCATGAATTTTAAACACACTCGCTGCCGATCATACGATATTCACGAGTGTAAGCTAAATTTCCTATGTCAATGTTCTAAATAACTAATTAAACTTTCGACAAACAAGTAGTTAGAAAGAAATATCTGATATTTTAATTATTCACAACATGAATACTTTATTATCAAAAACTATATTTTGCATGTAAGTTCGACATTAGAAATTTGTCTCGCACTCTAATCTGGCAGTGAACGCATTACATACGGTGTAACTGTCCATCTTTATGCAATTAAGATATAATAGTACAGGACGGTATAGGACATGAAGAAGTCTGTATTATCTAAGCCCACTTTTCAGCCAGGTAATTCGTATTCTCGTTACCTGGGACCCCTTAGTGGGGACGAATCTACCGGACGATAGTAACCTTGTCAAGATATGTCCAGTTTTCAAGTCCAAAATGTCCTGCGTTAAGGGATTATTATCAGGTACGATAGCTAGCAATTTGGTGCAATAACATGCTCGCGTTGGAAAATCTTTTCTACTCCATGAGTTTGGCATGATTTATTTTTCTCGTTCCTTTATTTTTTCAAGTCTCTTAGTTGAGAAGCACTCTTATTTCTTAAAAGCTGATTAATTATTGTAATAATGATTAAAAAATAATAAGAATAATAAAGAGAAAGAGACTTTCAATTTTTAGATTTGACTTTTCTTGAATTATCAACACATATTTACATTCGGACTTGTTTAAAAGTGGGGAAATAAATTTTTCTTCTCCTTTACGCTGAACTCGGTTAGGTTAAGTTTGTAAATAGCCTTAAAAACTTCTGTTTTATAGACTTGCTTCAAGAAATGCAAAAACATTTACAAATATTTAATTTAATCTTTATTTTTCCTGTACACATTAGCATTTACTCTCCTTAAAAATTACATAAATTTTATCGTTTTAAAATATTCAGGAAGGGAATCGTTTTTAACAATTCTTAAAAGCTCTAGAGAATAGAGTGTTTAAAAATAAAATTCTTGATTCTAATGAAATCATTCGGATAATGTAGAAGAAGTTCTTGCTTTTTAAAATCCGATGTATTTTTAAATCAACAATGGTGTTAATTAAGATTCCTAGCATCCAAGGTTGAACATGGATGACATGAATTAAGTAAAATTTGAAGGCAAGAGAGATTTGTAGAAATCCATTTAATTCGAGTACCCTTAGGCATTCCTTTTTATTTCAAGAAATAAATGAAACCTAATTGCGTTTACACTTAAATATCGGCTTTAATATATTTTTTTTTTCTGAAGGACTGATAAAATCTTATCTAAAATGAACGTATTTGAGTCTCTTGTCGAGTATTAAGCAAAATTTTCAAAGCTAAAGTTTTAAATATCAAGGATGAACATATTAAAGACTTCAATATATGCGCCATGATATTTGTAATAAAGTTTTTTTTTCAAAGAAATATAGAGAAATTGTGAGATCTAAATTAATTGTGAAGAGTTTGACAGCAGGAACTAAATAAGTTGAAAAAAGAAACCTCGCAAGGTGCAAGATTTAAAATAAGGTCAAAACGGGATTTAAAAAATATGTGCAAAACTTCTGTTGAGTATCACATTTCTTAGTTTCAATTTCCAGTAGAATCCTGAATATCTTCTTTTTTTAATATTTAAATGCTAAAAGAATAATTAGACTTATTCTACATTGATTAATCTTTAAAAATTCATACAAAATATAATTATGTTTTGTGCAAATATATATTTTGTCATTTGAAACTAAGTAAAATACTTTAGAAATGCTAAATATTTACTACAAAAAGTTTTTCGAAAACATAACTGTCGATTTTCAATTCATACTTTCGAATTTAGAGACATGATCTGCATTTAGTATTCACGGCGGCAAGAATTTTTTTACCTCGGGAGCTCTGCAAATACACCCTTACATTCTTTCTTACATTCTAGAGAGCGATATTTCTTTGCTTTTCCATTCACAGAGGGCGCCACCAAAATTTTAATTAGGAGGAGAGGCAAAAAATTATTATTTTAATGAGTTTATTATTCTATATGTAGAGGGGAAACCACCAAAATTTCAAGGAGTCGTTTTAGCAATCATTTCAACATTTCAGTATGCTGCGCTAAATCATGCTCCGTAGAGTGGTTTAAGCATTCTACTCCAATTCAAGTGTCTTTAGTCAGAAACCAACAAAGGATAATTGGATTATTAATGTTGAATGTTAAAATAATTTTTCAGAATTTTTCGCATAGGTATCAATAAAAAAAAATCTAAGTGTGTTAGAAATGCGGCTAAATCCAAATTTAACTCATCGGGATTTTACACTAACATTTTTTCAGAGGGCAGGGATGTTTCTGAACATCTTTCCGAAATATACAGAAACGTTTCTGAATGCTTTTCTGCCAGATGCTGAAACGTTTCTGAATATTCTTTCGCGAAATTCGGTAATTCTCCTGTATTTTTAATCTGCAATTGCTTTCCCATTTGGGTTAATTATTATTTTATTGTGCATATCTTCGTACTATAAAAGAAGCACATAGTATTTGTCTTTAAAACTAATCAATGAATGGCCGTTATATGTACCATTATCAATGAATCTTATGAATGTTTCCTAATACCTTTTATCAATGAAACATAAACTGTATAAAGAAGGATTTCTATACAAGTAATTTTAAGGAACATAATAGACAATAAAAGTGAATGTAAAACTTGAAGAAAGTGTTTTACAATAATAAATACAAATTGGAGGCTTTTATTTCAGATTTATTCTTTTCAAAACATTTGCAATGTAATTCAAATTTTATTTATTTAACTTTACAATTCCTTATGTAAGTATGTCATTCTTGTTTTACTTGATATATACGTAAATATTTATTAAAAGCATATAAACACCAATGAAAAACAATTACTTTAAATTCAATATTTATAATGATAAATAATATGTTTTAAATAAGAATTTTGTAGAAAACCAAACTGAAATGTGAAGTACTAAGCCTTAACATTAAAAACAGGACTTTTTAATGTATAATTAATGTCACTGTATTAAAAAATATCATGCAATTTGAAAATACTCAAAAATATGTATTTTTTTTCGGATGCAATTCATTAATGAATAAATTTGTCCTATTCTACATATATAACAGCTGTATACAGAGAAATACATATATACGTATCTTTTCGGTCAAGCTATACTATTTTGCAGATATGAAACACGAAATAGTTCCAAAACTCTGTTTAAAATATCATGTCCCACAAGAAAGTATCGACTTTTTTACATAGCTTTGTGTAAAAGGGTCAGCCACCACCTCTCACAGGTACTTAATTTGCAAACAGAAAATACAGCTTTGTGTTCAGTTCAAACTGAATGCCTCACCAAAAAGCGCTTTAGAAAAACTGATGGTCACAGATAGAATATATTAATGAGCTGAATTTCACAGCTGTTTTTCTGTTTATGAATATATTTTAAAAGGGTAATGAACTGAAAGAATAAAGCTGTTTCCTTTAACGTTTATTTTATTCCGTCGACTTACGCATGGCGTCCATCGATTGATATCCGGATAAATAATAAGTGAGAGAGAATACAAGATACATGCAAAAGTTTCAGAAAAAAAAAAAACGAAAAAAAAAAAAAACTGATAAACATCAACAGGTTAGTGATAATATAAATTTTGTTGTCGAATTACTTAAACCTATTTCAGAAAAAAAATCGATAAAATGGTTTAACGATATTTTTACTGATAGCAACAATAATCAATGAAAAATTGGTGTTAGAAGGAAAAATTAGCTAAAAACTTTCTATTACAAATGACGATTTTCCATTTTCTGGCGATTTACGCTTGCACATGTTCGATGATCATTTCCGATTATGGCTGCAGTTGAACCATTTTTCCGTGTATTTTGATAAATAATCCCTAGAACATTCGCGTATTTACCAACACGAAATATTTCATCTCCCCGTTGTGGCAAATATCCCAGCTCTGCCACAGATATAAAAAAAATAATGATGTTATGAATGATGTTATTTTTTTTAAAGAAACATGTGTACTATTTTCTTTTCTCATTACAGGAGAATAAATATAATGGAGTCTATGTCGATGCGAATAATTTCATCGAATTTTAAAAGATTTCGTTTCTATTTAATTTCCTTCTGATTTTAACCTACAAATTATCATTTGCAGTCAAAAGATTAATGAGTCAGTCGATCAAGTGGTCACTTAGAAAGATTTCCTAAAATTAATAAGAAACTTAATATAATATATATATTTATATTATATTCTATATATACTATATATATATAAATATATATATATATATTATATATTACTACTGGCGGTTGTCAAATATTTTCCACAATGTTGGCATAACTGTTCTTAAATTGTTCATTTTTTGTAGTTGTTGTTTTGCCGTTGTGATCTTCCTATGAATGCCTGATCCTACTTCCTCCATTTTTGTAATTATTGTTGCAGATAGACAATGGCCACTTTAAGAGAAATTTGCACCAATGAGAAAGAACTAGGAGTGATCCAGTTTTAGTGGTCAGAAGTTATTGTATCAAGGGCCGGAATCCATAAAAGACTTTCGGCACATTAAGGGAATAGTGTCTTGCTGCAACGGAGTGCCTTAGACATGGCCCCTACATTCGGTTATGGGCCCTGAACCAAAGATCAGAGACGGGTCCCACTCTCCCATTTTTTTTACAGCCGTGTGCTACATAAAAGTGCACTGTTTTTTCTTATTGATATTCTTTTACTGCATGCAGAAACTATATGCGGATTTAGGCAAAAAAATTGAGCTCAGACAAATGCACCCGTATCATTATGATGATTCACAAGTAGTATGAAAGGTGTCTCGGGCAGGAAAATTCTGTAGTTAGACCCCGCTAGTAGCACAACTAGCTCAAAAAACGTTCAAACTACGTTGGAAACACGTTTTTAGACGTTAAAAAACGTGTTTTAAACATCTTTTGGAATAATTGTGCTACTAGGACTGGATCGGGTGCGAAAGAATAGCCAAGGCAGGAGGCAGGCCCGACGACAGGATTTTGCTATCCCATCCCCTCCTTCAAGAAAAAAAAAATCTTCAACCTTTTCTACCCATAAAAATATTTTAAACAGTGTAGAATTAGTACACTTTAAATTTACACATCCACTTACGGGGCCCTCTTAAGCCCTTTGCCCCGGGGCGATTGTCCCTCCCGACGGCCCTGGAAGAAAGAAAGGATGGAGGTGATAAGCACACAAGCTCGCACAACTCTAGCATTGCCAATTTTAATAAACGTTTATGATAAACGACTTATCATAAACATGCTATTTTAAATTTTAAGCTGCAATTAGCTGTAGAGTCTTCTAAAATTAAATTGGATATTTTTCTAATTTTTATTAGTTTTGATAATTAAAAAATGAAAGTGCTTGGGGCTGGACTCGGGGCTCCTCCTAGGTCCCTGCTCTGAACCCTAAAGTTAACACAGACCCACCCTTGTGGGACCTTAAAATGAACTGAAAAATTCGACCGTTAAAAATGGTCACACGTTACGCATGAGGAAAGAACCGGATGACCATTGAATTTTTCGATCAATTCGTCGATGCTCCGCTGCGTTAAAACCCTGTTTCTGTATTGTACTGAAAATCTTTGTTCATGTGCGGCCCCTGATGCACCTTCCAAATACACTGGATCATAACTCTTTCATACTTCAAATGGAGTTGGTCTGTCTGCAACAAAAGGAAGACGAATAGAGGTATTTAAGGAGATCATATATCTATTCGAAGGCGCATCTCATAGAATTGTTTTCAGTTATTTTATTCCTTTTCTTGTTTTAGCTTTTATCACTTCTTTAACCGCATCATGGTTCCTTGTTTACCTTTGCAACAGTTTAAGGCGCTTACATATGCGTCATTATTTTAATTCTCAAGAAATTATAATATTCTGTCCATGTATTTATTCAGAAAAACCTCCTAAATTTAATAGTTTATAAATGAATGACAGTGAAACAAACTTCTACATTCAGTCGGAGAAAAATATATTACTTTTCACCAGGATATACACGAAATAATGTACAGGTTTCTGAAATATATAACATTCCATTTTTCTTTCTCTCTGTCCCAGTCTGTTCCACGAATTGACCAACGAATTGCATTTGACATACACTTAGTTAAAGAAAGAAAAAAATAAAGAAACTAATATAGTAAAAATCAGGAAAAGTAAACTTATAGGGTTTCAGGGTAACGCAATTGGGTAAATATACGATTCATGTATTAAAATTATCTTTGCCGCCCGTATAACTCTTAAAAATGCAAATATACACTCTTCTTGGCAGTGGCGGATTAATGTAAGTTTGTAGGGGGGGGTTAGTTTGTCGGTGGGGGCGGTTAATTAGAAGATTGACATATATATCCATTTTATGGATCTAAAATAGGACCTTTTACATTAATTTCTTTTCTGTCGGGGGGGAGCGATAGACCCCTCCGCCCCCCCCCCCCCTTTAATCCGCCCTTGCTTCTTGGAGGCTGAAATTTGAACAATTTCTATTTGAAAATAAATAAATAAATGAAAGAGTCATAATTTTTATTTTAATTTACTTGTATATACCTAAGTCATGTTCACAGTTAGCACAGAGAATTGATTGTATGACAAAAACTAAATATTTTATTTTCAAGCTTTTCCCTTTCAATATGTTTCTCAGATAATGGCCTTACTGATCTGCAAAATAACATTAACATCACGCAGATTGATAAAAGTATCGAAGGTTTATGAGAAAGCTTAAAGAAGGATTTGCTGTTATATCTCTCCAGGCGTTGATGAGAAATCATTACAGCTATAAAAATCTGGTATGATACAACAAGTTATGATGGTAATTTGTTCAACGGCTAAATAAATGAACTGAAAATATCGGTTTCTTACAAAGAATTGTCACTGATTGCACAGAACGAATCACGTAAAAAGTGCGAGAGCTTTTTTCAAAATTTTAGCAATGGACAATTTAAAAAGTTTGTACTAGAAATGTTTATCAAAATGGTTTTTAAAATATATTTCCACTTTTTATGTCCGTTTTCTTTTTCGAACCTTTAACATTGTATATCTTCTGTGTTGACAAAATTTATTGAACGCGTGCTTATTTGCGCAGTATTAGAAATAAATTGCACTTTAAGGAATTGAAATTACTATACATTAAAAGTATGGCTTGAATTCGAAAGTGTCGAAGTATATATTAACCTATATTGGACCGCCGTCCTACTTATGGGACAGTTGAATTAAGTACGGATAAAATAAAATAAAAGAAATAAAATAGGCATAAAACTTCTTGTAAATAACTGCAAAAAGGCAACATTTAATATATTAATAAGGAAAAATGCATTACCATACTTCGACACTTTCGAATTTAAACCATACATTAAAAGTATGGTTTACATTCGAAAGTGTCAAAGTATATATTAATTCGAATATGCAAGTATATAAATTGTATATATTAAATTCGAATAAAATCCATATAATGATAACTTTTTCCAAATACGTTTATAAAAGAGTCAGCAATTTTTACAATACAAACAATTGTTAATTCTGTTACTGTGAATTTACATTCTTAAATTTTCTGAGAGCATATCGGTCTCTTAATATCAGTTCCCATTAGAACACCTAATGTGAAGCAGCACCAGATTAACTAGTGCTTGGGAGGGTGAACGCCCTTCTTCACCGAGTTTGCTGTGGGCCGTGCACTCTAAAGAGAGCTGGTGCGCGAAATATTTGTCGTGGTTTAATTGTCCTCCGGGTTTAAAAGTTAAAGCCAAACCAAGTGCTAGGTCTCTCACCTGGAATTGTCTAGAAATTAGGTGACCAGTCATAAGGGGCAACTTTGCTCTGCCTAGTAGGAGCCCCCCGCCCATAATTAAATGACAAACATGTCCAATCCTCGTTGCGGTCAAGTTGACAAGTTGACCGCTGACCCGACCATTAGAAAAAAAAAAGTTATGAAATTTTCTGAAAAACTAAAGTTTTTTACCATCCTGTTCCTGTTTTTTGGGTGTTCTTATGAGGAAACTTTAATGGACTGGTTTGCGAGAAAATCGCTTGCAAATTATTTTCTTTCTTCCAAATTTGATGTGTTTGTGTTTAACTTTAGAAAATTCGTGCATGAGCACTAGGGTGGTTAAAAGTTATATGGGGAAAACTTTTTAATTTAATTTTTTGGGGCACCCCCTAAAAGTTGCCAATTGACTAGAAAATGAGATTCACAAAGTTTTAGCTCAATTGCATAATATTAACCCGTGCCGCATTGAGGTTGAATTCTTGAAAAATTACGATTTTTGCTAAAAATAGAATTTTCCTTCATTTAGTATAAACTATTTGCTCAACGGACCTAGTTCTTGTTTTATTTTATAAAAAAATGTTGTTGCTTTGAACTTTTACTCTCAACAAAGCCAATATTTAATGACATTCAGTGTTTTTTAGGTCAGCTTGTGAATCTTCCCTCCAA
This sequence comes from Cheiracanthium punctorium, assembly GCA_038373885.1. NCBI lineage: Eukaryota > Metazoa > Arthropoda > Arachnida > Araneae > Cheiracanthiidae > Cheiracanthium > Cheiracanthium punctorium. Next base: position 343,238 of record JAWZYV010009161.1, on the reverse strand, counting down.
AATCTGCATTTTTGTAAAATTAGTGAAAAAAAGACAAATTAAGAATTTTAAGTAATTTTGACCGTCTTTTGTATTATTTGCATCAGAAAACAAAAAATAAATTAAGAATTTTCATAACTAAATGCAATTCGTGAAATATATTTATTTATTTGATATGTATTTCTGTACTTCAGAAGAAAGATCTTGATTTGTATTTCAGTTGAAGCACATATAAGACAAACCTCTGAAGTTTTATTAAAATGCTATTTTTGTTGTCTGTTATTATTTACTTTTAGAATGGACATGAATGCCCATACGTATGGTCAAGGAAGGGCTATGCCTCCCCTAGCTTCCACGTTATCGTTATGATTTACATACTGGTATAACGTAAAAGTGGCTCAACACTAATATCTTTCCGGTGCAGGACCCTTGACGTGCAATAAGACTCCGAAGACAAGAATTTTTTTCGAAAACAAAGAACTGATCTCATCAAAAGCAGATTTTAAAATCCTGATTTAGAGGGTGCTGTTGTTCACTGGGATGGAATATTTTGAATAAAGAAAATGTAGAGAAAATAGCGATTTTATTTAACTGTGGCGATGAAGAACAGTTAATAGGAGTTCCTCAGCTTGAAAATAATATGAGAATAACTCTTAGGCAAAAGCTGCATTTACAGCAGTTGAAGAATGGGAGGCAGTTGGTAAAATTCAGGCAATGTGTTTTGATACCACTTGTTGCCTAAGGGGAACGTGCATTTTTTGTTGCAGCAATTACTGGATCTAAATCTTCTATATTTACCTTGTCGCCATCATATTTTAGAAATCATCCTAAAATCTGTTTTTAATTGTAAAGTAGGCGAAGCTACTGCTCTTCATCCAGATATTTTTTAGAAATTTCGGATTGGGTGGCCTAAGTTGGGCAAGACAAAGTTCAAAACTGCTATTGAAGTTCAAACTATTACATAAAGAACGCGAAATTTGCAAGAAATTTCAAATTTTCTTGCAGAACATTTAAGAAATCAACAGCTCAGGGATAACTATAAGAATTAACCCAACATTGTTTAATTTTTATAGGAGTCTCTCCAAATAGACATTTCTTTCAGAGTACATGATGCTGTCCATTATGCCATGTGGATGTCTAAGGCAATTTATTGTCTCAAAATACTTCTTTTCAGGCTACAGGTCGCATTAATAGATTTAGAAAAAAGAGCTATCAGACATTTGTTTATTTATAATAAATATTTATGTAAAGGCATGGTTCAGCACTCCCACTCAGACTTTAACCCCATTCAAGACTTAAAATTATTACAATATTGAAAATTTGATAAAGAGGCTGCAAACTTCGAAAGAAACATTATCTAAGCCTAGCCACTTTAACAAAAAATTGTAAACAATAATAATTTATTTTCTTTATAATGTGCTTCCTCGTAGATACATAACTTTAATAATCAAATATATCTAAACGTTAGTAGTTCTCAATTTTATGCCTTCTTTGACCTTATTTTCTGTTCATTCTTTTACTTAAATTTCATTTTCTTTAAATTTCTGATTTTTTTTTTTAATTACAACCTTTATTTTGTACACAAAAAAGAAAGAAAACAGAAGAAAAACAAAAGGAGGAGAAAGACGAAATATATTTTTTTGAACTTTCATTAAAAAACCAACTTTTAAGATTCGGATCGTATCTATTCCTGAAAAAAGCATAGATATATGTTTTTTTTAGGACTAGATATTGTCCGAATGTTACCCTCTGAGCGTTTTGGAAATGGATAAATAATCTAAAGTTGTTTTCATGGTAAAATTTTCATGCAATTTTTAAATTATAAAAAAAAATTAACAGGAAGATTTGCAATAATTAAAAAAAAGGCTTTTAAATTACATACAAGCTTTACTATCAAACATATTTTATGATATCTCAGTATTACAAATGATTATTATTATAGATGTATTGCAGTGAGAACTGGAATAACACGGACGGGATTTGACATGACAACCGCTTGGAGGGTTAAATCTGTAAGTTTTTACACAAAAGTCATGTGTGTCTCATCAAGGCGGGAAGTTTTCTTCTGAAACGAGATCAAGATCATGTTTCTAGACTCAATTTTATCCATTTTATGATGGAAAGACTGCTTTTTTGGCGAAAAACCGCGATTTTTCTAAACTTTAACCTCAATGCGGCACGGGTAAATATTATGTAAATGAGCTGAAACTTTACCAATCTCATTTTTGAGCCTATTGACAACTTTTTGTGGGAGGTCCCCCTCAAGAATTCGAAAGTTGATTTCTTGTGACCACCCTAATGAGCACTTACCATTTTGAGAATTCCATTTAGACGAGACTTTGAGTATTGCTTGCACGCACGTAGCTACCGTATTCCATTAGCGGGCTCACCAGCTAGTATTATAAGCGGGTTGTAGCTAAGCTAACTTCATAGCCGGAATCCTCTTTGTGTATGTGATAAACAGAGGTTTATTTATGTCATGCAAAAGTACTTGCTGTGGTGCTTGATAATTTTGATTTTGGGGCCTTTTAAATGGGGGTCTCAAAATCTCTAAAAAGCACTCGCATACTTTCTTTGGAGAATTACATAAACATTAAAAATACAGAAGCTGAGATTTTAAAAGTTAAAATGCTCAATCTATATCCATGGTCCATTGAAATACTACATTTTTTAGGTATCGTGGGAAAACCAATCTTCAATCTTGGTAACCACCAAAAATTATTCCAAGCTAACTGAAAGCATTATTATTATGAAATTGTTTTGCTCGTAACATAAATTTCACACCAGCGACTATTAATTTAAGTTCACGTTTAATGTGATGTTTCAAACTTGTGCAGAATCATACTCTCTAGCATATTGAGTAAACTATCTGCAGCTGAAAATTACAGAAAATCGCTATATAGTTTTACATATTTACTTAAAATTTCAAGTCTATCGGTACTGGTAATGGTAATGCGTATTTCTGCTCTAGGGCTATCAGATTAAGGAGGGGCGCCTTGGACGAACAACTTTGTAGGGGGTTTTAACGTGTATTCACATTACATCTGTAGAAAACCACCAAAACCTCCAGACCGCTATCCACACGGCGATCACTGCGCCTCAACTCGATCGACCGTAACAATTTTTGAGTGGTATAACCTGGAATTACCATATCTTGAACTTTTATTAATATACTAAATGACATCAAAATGACGTAGATTTCACATACGACTGCAAATATTCTTCACCGATTTTTAAAGTGTGCACATTTCATACTACATTGTTTGCATAATTATAAAATATAAGAGTATTTCAGTAACGGATTGGATTTTATTGCCGTTTTTGAACAGACATTTTTCATTGTTTTGGTGCAATGTTGGTAAAAGCATGTTTAGGAGTGGTGTTACTCAATATGGTTACAATCTAGACATTTATTTATCTATATTTTATTACTTAAAACCGATTCGTCATAGAATATTGTTTTTAAAAATGTTCTATAATGAAATAGCGCATTTCTCTTTTTTAATTGCAACTGACCCAGAACATTAAAGTTTAAAATCTCTAAAGTCTTACGAGCTGTCTCTATTTAAGCTGTATTACGAAAAGTGACGTTTATTACAAAATACACATAATAGAAAATATTGTGTATGATATTTGTAAAATTTTTCCAGGGATACATGAAAAAATACTCATAGATTTAGGCTCAGTGAAGTGCATCGAATATAGGTATAAATTAATAGTCGTAAAATGATGCCATGTAATGGCCATTTCCAATTTTTACTTTTTGAAGAACTAATATGTGTCAGTTGAATATAATAGAAAATAAAATAAATTAAAATAATTATTTTATGGAACATAATAAATACAAATTTGATGGTGATAATTTGCATCATATTTTTGCATAGCATGCAAAATTATATTTATATACGCAAACAAATTCTTTCTTCTCCTATTTTCTCTGAACAGTGTGAATGTACTTCATCTAAAAATCAAATGTAAAAAGTATGATACAGAACACAAATCTTAAAAAATCAATTATCCCAAGTGTGGCAGAATTCACACGTAACCAAACACAAAATTTTGTGTTGTGCATCCTTATGCCGTTTGTGAACTGCAGACCCTTGCCAAGTACGCCGCCTTTTACAATATTGGACAAGGGCCAGATGAAACAGCTACTGCATATGCTACGTTCTCACTAGGTCAGCTCTGCCAGATATGTAACGTAGAGAACGATTATTAATTTCATTTTGAAGTCGAAATTGTTGTGCACTTCGGTTTCGCGCTGCTATTAAACAGATAACCTTATTTGTAGAATGCACGGCTATTAATCAAAAGTCTTAATAAATTATCGTAATTAGAATGAGTGAAAATAAAATTTCATTTGTATTCATTTTTCAGTGGATTTGGTTGAAAAATTAAGTCTGAAAATCCAATTATTCCTAGGATTAAGTTAGCAAAATGTGGGACTGATATTTTTTTAGGAAAACACAGTACAAATATATGCACATGTACTGTGAATTCTATGAAAAGAATTTTACACAAGGTATTATTTCCCTAAACCTCTCAGCGTCTTGGAAATGGAGAAAAATGTAATGTTTTTTTCACGGTAAAATTTTCATGTAGTTTTAAAAATATTCAATTTTATTCATAGCAAAATTTTTAATTATTAAAAATAAGCTCCTAAAATACTTTTAAGCTTTAATAACAACATATTTTATGATATCTGAGTGTTATAGATAATTTAAATTATAGGTGCATTTTTCTTGAAAACTGGAATGAAATGGAAGAAATTTTACGTCACAGTCGCTTTGAAGGTTAATTCAGCCCAGAAATGTATGCATTTCATACAAATATGTTTGCTAAAAATGGTGTTTTGCTTTTCATTCCCATTTTATCATTTTTAATAAAATTTAATTTGACTACTTATTTTTTACATAAGTCATTTTTCAGGCATACTATAAGTCAAATTGTGCGTTATTTTTTTATTACATTGTTCACCCTTTTGAGTCAAAATATTGGAACTAAATTTTTGGCGTTACAGTAATGCACTTTTCGATACATTTAAGCAAGAATGAGAAGTATTAGTAACTTTAAACTTTCAAAACTACTCTAGAAAACAGCTTCCATGGTTATAGTAGAGCATTTTCATCTTTCCATGATCCGAAAATTTCCGACACAGCTCAAATACTCATCAAAAGATAAGATGAGGGGTTATCTTCTGAATATTGATATTCCTCAGTATATCCAAATACCAGCTTCGACTATTTTCACAGTTAGTAAATGCGTGTCCCATGCATGATCATCTGTGGCAGGTCTAATATCCATAGATTTAGGAATACCTAGATTGCTCATCCAATGTTCCTAATCGTGTGTTTTTTGTTGCCAAATTTCCCCATTTCTGCCACTACCATGGCTGCCGTCAATGTAAAATAGAACACTCGTTGCAATACTTCAGAAAAATAAATAAGTTCGAGGGAAAATATTTCGATACGAGTACTTTTTAAAATACAGACCGTTCTAAAATGATTGAAATACCATTATACTTTAAGTTATTGCCATTTTGCGCATGTGCATGCCACTATCATGGCTACCATTTGGAGGCAACAAGGTTTTCTCTCGTTATGCTCAATCTAGAGATTCCTATATCTATGCTAATATCGAACTTACGACTCTAAACTCATGAGTAACGCAAAAGAACTGCCAGACTATCATGAATTTTAGAGGATAATGTTTAAAAAGTTAAACATTTAGGGTAATGATACTGATTTGTATTTTTTTTAAAGTCTTTTTTGCACAGATGCTTAAGGATGATCATATATTTAAGCTAATAAGGAATGGAAGGAAATGGAAGTCATACGCTTACTCGTTTAGCAAAAAGGTATGATATAACATGCACACTTGCACACATTTTGACGTTTTATAGGCAAAAGATGAAGACAATTGCAGTTACCAGCAGAGAGATTTGGTGTTCACGTTATATCTAGAGAAAACCGCTTCAAATTACAGACCGTTGGATTAACGGCCACGCGTAGACCCAAAATTACCAATAAAAATTTGCAGCTACCAACTTTTAGGGACATTATAACAAAAAAAAAAAACCTTTGCTGTATCTGACATTATCAGAATTGTAGTTTGAAGTCAATATCAAATTAATTTTAAACTAAGCCTAAAGGGTTAAAGTTGTTTAGAAGTGTATCTTCAGAAAAAAACAAATAATTTAAATATTTTTTCAATATATATCAACAAAAATGAAGTCAAATGTCCACTTCATTATTTGAAATATCAAATGTACCTTGACTAAGAACTGTATGCATATTATTAGGTGCTGAGGAAAATAAGACAGCATACGTTTAAAGGAATCATTTTCCTCCAAAAAGTTGTAATCATTGACGCAGTAATAAAAGACGAGTCTAACCGTTCTTGATTTTTGCCTCAAAATACTTTGTTAGAAAAAACAAAAATATTTGGAATTATTTACTATACTGTTATTACTAAGCTTTCTAGGACTGTAAATAAGGTATTTCCTTTATCCGAAATGATCAAAAATTTCCCGGTACTTAAAATTACATCATTGTAGGGATTTACTACATCAAGACATAACAAGTTTGATCAGCTGTTATGCGAGCCTGTTATCTTTAAAAAGAAAATAAAAATGTTAAATATTTCTTTATGAAACAAAATTTTTGCTTCTTCTTACGGTTTATAATTATTCATAAGAATTAAATATCTTTAAAGATCATATCATAGTGATAAATAATATGATTATTAAAAATTCCCAAGATTATATCATATAATTCAACCATCATTAAGATGCCAAGCATAATTCATAGGGGGAAAAAATATATATTTGAAATTTCTAAAGATACGTAAGCTCCATACTTACAACATTCATTAACTTAAAATTCCGCATGCATTATTTCAAATGATTTATATTTTCTTCCCACGGAGAATAAAATAGTTAAGCACTTATTCTATCCTTAGAAAACTTAATTTCCTCCATTTCGCATCAATTAATTCGGAAGTCTACTCTCTACATTGTTTGTTTTTGTCTTTATTTATGCATTGTGGAAGACGAGCACGCACACATATGCAGATCGTGTTGTTATAAATAATTTCGAACTCTCCAAGTTTGGCCATGCTTCTCGGAATTGGCTGTAATCCAGATCAAGCGTTCACTTTCGCTACTGCAATTGTCAGATGGACGGACGTTACAAATAGGACCATTGCATAGTTGCATTGGATTAATGTTACTTGTACTTTGTTTTTTGGGTTTGTATTCATTAGAATTTGAAATGCAATGTCTTGTCTATGCTCCGCACTGCTGTTGTTTAAAATTTATTTCTTAAGTAATTTGTATTTCCCATTTCTGTGTTATGTAATTTTTCTCCCTGAAATGTTCAAATCTGTGTTGGACATGCGAATTATTTTTTGTGTGTTTTTCTGTTTTCCAATTAAGCTTGGTGCATCATTAGACTATTATTATCAGTGTAATTTATATTAATGAGTATGGAAAATGTCTATAAATTTTTATGCAAAACAAAATGCTATTCATTATACGGAACTCACTATTGGAGTACGTAATAACATCATTGCGTATGATTACATTTGACCTCGTTCATTTAGTAGCGAGAAATTTATCATACTACGTTGAGTTATGATAATTATTTTAAATTTATAATACAGAATTTATATATATATCAGAATATATATATATATATATATATATATCAGAAATGGTCCTTTTTTTTAAATCGAAAAATTAATTTGATATTTCAAACCAATTTATAACCAATCAAGAATTTTGTGAAGCTACAGTGATATTTAAAAATAACGCATTAAAAGCGCAAAATAAATGTGGAATTTTTCTATTATAATTTGAGACAAAGAATTGCAAATTATATCGATCAATTTATATGCAATAAATGAATATTTTTTTTTCTCTTTTATTTTCGCTCGATTGATTGTCTACCTCTACAATGGATTTTAAATTTCAGTGTAAAAATAAGAAAAAGAAAATGTTATATTTAAAATAAATATTAAAAAGTCATATTAAAGTGTTTCTTTCTACTGAAAAAAACATATAAGAATTGCACATCGTATTAATTACTATTAAAATGCATACTTAAGTGTTTTCACTGAGTCATGTACGGAAAATGATAAACCGTATATTTTTGTTGTTATGGTCGTTCTTTCTTTAGAATTTGTTTGAATGTTGAGCTAAATATTACATTACAGTGAATCTGTGTTTTATGTACGTAGATGTTATACGTAGAATGTTCAATGGAATTACTAAAATATTTTACCATAAAATGGTGCTAAATTAGATGCGAATTTTCAACTGAGCCATATTTCACTATCATTAGGTTCTGTTGATCAGTTAAGCATCAAATCATGGCTTAGCGTTTTTTCAAAAGAGGTTGTAGCTGATTTAGGGCCATTTTACCTTAACAGTGTAACGTACTCTATTAAAATGTATCCGAAGACTTGGATGCATTTTCGAGTTTTTAAAAATAGCACTGCACTGGAATTAAATCCTTACCTGTTATCAATAGCCTAGTGTGCGTCCTTTCTTCTCCCAAACTGTTGTTAACAATGCAAACATAATGACCACTGTCTGCAACTGTTGCTTGCTGTATAATAAGTGTACCATCCAGCTGTGAGATACGATGCGTAGGTGTTATGGACCTTAGCTGGCCATTTTCCTGGAGAAACCATCTGTAGTCCGGCAAAGGATATGCGTGTGCCACACACGGAAGTGCAATTAAATCGCCTCTTCGTCCAGATACTTGCATCTTGCTGTCTGCCATCCTTGGTCTTGCGTTATTTATGGTCTCTGAAAAAGAAAAAAAGTATTTTACGTACATATATATATATATATTAATTCCACTGCTGCTTTGAAAATGTGAAATAATTGACTCGTGATTCGAAATTTACGTTACAGACATTAACATGAGATGAAACATTGCACATCTGCAAAATAATGACAAAACATCCATGTCAGCGTTAAATGAAAGAAAAAAGGGTTTTTTAATTAAATAACTTTCAACTTAATGGTTCAAGATGACTTCAAAATGAATGATCTGCAGAATAAAATTTTTTCTTTTAGAGTCGAGTTATTGCATTCAACTCTAAAATAACGTCACATGATGGGGACTTTTTTTTAACTGGTTAAGTGGGATCGTTTCCGAAAATCCGAATTTTAATCGGTTCAACAGTTTTTTAGTCTATAGCCAGAATACACATTTATAAAAAGACAGAGCATTCATCTGACCGAGATCAATGCGCAGATATTCAAATCTACTTCATTCCAGTCAATCTATTTGAAATCAAAAACAGAATTATTCCTCATTCCGTCGAGAAAAAAGTCCAATCGTAAATGGAAAAAAAACGTGTTTGGCCATAACTTTCTTTCTATTCGTCAGATTTAGGATTTCAGTAACTTTAAACCTTCTTGGGACAGTAAGGATCATTTTGTGAAAAGCTACTTGAATCAGTAAAGCTATAAGCGACAAACTTTAGAAAACACATACATTTGAACATCACTAATTATGATTCTACTTGGTGATGTTCCAATGTATGTGTTAGAGGCGGCTCATTCAAAGTATTCGCTTATTTCGGTTAACATACATACTTGGTTCATTCATTCAAGCAATCATGATCGGAATCACCTTAGATTCGAACATCATTTTCTGGAAACTATCTGTCTCTGAGTTATCAAATAGTTATCGGTAGTTTAAACCAAGGTCTAATCTACCGAATTTGTCTCGTTTAGTTAAAAATATCTCAACGAAAATCACAGCTTTCTCGGTAGTACATTAAAGGGAAGCTATTGAAACATTTGCATAATGAATTTAACTTGGAAATACATAACTAGTTAGTTACCACGAATAGCTAGCACTTCACTGGGTCATGTACGCATAATGCATATGAAATAGAAATGTTCCAAACTTAAAGTAGGTGAAAAGCGGAATACAGCGAACATTATTATATTTTTAGATTTAATGTTATTTTCAATCCATATAGTTAAAAAGATTTATTTAAAAGCTATTTTCCTTGTGAGTGTGAACAGAGAAAAATCTGAGTCATTTTCAAAATTCGGTGTCATTTACTGTCCCCGTGTAAAATATATTTTTTTACTAGGTATAAGAATATTTAAAAGATTTTTCTTTTTATCATGGCTTTATCAGACAGTTTCCAGTACGGAAACAATACATTAAAAAACACACTATTTAATAAATTTTAAGAAAATGAAAGAAGTAGAGAAGATACAGAAATATTGCTGAGCGAATCATAGAACATAAAATGTGTTACGTAGATTGACTGCTCCAGAACTAAAATTTCTGCCCAGACATGTTTAACATTGTGAAATAGAATTTAAATTACAATATAAAAAGTTTTTATATGGTTTTAATAAAAATATAAGATTCTTGATAATTAAATATAGCTGCCTGGATAATAATGTCATTGCCATATATTATTTTCAACTTTTTAATTAACAAAATTGAAATTTGAGAATGGCAACACCAGTTTAGCATTAGAATATTGTCAGAAAAGGAGACATCTCGGGTGTTTGGTATTTGACTGAAAAAGCAAAAGCCTATTTGTGATAAGTGTTTTTATTGCATGTCATGTCTATTACCATAATTAGTTGTTTAAAATATATTTATTTATTTGCTAATTGAATTTATTAATTCAGACAATTGGTTTTTTCGTCTGAATTAATATCTGTTTTCATATTCTTGTGGAATTATTTGGACTCATGTTTCGTTTCCTTTAAAATGTCATGCCTTTTACCGGTCATGTCTGTTACTATAAAAGTATCACACATGACAAACTCTGTAACAAACATGGCGAACTGAAAATACAACATCATTTGGACAAAAGGACTGTATACCTATGTAATACATCACTTTGCACTATTTTGTGTTGAACGTAAGTGCACAAATCTCAAAGAAAATGTCATGTAACAGACATGACAAATTTCATCAAGATGATAGTAAAACTTAAAAAAAAAAAACAAATAAAAGAAAACATGCTTTAATAGTCAAACAATATTCAGAAAAAAGATATATTTTATATTACGGAAAAAAACTACTCTTTTTAGAAACTGTATTTTTACTTCTTAAACTTCCGAATAGCAACTAATTTTGAAAATGAACTATTTATCAAATTTTATGTCTTGGAATTAAAATGAGGAAACGGTGTTTTATCATTTTCTTGAAGTATCCAGTAATGTTTAGTTAGTCATTCAGATGGGAAAAGGAAAGAAAACACAATTGAAATTTGTTTATTTTGGGTTATGTCTAATATACAAGACAGCTATCTCCCTTAGGAAAATTTTTTAGTCAGGGGACTTTTTAGGGGATTATAGGCGCATCATCGTTACGTCTGGAGAAAACAACCTGGAACTGCAGACCGTTTTATCAACAGCCGTGCGAGAGGACAGAACCCTGGACTTACACACTTCAGTCACATCTCAAATTTTAGTGTATTAGCCAATCGGCCATCGGTCGGTATTGTGAATTTGAAAATTAATAAAGGAACGCTGGAAAAATAATTAATCGCATAGAATAGTACGTTTCTGTCCGGAATTTTTTTTAAAATATAACGTCAATTTTTTTTGTTAACCAGCAACAAAAAACAAAATTCAATAATAGTAAAAAAATAATAATAAAAAAATAAATAAACTGCTCAAATTATAACTATTTTTTATAGTAATGTGATTGAGATTTTTTAAAACGCAAATAAAAGGTCTGTACCATAATAATTAAGGTAAAGAGCACCTTGCCAGTTTATCTAACAAAAACTTTTAGAAAGAGACACTATTATATATATAATCTCCATTTATCCATCTAAAAGAATATAAAAATATTTAATGATAGTTTCAATGCTTCTTATTCGGTTTGTTTTCTCAAGACAATCCTTAATTAAACGAATTTAGTCTTAATAGCGCAGTCGTATAATTATCTCAAAATGATAATTGGACTTAATAATAAGTAGCATGTGAAAATAAGAAGTATAATTTCCTCATTCTTTATCACATATTTGTTGAAGAAGAATGAAGTTGTTAAAGAAGATAATTGAAGAAATTTAAACTAAAATTTGGGATAAAGGTTTTTACTTTTGAAACTTTTTTTGCTGCATTTATTGATAAAACACACTGGTTAATGAAAGGCGTTGCGAATGTACAGACAGTCTCCAAAACATTGACCCAGGAAATAATTCCTTAAATAATGATCACAGATATATGCTATAAATTACAAAGCTACGTAAAAATGGATACATAAATCTATGATATCGATAAAAATTTTTAGGAGATTAAATCTAACGAAATACAAAATAATTTTTATACCGCCACCGTACATAAAATTTCCCATTTCGTTGAATATGCCGCATGTATTAAAAAGGTCATTAAACAGTTCTAGCATTTTATCTTTAAAAATGTCAGAGATGCGAAAATAAATATATGCTGACTTAAATCACTTTTTAATGTGTGGAAAAAAATAAATCACGTCAAATGGTCGTATTTAAGGTATCGTTCGTTCACCAGAGAAAGAAAACGGTAATTGACTAAATTCACAATAGTTTTGTTATTATTGATATTGTATAGCCTCTCACCAGATTCCCTTAAACATGGGGTCATCCTTTGCATAGAGTAGCTCGCAAAAGTTTCGAGACGGCATTATTCTTAGTTCTAACATTTTCTAAAATAAAAAAAATCTTAATAATATAAATTAGTAATTTGTAGCTTTAGTCCTCCTTCCCGATGTGCAACTAATATTATGTGTAAAAATTGGTAATTAAAAAAATAACAATTAACAAGCATGAACTTGAAAAGTTTATCAAGATATATTGAGGCAATTGAATTATTCTAAACTTTTATTGAAATTAATCCAAGGAAACACAATAATATTGAATCAAATTGTGGTGGTTTGTTGCAGCAGTGGTTAAAATTTGAGGAAAACTAAAGCCTAAGATGATCGTACAGTGGTATTATGCCGCGCATAACCTGCCTGGCAAGTACTCCTAGTATTACGCTGAAAAAATTGAAAAATGATTGACATACACCAAAACACTAAAAAAACTAAAGACTCTATGAATTGCAACTAAATACCATTTATTCTTAGTCATTCCACTAATATTAATTAACAGACGATATTGACATAATTTTAAACTTAAACATGTCTGGGGGAGATGTGGTTTTGGAGGATAAGGGGTATCCACAAAAGTTTTGAGACGCAAATAATAAATAGATTACTGTTAATATTCACCATTCTGATGAGGTAGCCGTCTTTACACAAGACACGATCGACGCGTGCCCTCTTGGAACCGCTGTCTTTCTCTTAAGCCATCATCTGGCCTCTGATTCCATGTTTCTTTTGAACACAACTTGATCATATTGATTCGAAGCACACACTGATTTTTTAAGTCCGTTCACACCTTTTTCAAACTCTGCTCTGCTTCTTTTCTCTAGCACACTCGTTCTCTCGTCTTTTTTTCTTCTCCCACGGGGTTGATTCCTCTTTTCTTACCCCCTCTTACATCATTGGCTGGAGTTTCTGATTTGTTCGTCTCGGGGAATTAATGCATCCTCTCGTCGAATCCCAGACATGTAGGTGGATCATTCGGGAATATACCCCGCCAAATTTGCATATCATTTTCGGCCATAAATATTTTCGGCCATAAATATTTTAACGTTGACAGTTCATTGTGCTATAGTGTCCAGACTGTCCATTGCCTGGCGCCTCTTCTAATTTACGGTCTACTTGTGTGGTCTTCCCATGGGAACCGTCTCAAAATTATATTTTACTGCTGTTTCACTTCACCACACAAATATGTAGCTCCATATCTTTTTTTTTTTTAAAGAATACAGCACATTGATCGGGGAATATGAAATTAACAATGGTTTCTAAGATGAATGGAAGGAGTTTTACCCATTTCCACTAAGAATCCTGAGTTCTGTCTTTGAAGAATGCTTCCGTGTCCCAGATTTTCTTCCGATACGTTCCAACAGATTTCAATTAGATGGAAATCAGGGGACTGATTACTCAGTCCAAAAGTTATTTTAAGCTAATTTCATGCATTTGTTTGCTGATATATAGCAGAAGTAAGCCAAATACTTCTCAATATGTGGTAAATTATTATAACCAAATTGCAGCGTACCAGCAATGGTCATTTTGTTTGTTTGTTTGTTTTTGCGATTATGACAACGCTACGCTAAGGCAATCTGCCAAGGATGAGGATGCCTTGGTAGAAGGACTTTCTAAAGGGTTCTAACGCGCATTTATGTTACATCTCGAGAAATCCTACCAAAACTCCTGACCGTTGCATTGATAGTCGCGCGATGGGACCCGAACCCGGGACCTTCACACATCAGCCGCATACCATTTTCAATGCCATAACCACTGTGCCATGGTGAGGTTCAGTGATAATTTTAAAACATATTCCTTTAAAACATAGTTTAGTGCATTTAGATGAGAGTGACCACAGATTTTTCTGCAGTTAAAATAATCATAATAAATTTCATATTTCTGACTTCAGACAGTTCCATAATACCGATGTTAACTGACGATAAAATCAACAACGACATTTGCTCAATTATGCACATCCTCTCCATATTCAATGCATTCTAAAATCTACAACGACTTTCCCTCGGAAAGACAAGAGAATCCAATAACTAAAATTTAAACCAACACACTCCCGCCTTTATTAATTACTTCATTTTGCTCTAACCTTAGGAACAATCTTTTATTCATCAGCAGCAATTTCCACATTTCATTCGCACGCGCTTTTCCCACACCTTGTTCCATCTATGTAACCCGCAGTATCTCCAGCAGTTTATCTTCCAAATTACCGTAATTGCAATAAACGTTACTGGCGCGAAGGTTACTCTTGTTGTTCCACCGGCATGTAACGACCCGCGAGGTAGAAATCGTTAAGATTGTCTTCCATCCGCTTACCCCTTTTTACCCAACCAACCAGCCTCCGATCCCCGAGGCAATGATGGGAAGCTCAATAGCTGGAACTACCTCGTGTCGTTAAAACAGCAAACCGATAACGTTTACTCAGCGCCCCCTCTTCGTATTCTCTGCTTTTCTCTAATCACACGTGAAGGAACATGGATAAATGACGCTCGGTGGTTGCTAAAGGATTGAACTACACTGTATACATCACAGTGTGGGGAAAGGGGGACCGTATATAAAGCAAAATTTATGATCATTGGAAATTGCTTTGGTGGAAGAAATTCCCCACGTGTGTTTTTATCTTTTAATGAGTTTGTTTTAAAGAAAATTGAAAAATACCCATGCTTTGTAAGAACAGTGATTTAAGTGTAGGCGGATGTTTTTTGGAAGATAGTAAGTAGTCGAGATAAATCCAGAAAGAGATATTGGCTATGTCGAGATTGTACTTAAATCATGGTAGAATAACTATAAGACTCGATTTTTGCTTAAATCAAGTGAAATACAGAAATATTACTTGAGACATTTTACTTCCCATGAAAGTAATGAATTTAGATAAAATGTGTATTCATTTTATCTAAACGATAATGGTATATTTTAACTTCATTAATTTTATTTCCTTACTTCTTATTCTTCATCGCTTGTAGTTTGAATTCTGGAAACAAGCAATAAATTCATAAGGACAATGATACTAAATATATTTTTAATAAAATTTTAAAGTAATTTTATTTTTTAAATAAATAGATAGCCAAATAAGCTGAAAAATAATGAGTAGAATGTTGAATAAACACCCTCACACTTCTAAAATTTGTGTAAAAGTTTATCCACTTCAAAATTTATCTATTTTAAAATTCGCATTTGCAAAAGAATACACAAAAAAAAGTGTTGAGTTTTAAATGCATGTTACATGAACCATTCCACCATAATGCGTGTGACATTTCTACACTATTTTTTTTCTGTTTAAAGTTCTTTTGCATAAGCTCAGCGTTAAAAACTTATATTGTTATTTTGTTATCTAAAATATTTTATCATTCATCATTAATTTTATAAAACTTAAAATATATGCGCCATTTGTCGTCCATTTATTTATTGTTCTGTCTAGTACGATATAATAAACTCTAATTTTTGCTTCCTCATATAATTTTATAAAGCTGTTCTCAAACGTATCTTTAAAATACAGGAAAAATGAACAAAAAATGCAAACAAAAAGCTTTTCAATACATCGATTTCAAAAGCCTTAGAACTTCGAAAAAGATGAAGAGTCGGCAAAAACTAAACTGCAAAAGAAAACCATTTATAATTTTCATTGGTGAATGAGGACCCTCTTGAGTTTTCTGTAAATTTTAAATCTTCGGTAACATTGAAGATACGTTGAGTGTTTATTGGGACATTTTTTTGAGTGCTCTAATTATGAAAACAGTTAGATTTTATCAAAAATATTTATAAGAATTTTTTGAGATAATTGAAGTACAAAAAACTAATATGGAGATAATTTTGAGGAACTGTGTCCCTTTAATAAGTAAGTTTGAGGCATATTTTTCACCTTTTATTTATTTATCTTTTTTTTCTTCTAATGGCGGGAATTTACACTTTATAGGCGTCGGCCATTACTAAAGCCAGAATTACAGGTCAATTTATTATGAAGGCACTTTGTAAGTGGACAACATTGGTTTCTTTGAAGAGATAGACGAAACGACACCTGAGCCCATGCTGAGGATCGAACCTGGACCTGTGGTGTGGTACTTTACCCTATGCAAAACACTGCAAGAGTATCACTTTTTATATGATGCATAATCTTATTTCTTTTAGAATGAAAGTCAAAAATATGGTTTTTGATTAATTTCTTTGATTCTGTGGAAAACTATCAATCCGTTAACGATTAAGAAAGCACAATGTTAAGAAGAAAGCACAATGTTAAGGAGCTACTTAGAATCACTGAAATTGCGAATATCACGTTAAATTGAAAGACGTAATTTATTAATTTCATGTAATTTAATTTATGATGTCACGTTTTCCACTGCAGTAAAAGTAACTCAGTTGAACCAGTTCATCTGGTTATTTCACTCAGTAGTTTTCAAAAGGAGTAATATTGAACCTTGCAACGACGACGAATTTTTTATTTCTTTATACAGAACCGTACTGCAAGAACTTAATCCTACGTTACAATACATAT
Organism: Cheiracanthium punctorium; assembly: GCA_038373885.1. Taxonomy (NCBI): domain Eukaryota; kingdom Metazoa; phylum Arthropoda; class Arachnida; order Araneae; family Cheiracanthiidae; genus Cheiracanthium; species Cheiracanthium punctorium. The sequence continues at coordinate 326,147 of JAWZYV010009161.1, read as the reverse complement.
AGAGTATCCCACAAATGTTGCGTCAATCATCTTGGGGAGGTAGAGCACATCATAACGTTTCAAAATCGTAAAGGAATGCGTATTCGGAAACGTCGTCTTCGCATAGTTCGTAGTAATCCCTTTAGAATAAGTGGTAAAATAAACGTGAACTTTCCGACCAGTGTTTGTCAAAAACTAATGTAGCTTTCCCAGAAAACCAGTGACTAAAATTAATAGTTCAAAAAATTCTACTTCATTTTATTGATGAAATATTCGGAGACAAGCCCGTTGTCAATGGGCCTTGAGCAAGGAATTAGTAAAAAACACTCCAACACTTTTTTCAAAGTGATTATTAGCAGGTAAGGGACAAAGTCGTTTTTTGACCCCACAATTCTATACGATTTTAATTCCTAATACATCCCCTTAAAGTTTGTTCCAATCAATATGGGGCACCCCTTTAAATCCCACTTCAAATCTAGTTTTTGCACTATCTATCAGCTTTTCTCTGTATTTCTTGAAACATTTCCAACTGTCTAGAACACGCGAGCTTTTGCATTTTCGTTATCTCACAATGCACTATCGTACAATGGAATGCCTTTGAATCAGAGCATAATTACGTAATATCTTACGTGGAAACGCGGAAATGCATCAAAGGATTTGGTCGAGCAGTGAACATGATCTTAGAATGAACTTCTGCGACGAGCTGTAAACTAGGCATAATGCAGGCTCTCACAACATCTGTTTACTAAATTAGTATCGTGATAACTGTAGAGGCTCGAGGCGTACAAATTGCAATATTATGTTGGAGATATCACAGTCGAATTCGGAGAAATATTGCAATGCAAGGAATTATGTTTAGGTAGTGCTCACATACAGATTTACTGTAGCAGGAATTTAATTAAAAGCTTGAATATTGAGGTTAAAGTTAATCTAAGTGAGTATTTAAGAATTAACTAAAGATCCATGACTGTACAAAAAGCGAATATTAACCAATGAATGGTTCTTTAAATTTTAAATCGAAAAAAAAAGATAAAAATAAAAATAAAAGAAATTTCAAAATTTTCTGTAATTTTTCATTATGACTTTTGAAAACTTAATGTAACACATGAATTATTAAAATAATGTAATTTTCCTCTTTAGTTACAATTTTCTATTACAATTTTTCTAAGTTAAATTTAAAAGCAGAGTTCAGCTGACTAAGTCTCATACGTACAAAAGTAATATATGAAGATGTAGAAAGCATGGTAGAATCTATGCTTTTCCATATTATGCCAAAAAGAATTTCAAATAAATAGTAAAATATTTTTCACTACAACAGTTTCGAATAGTACGATGCGTCCACCCTTATTCAGCAGTTAAAATTTCCTCCTTCTGCACAAGCACAAAGTTCGAGAACAAAAGCGTTAACAAAACAATGAAAGAAAGCACAAAAGTCGTAAAAGAAAAAAAATTAAATAAGAAAGAGAGAATGAAAGTTGTTCAATACTTTATTAATACAGTAAACACATGCACACAGAGACACACATATACAGAAAAAGGAAGAGGGAAAAGGGTGGGGAGAAAAGTACAAATGTAGAAAGTAGAAGGCGTACAAGAGTTGTTTCGTAGCAGAATAAATAAAAGAAACGGAAGATGCTTGAACTGGGTAATATGAAAACTTAAAAGAAATCCAGATAGCAAGTATATTCTTGCATCAGAAGAGCGGCGCATAAGATCTTACTTTTAACTTGGAAAATTGGAAACGATGATTAGAATTCTAAAATCCAGAGCAATTGAAGACTTGGAAAGTTCCTGCTTAAAAACCTATCTCTATGGACAGAGATTTGAGAGTTCTTTTAGCATATATATTCCGTATTACATTAGCAATACGTAAGCAATTAAAAAAAACATCCCATCGATTCTCAATAGAAAAGAATCCTTGAGAGAAATTAATTTAATTTATTGAGATATGATTTTAAACCAGAATCTTCGAAGAAGTTTGGAAATTTGTTATCATGAGATTGAAAAAAAATGGTAGCGTATTTAATTGATTAATTGTACTAGAAAGGTCTATTTAATTCATTAATTGTACTACCTTCATTTTTACTTATATTTTCTCTGTTTCTTAAAACTAGCAGTCAGAATTTGAATTGACATCTGAATGAATATAAGTTTTATATAAATTACGGAACTTTAACAAAGAGCTGATACTTTAAAGATATTTCGTTAAAAATTGCCAAGATATTGCCGAGGTAAGAATTACCTTTTAGGTCCCAATAATTAAGAACTTCTACTTTAAAAAATTGTATATTTACTTAATTTTTAAGTAAAATACATTTGGTTTAATCCTTAACCTGCGAATTCCAATACTTTTCTATACAGGGAAAGTTAAAAGTAATGGTGGTAAATATAGAGTCGTTGATTTTTAGACACGTACGGAAAAGAGTTTTGTTTCATCAGTATATCATCAGTATTTTCCAGAGTTTGACTAATAGATATTCCTCATTGGTGATAATCATTTTTAGGCGATGATTTGCCCAAGAAGCACGGGGACCTCTTAATATCAAACATAACTATTACTTTTTCATAATAGAAGTTATTCATGGACTAAATTCACCGAAAAAAATATAAAAATCTGTTTACGCAAATACCAGCACAGAAGGCTTTCAGAGCAGTAAAAAGTACTTTTATAGAGTAATAAAACTTTGTGAGCCATTACTCAAAAGTCTTCAGTATCCTTTAGAAGTACATGGTTTCTTATTGTTAGAATAGGAGGTGACGCTCTACACGGGTATACATATCATTTTTAAAATATCGAGATTGTCTACCCGGTTATACCGATGGTTCCTACCTATAAAGAAAATAATATGTATTTAGCGTAAGATGACTGTGTTTCTTGAAGGCTACGCAATCGTGCCACGGATTTCACACTAAACAAGCTCTCGTGCCATAAGTTAATCGTCGCTGAAATAAAGCATGCAAAGTGCTAGTTCCAACCAAATATTTAGCAAACAAATAGCTTGTGCAGAGACAATTCAACAGTCATTTCACCCTTTACTTTTTATACAGGGTACGCCATAATTATTGATACAGCATTTAAGGGGAAATAGGGCACATAATAAAGAATCAGAATCACGGCGACATGAGGACAAAAACGCCGTTTTCACTTGTTAATAATCGCTTTGGGAAAAGTTTTGAAGTGTTCGTCTAATTTCTTAGCCAAGTTTCATAAATGATAGATTGTCCCAAAAATTTTACCCAAGAAATGAAACAGATTTTTTGAACTGTCAATTTTAGTTATGTGTTTTTTAATTTGTGAAAGACACAGTGGTTTTTAACGAACAATGGTCGGAAAGTTCACCTTTATTTAGACACTTGTTCCAAAGTGATTATTAATGTATACAAGAAGACGTTACCAAACTCACATTGCTATGAGATTCTTCCTATATTAAATGCTCTACCTCCCCTTAAACTTTGTACCAATAGTTATGGGGCACATTGTATAGTATTTTTGTAATCTGAAAGTATATATAAATTCATTTCATGGAAGAATTATGTTTTGCTAGTTACCCTTATTCAGTTTTTTTTCTTTAACTGACTTAATTTTATTGCAACTTATTATAAATTTTATGCAAAACAACACAATTTTTATAAATGTCCTGCAAAACAAAAATAGTTTACGAAGTGTCATGAAAAACTTGACATTCCTTAATAATTGACCTTCGTTCTATAACGTGTGTTTCAAAGTTTTATGCCTTTGAAATAATATGCAACTTGCGTGAAATACATTTTATTTACAGCTCTAAAGCCTTACGTTACGTTATTTTCTCTCTCACGTTTGATTTATTGTTCTTTTCTTAACTTAAAAAGAAAGTACTTGTTACACCATTTGTTCCTTTCTAAACTTGGAATTTTATCGAATAAATGTCACAGAATACTTCAGGAATTGTTTCTTTTATTCTTGTTATTTTGCTTTAAATTATACGTTTCGTAAAACACTGTTAAAGTGAGAATATTTTCATCTTAGAAATGCATATTCCTATTCTTTTAATGTTATATAAAGAATTTTTTAATCTCCAGAAGTAAAAATACAATTGCCTGCAAATAAAAAAATAAGCATTTCATAGAATTTAATATTAATGTTTTCTCGTGCTGCATTGAAAGTAAACCACGTTCGTTTCGCTAGGAAGTAAATAAATTTGAAAATAGTTAAGCAGTTGGAAATATTTCAGTAGAAACTAGTTATGCTTCATGGGAAATAAAGGAATTTAATTTTAGACAATAATGAATATGTTATGAATATAAGTGCAAGTAATACAAAGGATAAATGTTATATAATTTTTCTGACAATGATATAGATTCTAATGATAATTTAAATAAACATATGATAGTTCGTATATAATTCACGGAATTAACTTTTATGCATCTTTTAATTCATTCTATTTCCATCGCTTTCTGCTGTATAAGAATAGTAGTGCAAAATTATTATTAATAACGTATAGAAAAAGAATTAGAATAGATGTATCAACTTGTCATATCATTAGACATACTTAACGTATACAAATACAGACCGCCACTCAATTTCCTAACGTGTCTAATATATGAATTTATCTGCATTGACGAATCAAAATGCCTCGAAAATTACCGTACACGAATAAAGTGTATATAAATATAAGAAGATTTTTGATTATACATCTGAAATGGTTTTATACAGTAGAGAGTGACTTATCTAACAGTATGAATGCTTTTAAAGTAGAGAAGAAAAATTCTAACTAGTTCTTCTCAGTTGAACTATGGTATTGACTTTAAGAACGCGCTTGACGAAAACTCCTGTAAAAGATTATTACTACAAGGAATCTTTTTACATGATTGTAATGCTGCGGAAAAAAAGGCCCACTTGCTCTTTATTTCGCCGTCGTTCGTCATACAACAAAGTTATATATATAAATCGTTTGCAAATAACGCTTACTTTAATTTACTATTAATTTAATTTGCTTAAGGGGCCGTCTTCATATTTAATTCTGCATCAACTTCGTTTTTCTCAATGGCAACACCGTATTTTGACTTTATTAAACGAAAGAATACCTTCAAATTACCCTAAATATAAATTTTCATCAATTTTCTACGATAATTTTAGGAGATATTGCGAATTAATTTTTGCGCGTTTTTAAGGGACTTTCTGCAAATTGAAAAACGCTATTTGTAGGTACCGAGCTTTTCGCCTTTCATTAATTTCGCTCGTGAGAGTTAAAACATTATTTACAAGGAAAATATTGTTTTCCTCTGTCAAAGTTTTTTGCACTGAGAATATCAAGGGTAGAAATTAGAATGTTTAGTCTGTGGTCCAAATGACCCGTGAGTTCATAACTTCCTTGGTCGGTACACATGATTTAAGGGAAAAATCCAAAACAACTGCTCACGATTTTGAAAATCTTTCTAATTTTGAAATTGTTATTCAGTATTTTCCTTGATGTTTCTCTTAGACAGCTGAAATGTTGGCAGGAGTTAGAGGCTGCTTACTGCTCTTCTGACTGCAAGCATAAATATTACTTAGCTATGGTCAAACTTGAAGAATGGTTTCATGATTGAAAAATTATTTGTTTGAATTTCCATTAAAAAACGCTATTACTTTTTTGCCAACCAAATATTATCACTGTATTTGTTATTTCACTTTCTTCATTGAATACTATCGTCTGCAATGTGCAATATTCTTAAGACTTTTGGAGGTTTTTTAATTTATAGTCAGATGAAAATTTAGACAGAAGAACGTGGTTTTGAATGTTTGATGTATGGGGGAGAAGTTTGATGTATGGTTTTGAAGTATGGGGAAGTCCAAAGACCTAATGTTTCCGATATTAAAAAAAGGTCACCTGGAAAGTTGAGGATGTTAGTTTTTCAGAAATAGGATGTTGTATTGGAAGAATTACATCTACTGAATCTATAGCTGGAAAATATTTTATTTGTGGGAATATGGTAGCGGACGCAACAATAGAAGCTTTATAGAATCACCATCAAACTGTAAAATCCTCTAATTTAGTTGCTTCAAAATTGGATATTTTTTAATGCCGGTATCTTTTACTGTGTTTTTGAACAAAATAAATCTAATTTACGTTTATTTTATGCAATTTTCAAAAAAATGTCACTTAATAAATTTATATATGTTTCCTTAACTCGTGAAAATAACATATTTTATTTAATATAAAGTAAAATACTGAACGTAAAAATTTGAAATTTTGCACAGCCATGTAATATTACCTTTTGCATCTATTTCCATCGAAATTTGATTAGGTCGCTATTCATAATATTTTTGAATATTAATTTAATATTTCATAATTAATATTAATATTTTATTAAAAATCATAATAACATTAAATTATGTTTGGGTCGTTTAGTTCTAGTAGTACGAATAAAAATCAGCTTCTTATTATCAATATTATATGAGATATGAATTGAAGTATGAAAAAATATTTTAACATATGGGGAGGGGGATTTTGGAAGCTCATAACTCACACCCAATTTCAGTTTAAATATCTTGAAAATGGGTATCCGGGGTTAAAATGACCTAAATTTTTGAAATATGAAGTGAAATCTAGGGGTTACTATTGAGAAAAAAAAAGTTGGTGAGAATTTTAATATGTAGATGGCCCCTTATGTAATTTTTATGCATAGCAAATTAAAGTGTACGTCAATCGTAAACGATTGGTATCGTAACTTTTCTGTACGAAGAACGACGGCCGAAAAAAGTACAAGTGGGACTTATTTTTTTTCAGCTGTACGTAATACTCAGATTGACTCAGATTGAGTACAAGATTGACTCAGCTGTACGTAATACATATAGCTGAGAGGAAATACAGGGTAATTCCTAACTCCTGGTAAAAATATAAGAGCTGGTAGACGAAACCAAGACGATCAAAAGCCGATCAAAAATGCCATCTTCATGTTCTTGTTAATAATTACTTTGGAAGCACCGTTCGTCTAAATTTTTAGTCCATTTTCATAAACAATGGACTTTCCTCCAAAGATTCTATATTTGCAATTCTATCAATGAAATGAAATAAAATTTGTAAAGTGTAAATGTCAGTCAAGAGTGCTATGTAAGATGCATCAGATTTGACACGGCATAGTCGTGAAACCACGCGGGGTTCTTAGTTTTGAAGCAAATGCCAAGAAGAATACCCCCAAGCCTTAGTTTTTTTGTCAACCTCAGAGGTAACGCTTTGCGGGAACTTGGAGGACATTGCGACCACAACGTATTCAATGTTTCCCAATCGTCATTCACGAGCATGGCGGTATTTGGCTGGTTCCAGAATCGAACTTACAACCTTTCTGCTACGAAATGCCTCTCCCAACTGACACGGTTGGTCCCAGGATTGAACCTACAACCTTTCGGATAGGAAATCGATGCCTCCCACAACTGGGATGGCTGGTCCTGGGATCGAACCCATAACCTAACGTCTACGAGATCGATGCCTCTACCAGCCGGGCTGCCTCTTGGGGTTCTTTCAGTACATAGTGATTCAGAATTCAAAGGATTCTGGTAAAACTACCCAGACAGCACATAAGCTTAAATCAAGCTTGACATTTCTTTGGATTTGACGTATAATACAAGCTTGACAGTTCAATCCAATTTAAGCTTGCAGCAAGCTTGCAGGAGTCAAGTTGAATTGTCAAGCAGGATTACAGCTTGATTTTGATTTTCCCTTTCGAAGGTATGGGTTGATGGCGCCATCTGTGAAAGAGAATGGACATTAATTGTCTACGTTTCTCAAATTTGCTCAATAAAAAAAAGTTCGTAAAAGTTGTGTTTTATTTTATTACCGTACAAAACCTGGACATTAGAACACGCAAGGGGAAGGAATGAATGGAATAAGCCCCTCTGAAGTGTAACACGAGGGGAGTTTTAGTTTTATTTACAACTAATTAACATTAGTAATTCCATTAACTAATTAATTAGCCCTAAAGACAAATTTTAATATACTTAACACAATTTAGTTAGTTAATATACTTCACTTTATGGGTGGTAGAATGAGGCTCAATCCGGCCTCCAAAAAATAATTAATCACTCATAAATGTACTTGACCATAGAATTAAAAAAAAGATTCTATATTTCCAAATATGGAAATTCTTCAAAATAAAATACAATTATACTACGACATTGATTTCATAATCAGTCGTTTGTCGCGATTTTGGCCAGCAGTATTGCTCAACATGAGTGTGGCGATATTGAAAGTTTTGAAACATGTCCTGCTTTTAAGTTTATATTATGCTTATTTCCCTATTAGTAGAGTCTATAAATCACACATAACATTATCTAAATTTTGATTCATTCCATGGAAAAATAAAAGAAATTTATCAGTATCGCCCAGACTTATCGATCTGGCCAGAAAACGGTGTGACAACAGTCACTTCAAACTTTAGTCATAGCTGCCCGAGGCTTAATGGCGCAACAGTTAGCATGCCGGCCTCCCAGCCCACCGTTCCCGAGATCAAACCCAGCCGTGGACGTTTCATGGAAACAGATTAAAGTAACTTAAAATTTCAGAATAGAGGGGGGAAAGCGTGGAAAAATGTGGGCGAGTTCGCCGACGGGCGCACCGTAAATTTAGAAAAAAAAAATTTAAGCTTGAAATTAAGCTTGCTATGTCAAGCTTAATGCAAGCTGGGCAAGTGTAAACTAGAACACTTGATTTAAGCTTACACCCTTGAAATTTTCCAGCTTAATTCAAGTTTATTGACTTGATAAATCAAGCTTGGTGCAAGTTTGCTGTGCTGTCTGGGTAGGAGGCATGATGACAATTCAATATAGCTTTACACAGTAGCGGTGTACAGTTTCCAATTATCAGTTCCACAGTTCATTTTTCTTCTGCGTAAATCATTCATACTCTGATTTTGGATCTGCCATTGTCTATTTATCTTTAATTCAAAGCATCAGCTAATTTATTATACTACAGAAAAGTATTCAAAATTTACGATAAAAAAGTAGATAAACTATAGTCAGAGCTGAAAATTATACAACAATCGAGATTCACAAATGTTATCTTTAAGCATCATTCTTAAAAAATGATAAAGATATCATTTAAACTTTCAGTTCTCGAACTACCGAGGTAATGTTTAAATTACCTAAATAAACCGAACATTACTTACTGAAGACTTGTTAAGTTAAATAATGTAACTTGCTTATGCAATAGCAATTTTTCTGAACGCTTCAATTACCATAATGTTATTTATTTTCCCTTATCTTAAGAACAAAGTAAATGCAATAAATTAAACAACAAATTAATGGGTAGAATCAATTATCAAACAATTAAAAACTATAATACAAAGAATTGATTGTCTAAAATACTATTAAGATTTCAGAAATTAATTTGCTAAACCTATGACAAAATTACTCTTACTTACAAGTGCAGTCATAAAATTGGCACTTTGAATAGCATAGCAATTGGTTTTTCAATAAGAAAACTCTTGAACTTATTCAAGCCGTTAATGTGTGTATTACCTAGGTGAAATGCGGAAAACTCTTGGTTCCGCACGTTAACAGAGCAATTTAGTAAATCTTCAGATTAGGTAAGGTAATATTTTCATTATCTATTTTAGAGCTCTATGAGTAATATAAATAAAAAGAAAGAGTTCTTTATTTACAAGTCCCATATATAAATCATCAGATTTGAGCTATGAATGTCTGTTGCTATTTGGTTTGTTTAAGTTATGCATGGTCATCCAGTATACCAAACAAGGCATGTATTATCAAACAGCCAACATTGAATTACGCAGATTTGTGACCTGACTGGAATAAAGGCATATTGAGAAATAAAATATGGAGATAAAATGCAGCAGCAAGTATTTTAATAAGCATTTCCCTTTAAAGCATGTTCATTTAATTGCACAAATTTTTTGTGGGAATAAGTTTTTAATTTCTTCATTGTTTCCTATATACTTAATGAAATTTACAGTGAAAAGTATTTGTATGGTACAGTATCTTATTTTTTCACCGTAAAATATGTATTATTTGTGTGTGAGTGCTTGTGCTGAGGGGACATACATTTAAAAATATTTTAACGATAATTACTACATTTTTAGAAAATTCTGATACAAGGTTTATTTTCCAAATAATATGGGCGGATAAGGATAAAAGTCCTTTTAAAAAAATTAAAAGTAATTCTTCTAATGCATTTTTGTATTGCAATAGACTGTAACAATTTTTTTAATAACCTAAAATAAAAATGACATCGATTTTTAAAAATTTATTTTCTACCTCTCTGTAGATACATTATTATTGATATTCACTAGTAGAAATGATTCTTTGTAAAATATCCCCACGTGATCGTCAGAACATAGAGAAACATATTCAGTCACGCAACGTGTAGATTTTTTAACATATTCATGCTTTTTTTTTTCTCATTCACGCACACCCAGATGCAAATATAGAGTTATGTAACAAATTATGTCGAAATACCAGAAACTTAGTTCATATTTTTACTTCAGGAGCAGTGCCTTATATGTCTATACGAACACGTAAAATACTTGCGCCAAAGAACACTCATTTTTTATGTAGTATATCCTTTCTATATATTTCCTTTCTAATACACTATTTTTACTTATTTATTCTTTTTTACTTCTTCACTCTAGAGTATGTGTCATGACAAATACCATATTTTTTTCCCTTTCCCCTCGCTTTAGTTTCAGACACTAGAACCATTTTCAGATTTGGAACTTTTCGAAAGAAGAAAGAAAAAACAACTCTGAACTTGCATCTTTGAAATATAAATTTCACATATTTCATCCAGACTTAAAAATGCCAGCCAAGTCACAGCATTAGGAGATGTAAAATGTAAGACGCAGTTAAAAGGATTTGTGTAAAATATGTATGGTAATAAAAATATGTAAGGCTAGGTTAAAAAAAAGCACTATCGACGAGAAAACATATCATTTTCTGTACCTGACACTTAGTAATTCGAAGAAAAATATATGTATATAAATAGAAACATATGTGTCACGTAAGACACAAAATTTTGTCTGTGCGACACTTTTATGCATATTATATTAAGTAATCAATATTTTAAAATTTTAGTCATTAGCTTGATATCGTATGTAATATTTTTAAGTAGATATATTTTGTTTGGTTTATTTTAAATAAGGTGTTTCATTGTTATTTTTTAAAGAAAATAGTTATTCTGAAAAATGTATGTTTTCTGTATACAAATTCTTGTTAATATGAGTTATTTTTTAATACATTATATATTTTGAACTCTATCATTCTAGCAATTATTAATCTGTCATACTCTAGTATTTATAGTGTAGCGTGATTGGGTAAAAATGAAATCGAGTAATTTAACATTGTCATATTTTAAAAGTTTCAATGCGTCATTGAGTAATATAATATTGATATACTATTTTGGAAGTGTACTTGCGTGGATGAGTAATTTACCATTGAAATATTTTTTTAGTATAGTTTTGTTTTATCCCAAATTGAAGAATTAAGTACGCGAAGCTTTAACATTTTTAAAAAATCGCTCAATTGAGTAATTTTTGTTTACTTCTAAGCATTTTATATTTTTAACAGTGGGGAACAATTAATGTTAGAAACATTTTTTTCTTTAAATCTGTAATAATAAATTTTGAAAAAAATGCACTCCATTTGATGCAAAGATTCTCTCTTTGCATCAAATGGAGTGCATTTTTTGGTGAATGTTTGGCAATGGAGTGCTTCTGCTACAATAGAAGTTATTTAACTTCTATTGTAGCAGAAGCCTTCTTTATTGAAACACATGTAACGTTATATGTTGATTCAACAATATAGGGTGAGCATAAAGTCTTGCCCTGATTATAAAGATTTAATACAGAATAACCGTTTGACATAATAATGTAATTTTCCCCCCTTGTACATAGGTTAGTGTTAGCGTTTTATTTAAGACCACTTAACGTTAGTAAACTTCAACGTGTGCCCCCTTGTTAGCTCGGAGAATGTCTAAGCGATATTCCACTTCCCGCCAGGTGTTTTGTAACATGCCTTCTGTCACAGTATCTGTAGATGCTTGTATCCTAGCCTTCAGTTCATCGACATCAGCAACAGACGTGACGTAGACTCTGTCCTTCATATAACGCCATGAAAAAGTCAAGTGGAGTAATGTCTGGAGAGCGGGGTGGCCAGGGTGTTGGACCATCCCTTCCAATCCACCACTTCGGAAATGTTTCATCCAGGGAATCACGCAATATCAAACCCCAGTGGGGAGGGGGGAGAGGGGTGCTCCAAGTTATGTTAAACGGTTATTCTGTATTAATTATTTATAATCAGACAAGACTTTATGTTCACCCTGTATATAGTTTACATATTATTTCTAGAAACTTTACGGATTCAATCCATAGTTTAATGTAAAAACATCTTTCTTTTGTACCATATTGAGTACTTTCGCCTCACATAACATAATCTTCTTCATGTTGATACTGTTGGTTTTTCATTCATTTCATTTTTTTAAACCCTTTGTCTGTTTGCGCATATGCGGTGTACGGCTTATCATCAGTTAAAAGCATCAATTAAACTTAGCAGAGCTCTTTCACGTTTAGCCCAAAACACCCCATCTCAATAATTTAATTAAACATTAAAAAAAAAAACTGGCTAATAACAAAAATAGACATTGCGGTTACGAAAGAGAGGCAATAGAAATTTTAACTGATGGTAAGTGTTTAAATGACGCCGCGCATACGCTTATACACGAGGGGGAGTGGAAGGGCAAAAGTTATTGCAAAATGGGCGAAGAGCAAGCAGTACCAACATGAAGAAGGACATGTGTGCTGAAAGTGTTCAGTACTGTGAGAAAAAAGATGTTTTTATGCTAAACTAATATAGTTTACATATATATAAATATCCTTAGTACAGCTCAATGTTTTTCATTTATATGGGATTCTATCGAGCCGCATGAAAAATTGACATCCTACAGATTATTACATCCACTCATTGGAGGTATACGACTGTTGGGTCTAGGGCATTTTGGGTTCGTGAAAGTCTAAAAGAATGAGGAAGCAGTTTTTAACAAGCTTACAGTTATTACTTTCCGAACATGTACCACGTAAGGAAAGTATTGCAATCATGAAAAAATTCAACTTCGAGATTTCGGTGTATTTACATGTTTTCAGGTCTTCTGAATTCATTTATGCTTTTTTTACGAAATGTATGTATGTATGTGTGTGTGAGTGCATGTGTGTATGTGTGTTTGTGTGTATGTGAGGGAACACGATAGCTCCTAAATGGGGCATTCTATTGAGCTCAAATTGGGTATATATTTTATAAACCACCGTGGCAAGACCGGTATTGATTTTGGTATGTACAGGACTTATAGTTTTTCTACAGGGCTACGACAAAGATTTCTTTTACATTATGGCCTATGGGAGGAAATTCTTGAAAGTGCGCTGGTGTTTAAACGGCGCATTCGATTGAGCTTGTATTTGGTATATATGTTTGGATTATTCATCGATTAAAATTTATTTAAATGCTTGGTAATGGTCTTAATCGTAAGTGTTCGCAAAGTCGATTGGAATCACTCCAGTTTTTATTTTACGAAACAAGGGACGCACTTACAAATGGGAATATTTACAGGATTAATTTACATTGAAAGATGGAAACAGAAGTGGGTAATGTTGTTAGCAATAGAATTTCGTTACTTAGTTTCTGGTTAAATATGAGGTTAAAATTATTTAAGGAGAAAAGATATGAACGAAAATTTAATTTGCATGAGTAGCCGCTATGGAGAGCGTAAATTTTTATCTCATTCGTCTGCCAGACAGGCCAATAGGACAAAATCCTACATTTATTATAAAAAAACATCTTGCAGTGTATACGGATCTAATGCCCAGAGGTTAAATTTAAATAAGACAGACGGAATCTCATATCTTGTGAAGGCATTTTTTATTTTGCATACATGGCATCGCATAGAACATTGCGTTTTATCTCGAATGAATTGCAACGCTTCCAAAACGGTTCCAGGTCATCGGAAATAAATGCACGCAATTTTTTACAGCGTCTTTTTTTTATATCGCAAATGTGACGGATGCCTAAGCTTGCGCAGGCTATCAGGAATGGGGGAGGGGGGAGGATTGCAGATGTCACTCACAGCATGACCAACTGTGACATAAGAAGTTTCTGAATGAATATTATTACTTTGTGGCCTCGATGTCATCTCTTCTTCCATTATATTTATTCCCTTTCTCTTTTTGTTACAGTCTCTTTTTTTTTCTTGTTGAGAGAATTCAGCGAACACTGCCGCGTTTCGTAATGTTTCTATCGATCATCGGACATCAACCGGCAAAATTTGCAAAATGGAATGCAGTTCGGGCAGATCTGAGTTTTCTAGATAGAATTGTTATTCAACGCAAAGCGGGGGAAGTTCTGTAAAGTCTTGTTTTTTCTTTTTACTGGCATCTTGTATCTTGAGATTCTTTTAAATATTGGATTTTCAGTTTTTTGTATTATGTAACTGAAAAGGGGTTGAAAAAAATATGTATACAGAATATGAATAAATTGCTGCTAGCAAAAAATGCTTCACAAATTTTATTAAACATTAAACATAAATAATTAAACAATAAAAAAGTTTGTTTAAAAGTACTTGGCTGTTTCTTTTCCACTAGCAACCAGCGATATCATTTTGCATGTTAAAATAATATAATAATTTTACTTCAATCTTCTAAATTTGAGAACTGACTGTATGATTTTCTCTTACAATTAAACATGATGATAACCGATTTTGATAATGTGTAGTAAAATATTTAAAATTTATACCCCTAAAAATGATGGAGAAATATTTTATTCTGAGGTGCCTTAGTTTATTACAGATAAAAATATTGAAGGGATGTATCATTAACTTCAAATACAAAATTTTCACCCCTAAAATCTCTATCACTGAAAAGCTTATTCTGCTGTAGTGTTCTAAATCCGTCGGAATATACAGTAGACACTTCACACGCTCCGTACCACGGCAGAATCTCCACCCGATTGAGCACCAGCTTGTTGACCTGTCGTATTCAGAGATTCATGAGGTTATCTCCATACTTGTGTACGACCATCCATCCGATGCAATTGGAAACAAAACTCGTCAGACCAGGCAACGTATTTCCAGTCACCAAGAGTGCAATGATAATGCTAGCAGGCTCTGGTGACTTGAAAATCATTGTGCCGTTGTCGACTGGTCATCAACGGCTGAAGAAAGGGCTTTTTAATAGAAAAAACCACATGAATCATGGTCCTTCCAATCTAACAACTTTAATCAGACACTATTTTTTTTCTTATACGGGCGCTGCCGATCCCACTGCGTTGCTCTAATAGGGTGTATACTTATGTTGTTTGCATACGCACGCCTAATTGGTAGGTTTTTTCGATGTATATATAGATGGATAGTTAGGTACATATAAGGTAGGCACATTAGGTACATAGATAATTTAAAACTTCTGACATTTTAAAGTAGAAATTTTATGGATGTCTCTCTTTTCCTCTGAGATATGAAGGAAAACGGAAAAGAACGTTTTAGACCCTCACCACCGTTTGGATGAGAATTAAAAAAAAATAACCTGGAAGTGATTTTTAGGAATTGCTGTTAGTTGCATTTTAAAGCAAGAATTTTACGGCTATCTCTTATTTTCCTTTGAGATATGGACGGAAATCCGAAAGAACGTTAAAGAACGTTTCGTCCCCTTACCCCGTTCGCGTGTGAATTCCATAAAACCATGAAAATGACTTTCAGGTATTTATGTTAGTTGCATTTTAAAGCAAAAATTATAGGGTATCTCTTCTTTCTCTTCTCTTCTCTCTCTGTATATGACGGGAAATGTGAAAGAACGTTAAAGAATGGTTTGGCCCCTTACAACCATTAGGTTTTGAACTCTAAAGAACCCTGAAAATGATTCATAGGCATTCGTGGTCGCTACTTTCTAAAGCAAGAATTTTATGGCTATCTTTATTTTTCTCTGAGATATCATGGCAAATTCGCAAATAACGTTTTGTCCCCTTATCCAAGTTTTGATGCGCATTCTAAAGAACCCAGAAAATGAATTTTGAGCATTTGGTGTTCACTTAAAGAACGTTTTGAGAATTTGTGTTCCAACGTTAAAGAACGTTTTGGCCCCTTACGCCCGTTTGGGTGCGAATTCTGGAAAACCTGAAATTGATTGTTAGGGATATGTGTTAGTTATATTTCAGAGTAATATTTTACGGCTGTTTCTTTTTTCCTCTGAGATATGAAGGGATATGTAAAAAGAACGTTAAAGAAAAGTTTAGGCCCATTATCCTCGGTTGAGTGCGCATTTAAAAAAACCCCTGAAATTCAGTTTTAATTATTTGTATTAGTTACGTTTAAAGCAAGAATTTTATCGTTATCTCTTTTCCCCACTGCGATATCAAGTAAATCGTGAAAAGAACGTTTGGGGCCGCCACCACCGTCTGGGTATGAATTTTTTTAAATCACTTCTTAAATGACGCCTTGGGCACAAAAGCTACGGGCTCCTAAAATGTCATGTCTATATCTCCGGTAGATCTGGCTGTGATCTGGCTGATCGTCAGTCAGTCAGTCAGTCAGGATAGCTTCCTTTATCTATAGATATTTAGAAGCACATCACTAATATTTTTAATGATAGAGAAAAAGTGATCGTAATTTTATTTAAATACAGAAGTAATATATTAAATAAGTCACAAAAGCTATAAGTCACAAAGCATAGCAAACTATGAAAATGTGACTTACTCAATGATTTTTCACCTGAGAACTGTCAAGTTTTATTTATAAAACAAACTAAATTTCAAATTTCAAAAGAAAAAATAATGAATAATGTTCTGTACTGGGAACTTTAACGTTATGACTAGAGCTAAATCAGTCTGTGACCTATTTGATTGCTCATACACACGTGAAATACAAATAAATAAATAACTTATGTTTTTCATTTTCTTATATCGCATTCACTCCACAGACTGAATGAAAAAACGAAATAGACGTATGATAATTTAAATTTTAAAATAATAATATGAAACTGTTAATTTTTTGATTAAGCTATATTCCCAACCGCGTTTACTTGAATGACTGTTTTGTTATTTTATATATCTCTGAAAATGGAAAATCATTCGCAAACAAACCTCTGCATAAAATTATTTTGTAAGTGTATATTTCCTGATTCAGTTGGATTGCAAGATAATAAGGTCATGTAAATGCATAGCAAACTTGGAGTGTGTTAATAAATTTTCGGATTGCAATGCTTTTATTCTAAAGTTGGATTATTCTTTCAAATTTATTTCCCGTTTTATGAAAACTTACTTCTAGAATTCAGCGAGTTTTATTATTGGTTAGTACTGCGGACTTATTTTCTAGTTTGTAAAATAAATACACAGCTTAAGTGAATATTCCTTGTTCATTAATATGAGCAAAACATTTTCATAAATTTAACGTTTATTAAAGGGCACGTTTCATGAGTTAGTCTGTTTAGTTTGCAATGTTAAAATAGTAATATATAACATCTGTATAACCATCTTTTATTATAAAGCGCATTTCTCTAAAGAACTTCTAAAATTCACAAGATTATATATCTGCTGCTAAAACTGTGGAACTTTATTTAAGAGCTGTATTATGATCTACATATATGAAATTATCCTCTTTCAATTTTCCCGTTTTCACTCCACTTTCGGTATGAGAGACGTTTCATTAATTAAAACAACATGCATAATAAATATTTCAGCTGGGATGCTGGGAATTGCAGTTGCAGACTCTATTTTTCGGCGCTAAAAATTCCAAAACTATTAAACTCTGAATTTTTCATGCCAAACATTATTCAGAGGAAGAAATGTATCATATACACCAACCATCGCCTTTAATGGCATTTAGTTTTATTTGCTGTATAGTCTTCTAAATAAAGATTTGCAAAGTTCTTTACATTCGAAAAATATTGAGAAAGTAAATAAATCTCGTGTATTTTGCAGTTACTTTGATGTATTTCCTTTTACTCCTAAGGTCCGATCAAAATAAATTATGCATATCCCAAATATTTATTACATCAACATTATATGAGCACACGATAACTCACCATGAGCAATTGCTAATGCACACTTATGTAAGGTTATCAATTCATATGACGGCCATTTACAGATTTACTGAATATTCTAACTCTACTAATCCTATAACTACTTGTTAAGGTCACAAACAAAAACAAATAAATTTTAGAACGTGAGCTCTTAGTAAAATACAGTTGAGCCTTGATTTAACGAATTCATTGGGACCCACAAACCCGTTCGTTAAATCGAAGCAATTCGTTAAATCGAATATTAATTTTTGTGAAGAGTATGGTATAAAAATATCAATGCAAAATATCCTTAGATATAGGTATGAAAAAAAGAATGATTATTGCTTACTAACATCTTAAAAATTATAACTTATACGCTAGGTGACTCAACTTTAAACTAATCTATATTTTGTAATGTTACTTGCTCTTAAAACTTAATATATAATACAGACATACTTATTCGAACTTTGGAAATAAATATTTGATAGTGCTTTAATTTGACTTTCCAAAGTTCTTCGTTTATATTTTCTAACATCATAAGAACAATATAATCCTCTCGTGAGACAAAAAAAAAAAAAAAAAAAAAATTAAATCGTTCAAGCTGAAAAACTGCTTCTTGGAATGTCACTCTTTTTAATTCAATTTACGTTTTTCCGTCATCTTCGCTGCTTTCAGAATCTCCATTCTCTTTCCGTTCACTATCGCAGGTACTGTACAATTTCTCTAAGATTCTGTAAAATTTCCATTACTAGGCACATCTTCCCATCCAGCCACTTGATTATGGTTATCCACGGCGTAATTGTAAATAACTGTTTCTGTATCGCTGTCTTCTTGCTTCATTTGGAGAAATGAGAGAAAAAAAATATTGTATTACACACTTGAATCTTTCAAATTTTGAATCTTGCCAATAAGTATGTCTGTATGTAAGTTTTAGCTTTGTTACGAATTTTATTTCAGTGATTATTATTCGTTAAATCAAAGCTAAAAATTCGTTAAATCAGAGTATTTTAGCACCCTTTTTTGTCGGGACAAAAAAAAAAAAAAATATTCATTAAATCGGAGAATTCCTTAAATAAAAGTAAGTTAAATCGAGGTTCGACAGTATTCCATTAACACATACAGATCTTATTATAATATACATATATATTAAATTATATCTTCTTATTTCCGACGCATAACCTGTCCACCTGATTATATAAATTACGACTGAGCAATTCTAATTTAATCAACTACATCCTTATCATAAATATGTATATTTTTAAATATTTTACACAGAACTACTAGATGGGTCATTTCGACACCAAATCAATTCTTTTTTTGTCCAAAACATTATGAAGTGAAAAGTTACGGTTCTTAATTTCATGCCATTGTTCATCCGTAAAAAAACAAGGTTTTAGCTGATATTTTTTACATTACTAATAAAATATTAAATAACCCCAATTATTTATTACAATGTCAGCTTTTTGTTTTTAACAAATAAACATAAAACCACGGAATGGGTTATTTTGATCCAGAATTTCACACAAGTATGAAATATGCAATTCAAATTAAATACGTGTCACAATGCCATATTGACAATATAACATTGTTTTTGCAATGCAATGTGAATTTTACAAGTCAATTCAATTTTACATATTCCTCAAGTGCCACGGCTCTTGCATAAAAGCAACGAATAAAATACAGTTATTTAACTGTAATATTCTCTTTTAATAGTGGAATTATAGTAAAAAAGATAACCAGGATTACTGAAATCCCCAACTATTTACCACGCTGAGACTATCAAAGTACACAATAGCTTACATTAATGCAGGCAATAACTTTTCCCAGGCCAGTCGCCAAAGCACACTGATAACGTTATCAATTCATACGACATCTGCTATAGATTTACTCAGCATCGTAACTGCATTAATCCTATCTGTACTACACAAGGTTGCTACTCCAAC
This sequence comes from Cheiracanthium punctorium, assembly GCA_038373885.1. NCBI lineage: Eukaryota > Metazoa > Arthropoda > Arachnida > Araneae > Cheiracanthiidae > Cheiracanthium > Cheiracanthium punctorium. The sequence goes on along the minus strand of JAWZYV010009161.1, from coordinate 306,222 downwards.
AAAAACAAGCCAATATCACTAGATAACCTCGAGCCAGAAAAAAAAAGAAGTATAGTAATTGCACCAAACACATAGAGCCTATCTACAGCGATAAAAACCACCACCTTGGATGGAAAACTTTCGGCGATATCTCTTGTTGTGTAGTTTTCCCATGACGTTGCTCTATATTACAGGGTGATGGATCACGATGAACCTCAAATATCGACCTCAATATCCAAAGGAGTGGTCCAGAAAAATGGTGTCGGATCATCCATTAGTTTTGTATGGAACTGTCTCAGTCTGGAAACCTATTTATCACCAGCGCTGCGGAAGATGGGTGCCAAGTGTGGACAAGTTTCTCCCGGTAGGGAATTTCCTGGACAGGTGGTTTTTCGGATATTTTGAGACTTCGGGATAATATTAATGTTTAGCAGGAAGGTGCTGTACTAAGTGGGCTCTCCTGATTTCAGAGGCAGGATATTTTTTAATTGTATTCGGTTTGTAAATTTGAAAATGTTTTCTATTTAAAAGTTGCAAAGTAAGAATTGACAAGTATGCTAAAATGTTTCTGTAGCAATGTGGAGCCATTTTAAATAATTATTTAAAAATTAAAGCACGTGCATTAAACCACTGTGCATTTGTATAATTATAAAATTTTAAAGGTTTTTTTTTTATTGTATAATTTAATGCAATGTTTATTAATTTTTTTTCCTCAAAACGTTTTCATATTCTACTGTAAATTCTTTTAAAGTATAATTACGAAGAAACGAAATTTGATCAATTTACATGGCAGCGTACATTTTTCATCTGTTCCAAAAACATGTTAATCGTCATAAGTTTAATGTAATAATCAATTATGAGAATAATATTCAACTTACTTAAAATAACAAGCCAGAGTTTCGAATTATTTTAATAGAAACGAAATGGGTTTGTGACTAATAACTATTGATGATTTCGAGATTATTTGAATTCCGAGAAGACGAATAATCCCAGAGGCAATTAAAGGTTGAAGTACTAAAATTATAACAAAACACACACAAAAAATTGATTTACATATTAATATGATGGAGCTGTCGCCACTGGGCAGCATTTCCCCTACAGAACTGAGACGAAGAGAGAGCTGATCAGAACCAAAACAAACTGAAGAGAGCGCAGGTGTATGCTTCAAGAGATCTTAACCTTAATTGTGTGAATATATACGTATGAATAATGTTTTTACGTAATATGTGATTAATAAAGTTGCTGTTTTTTATAGAAAAGCCTGATGACTCCTGAAATCAGAAGCAGAAGCCCAAAAAAGAGAGTGGAATAAATGTATGTGATACCTTCCCATACTCTTGTAAAAGATCCGCTTAAATATACGTACATTAAGAAGAATTCACTATCAGTGCACATACTCGCAGGAATAGTAGGTTACCCAGGGATGACACAGAATCACATGAAAGTTTGAGGTCGTAAATATCTTCTTGGATCTATACAAATTACTTTGGGAGGACTGTTGAAGTCTTCATCCAAATCATAGTTCGGTTTTACAAAAAAACGCGCTTATGTCCTAGAATTTTGACCATGAAATGGAATCTATTTAAACTACAAATTATTGCCAGGTACTTTTCGTCGAAGGCCAATTAATTTAGGAGGAACCTCTGTAAAAATGTCCAGTAGTTCTGCACTACGGTAGTGACCAATCTGCTTTTTTAATAAAATTATAAAACTGTAAGTACTCCCCAAGAAAATTCAGAAAAATTAAATTATTTATAATGAATAAATTAAGAGCTAATGATTGTCTTACTTTATTGCACTCGCGTTCAATATATTAGAAGCATATTTGCGTATACTAAATCACAGAGAAAGTATGTATGTTTTTGGCGCAATTAATAATGTCGTCGTTGGAGCAGACATCTTCATACCTATCGTCACAATCACATAATTACTAACATATCGCTGCAGAAACCACTTGGCAAGTTTCCTATTTTGTCAATTGACAGCAAATATTACTCCCCCCTCCGGAAAAAAATACAACGGTGGTGAATTCCCCCACGCTCCTGTTCCAATATCAGAAATTTCAATCCATAAAATCAGAAACTGCCTGAAGAATACAACGCTCATTACCATGGTAATGTGATTTTCTTTCAGTCGAGAAGAAACTATTCTCGGTGAGGTTTTGTCATGTTTATGCTAATTCACAATGAAAGTCGACAGCCTCTGCAAAATATATTCTAACAAGGGCAAGACAAAATGTGGCTTTCTTGTTATTCGACAGCCTGTTATTGGAGGGGAAGAAGAATATACTCTATGCATATTAAATCCTCTTCATTCAGCGGAAGAATACTGAAGTGGGAAACTTGGGGGTGCAATTTATGTTTTCAAAGAGTGAAAGATGGTCTTTTTCTGGAGTGGCTTCCTTTGAAAGATCGAGAGTATAATAGAAAGTTTTTTTCCTCAGTTTTTTTCGTTCATATATTAATACATATTAAATGAATGTATATTTATATTTTGTAAGAATACATTCCTTAACATTATTAAAATTTATGTTTAGTCCTGGAAAATTTTAAACATATTTGCAAGTAAAAATGTTAAAGTAACGGAGGCAAACGCTTATATAAATAAATAATATGTTTTATGACGGCTGCATAGTATATTTTATCAGTAACTGCATGTTAAATATTGATATTTTAAAACTTATTATTCTATTTTTATCTAAATTTGAGACTAGTTCAGATAAAACCACTTCTTTGATTTTACAATTTCGTTTTCTTTATTCAATTTGTGAAAAGTGCTTTAAATTTGCCAAGTTTGTAATAAATATATGGATTTTGTAATTGATTTCTCAAGACTATTTTAGAAAAAAAAATAAATTCCCTTAAAATATTATTGTCAGTAGCATTTAAGCAAATGTTCTTAAGAATAAAGAGTAGTGGGATGAACAAAATAACTTTTAATTATTTGACGAAAAAATTTCTCGTTCATACTTTTCCATATAAAATTCATTAAATTAACTTGATGTGCAATATACCGTAATTTTAATTTTAAGTTATGTTATTAAGTTGTCCAATAAGTTATTTATTGTGTTAATTTTTTATGGAATGATAAGTATAAATGATTATTAAAATTCAATTTGACTATATTGAGTTACATGGCATCTCACGCTTATTACAGTGTTGATTATTTCATGTTCCTAAAGTTAGAATAGCTTCCTCATAAATAACAGTCTTATGTAAAGTTTACTTACTTCAAAATCTATTTAAGTTTCAAAATTACTCGAATAAAAAACTAACTGGATGTACTAGGTTAACTGTGTGAACTAACTATTAACAAGTTTTTTTAATGTTGCATTTTTTTAAAAATTTAAGCATATCTTTTGATCCCAAACAAATTTTTACGGGCCATTAGGCTTTTTTTTTTAATTTTTATTAAACTTACGATGGATAAATTATAAATAGTTTAAATACTGTAAAATGTTGACTTACGGAAATTTTCTTGTAAACTATTTTTAAATCCGTGTTTTGATTTTTTTAAGAAATAAAACTGTTTATAGTGGTAAAACTGAGAAGAGCTAGGAGCACACCTCTTAAAACAAACTCGAAAGTTCTAGAAGATAAATTATAGGTCATCTGGAAGATTCTTAAACATTATAATTAAATAAATATAATCCAGTGCTTGGTTACTTAATCTAAAATTTATGAAAGTTGCAAAGTAATTTATCATAATCACTTTGAAGGAGATGACAGCAACACGTATAACTTAGGGAACACGCTTTTAATTATCTGGAAAAAATATCGAAATACTTTTGACTATAATCATACAGTATCTCTGACTGAATAGTTCAATTTTATGGAATAGGTTAAACATTAAGTTAATAACACTACACTGTTTGGGTCATGTACTATATTATTTCTTATTTTGGGGATATTTATTCAGATTTGAAATTTAGAAAGATGATTGTACGAAGTAATAAAACTTGTTTTCAAGTATAATCTTTTACATATTTGCCGTTTTGCGTGGAAAAAAATGCCACAGTAAAAGGTATGAGTATGTGTGTGTGTGAGCATTAAGTTAACAGAGTATTTTTTTTTCTTGCTAGAGCGTATAATATTTGAATAAGCATAGAAAATACCGGTGAAATTATTTTTTTTTTTTACGGTCAAACGTTAATTCTAAAATATATCTCTGTAAACTGGTGTACACTTATGGGGAAAGGAAAAAAATAAATATTTTAACAGGTTTTCACGCTACTTTACTATTGAACGTAAAGTGGAGGTTGTACTATTGAATTTCATGGAGATATTTTTGCTAGGATTAAGAGGTTTAGATTTCTCTAAAACATAAAAACAAAATGCAATTTTAATTTCAGTTTTCTATAACATAAAATTTCGAATAGAATTTCACAATAATGCGCACAAAATGTTTTAGCTTAGAAACAAAGCAGACGATGCAAACAAATACATAAAATGTAGAATGTTAAAAATAAATATAAAACGTTCCCTTTCTAAGTTAAAAAAATATCTATTAAAGATTATATATAAATAGTACAATTTCAACGGATAACTGTGAGAAACACAATACACAAATTTTTAATCATCGTTTTTTTTCAAAAAGCAATGTATTACACATCAAATGAACAAAGATGACATTTGAAAAGATGTATGTATAATAAATGCATTCAACACAATAATAAAGTATCGTTAAAAGAGTTCATTATGCATTAAACACATTATACTTTCTTTTCACTGCCAATAACGTAAAATCAGAGGCCTCAAAAACATCCCCTTTTAAACATACCTTACCATGAGGTCTTAAGAAATAACACGATGTCATTTGCTAAATAACAAAAGTGTCTAAAAGTAACTACCTGAAGAACGTACTTTGAAAAGAAGATTTACATATTGATCTCTGATGTATCTCTTTAAAAGCTTTTGAAGAGAGATAAGAACATGAAAAACGACACGCGGTGCCATCATTTTATCCTTAAAGAGCGTTGTAAAGATCGACAGGAGTCTAGTCTTTTCCAAGGGAGTGAAAAACAAACAAAGATGCTTCAAAACTTGATGTTAAGACGTATACGTGTTCATTTGCAAGAAATTTTAGTCTTTGTGAAAGAAGGACCTAATTTTACTTGGTGTGAACATTTTATGTTACTATTCAGTTACAATATGTAGTTTTTGGTTTGTTATAAACAGGGAAATAATATGATCAAACTCATTCGACATATTTCGAAACATTTTAACCCTTTATGCGTCGAAATATGAAGTTTTGAAAATTGTTTACTATAATGGTTAAAAAAAAATGTATTACAAACATGCTGAAATTTATTTCGTTTTGCAGTTTTGCAATTAATGCGAAAGTTTATTGGCCAAAACGCGTTTCTCTGTAGCATATAAAATTCTTATTGAAGTGTTTGTTATCAGCTTAAGATGAGAAGTTTTTAAACACTTATTAGCATTTTTGTAGGATTTACTTAACAAAAAACATCATAACTCCTGCAATAACCAATAGTGCGTCTACTGAAGGAAAAAATACAGTTTTGTGTTAAAAGATTAATCAAACTTTTACAAACTTTTTAGGAATAAAAAAAAATATCTGTATGATCAATTTATATAGCTTTATTTCGTACGTCGCAGATATACAAGACGAAGTCATAAAAAATGAATGAAGTTTGCCGAAATTTTAGAAAAATAAAATTATATTCTGGTGATAGTTTTCGTAGGTTTTTATTAGCATTAAGTATATATGTTACCAGCTGTTTCTGCTAGTTATTGTCGTACATTATTTAGGTAGGTATCACTGATTATGCTAGGTAGTTGACGGCTATGCCAAATATTAATTGAGGTTTATACAGGGTGAAATCATCTCTTACTTTCGAATCGAAAGCCTTTCTAAGAATATATCTAAGTCTCATTCTCAAAGTGTGTGAGCGCCTTCGTGCGAAAGTTAACATAGATGAATGTAACATTGTAGAAGCCAAGGAACTATAGTGTTATAAATGTAAGTTCAACGTTTCACCAAATAACCGGTGAAATGAAAGAGTTATAACCAATGTCATATACGTTCAACCATATTAATGGCTCCCCGGGAAATGTCTTATAAAAGTCAAGTACCGATTGAACCCAGATTTCGGTTCAACTGAGAAAAACAGAGTTTTCCGTTGAACTAACATGGCCGCCGTTGGCTCGTGTTAGGAGGTTAGCGGCGATTATAAAAAATAAGAAAAACTGCTTCATGAATTCTTCGGAAAGAAAAATCTTTCGAAAATGGAAGAAAGAACATTTGTCAAATAATATAGGCTGTGTAAAGGAGTTACCACATTTGACATCGAATAAACGCGTTTGACAGCAATATCTATCTATATTCATTTAAATGAGAACACAAACTGATTATAGCTCACAACTCATCAATATTTTTGAGTTACTATTACTTTTCTAAAATCACGTGTAAAATACCAGAGTTCAATGTTCTATTTTTAACAAGATTTTTTTAATTGGAAATAGACATAAAAGAATGGTATATATAATTTGTTTTTGCTAAAAAATTTTGTCAATTGTAAATAGATAGGTAGTATCGATATAGATGCAGATATTCTTGTTATTATTTCATATAGACAAAATATTTTGATGAGTCGAGATAAATACTCTGCATTGATTTGCAATTCGGAAATTGGATGGTGTATTATCGGTGGATGTGGTGGGTTATACAGTAACTAATACATCTATAAAAGCTTTTTTTTTTGTTTCAATAGTTACTTTCACTAAAAGTGCAAATTACGTAGATTTAAAACTTAAAATGATTTTCAAATAATTATTGCCGAAAATGTTTTACATATACATTATTTCAATTTTACAAATGACTGCCAATCTCAAAAGTTGTCCATTCTAATTACTAAAATACATTTCAGGAGGGAATCACTTAGCTTGTAAAACAAACAATAAAAAATAAATAATGTTTATGCGCAGCATTTCAACGATGATTATTTAAAAGCCTTTCAATACATTAAAACAGCACTTTAAGCTTTACTGGACAGGCACGTTCAGGCTATTTGAACCTCAAGACACAAATACAGGGTGGCCATAATTAAACTGCAAGTGTTCAAGGGGGGGCTGGAGAGAAAACTACCAGGAATATTCCAGTGAAACTTGGTTTCTACACGTTTCAGAACATGCGCAAGTCAAATATGCAATTAAAAAAATCGCCATTTTCACCCGATAGATGGCGCTATATCGTGTTTCAATGCTTATAGACGTCATATATGCAAATTTTAAATCCACCGAACAGTGCAAAACCAAGACCTTAGTGAGTAATGGTCAATCATCACTCTAAATAAGAAGGATCGTGCATTGTTAGTGAAGACATTCTATCTGAATGGTAGCAATTATTCAGGTACTCTGAAAGAATACCGGCGTATGAAACGATTAAAAAGAAATCCAATGAGTGTCAATGAGAATAAATAATGGTTTAATTGTTTTCGAAAGCGTCTTTATGAATGGTTTAATTTGTGATCTTAACTTACGTTAATTTTTGATTACATGTTACTGTAAAAATTTAATTACTGAAGCGAATTGTATGGAATTTTGATAAACTGTAAATGATGTTTTATATGGTTTATATGCCTCTTAGAATGCCATTATGCTCTGTCTATAGGTTTTGGAAGTTGTATATGCCGCCGGTGAGCTTTGAAATACGGTACAGCGCCATCTATCGGGTAAAAATGACGAATTTTTATTTTGCATATTTCACTTGCGCATGTTCTGAAACGTGTAGATACCAAATTTCACTTGAATATTCTCTGTAGTTTTCTCTCCAGAACCCCTTGAACACTTGCAGTTTAATTATGGCTACCCTGCACTTTAGTTTAAACCAACAAACACACATTTGGCAAAACTAAACTTTTCATAAAAATAATTTCATTCGTGTATATGCATTTAATCGCCCGAGGATAGTTCAAGGCTTTGGCAGAACAAATTTTGAATCAAAATTGACAGCTTCTGTGATTAAAATGGAACTCCTGCAATCGATAGTTTTGTCCCGACAATATACAAAGAAGCATGAAAGATGGAATATTCACTTGCGCATGTTCTGAAACGTGTAGATACCAAATTTCACTGGAATATTCTCGTAGTTTTCTCTCCCGCACCCCTTGAACACTTGCAGTTTAATTATGGCCACCCTGTACTTTAGTTTAAACCAACAAACACACATTTGGCAAAACTAAACTTTTCATAAAAATAATTTCATTCCTGTATATGCATTTAATCGCCCGAGGATAGTTCAAGGCTTTGGCAGAACAAATTTTGAATCAAAATTGACAGCTTCTGTGATTAAAATGGAACTCCTGCAATCGATAGTTTTGTCCCGACAATATACAAAGAAGCATCAAAGATGGAATATTAAAGTGCAATTCACATTTATTTTTCGAGGAAAGTTTGTTTGATAGCGAAACAGGCGTGCTCTTCTTGCTTTCCCCTTTCCATTAGTATCGTGTGACACGAAATTGAATATAACAAATTGATACCCCAGGTTGTCTTAGTTTTGTTTGATGGGAGAGTGAAAATTCTTCCTCATTACTGCTGAGCTCTTTCATCATGTCGAGTTAAAAAGGAGCGCCAAAACGGCAACTGCATATTTTCATACCAACAGCATTCTCTTTTTTGGAAGAGTGCGGATTCTTTGAAGAATAAGTTTAGAAAATGCTTCACGCAATAAAATTAAATACAGACCTGGTCGACAATTGTAAATTAAAGAATTCAAAGAAGCCATATACACAATTCTGTCAGTGGAATAAAAAAAAAATTCTGCATATTTGGAAATTTTTAAGGAAATCTACTTTATACTAAAATTCACATTTTATTAATGCGCATAACAGTCTGATTTTGGGCATATCTTTATAGTTTACATCTATTAATAATACAGTTCTATATTCACAAGAAAACGTTGCAAAAGATTTTTTTAAAAAATAATGTGCATAATAATTTTAAAAGACAGTTTCAGTATAAGACAACCACACTTTCAGGTTTATATACCTTCGTTTATGTATTTTGTTTACTATCAATTACATATATCATAATTGAGTACCCGTTCTACGCAGGGGAAAACTGGCATTTCATTTTACCCATGAAAATTAGAAAAATAAATTACGAAAATTCAGGGAAAACGAAACATTAAATTACTAATAACATTTAGCATTATAATTTTTTATAAGTTGATTTGAAGAGTCTAAAAGAATAAATTGCATAAGAATTAATGTAATTGTTATATCTGCATACGGCTCTGGACATGTGGCTTTTTGGAAGGGAACCAACCATATTACTACATCAACAACCGAGATGCACTTTGGTTTTGATTTTAATTTAGGTTCTGAGCAATGTTCTTAGCTCATCATAATAGCATTGCTCTATTTCTCAAACAAATTGTAATAAATTATAATAAGTTAATTTAAACTTTAAAAAAAACAATTCTTGACGTTACATTCTGTAAATTATAGCATAAGAAATACTTTGTGCATTCAGTCAAGTACCTCGACGTAAAAAACGTGCGAAAATTGAAGAAAGAAATTAACAAACAGTAAACATTTTCGACGAACTTAATGCTTTCAAATTCAGTCCACCTATTCCGAAATTGTAAAACTGGAATTTAAACTCGCAGTTCTTCGTATTATAAATAAGAAATTAGCAACAAGCTTATTGTTAACGTCAGCAGACTCTCGAGTTAATGTCATTGTTTACTTAATCATTTTAAGCAGACGAAAGTCCACCGTAAACAAAGTAATTGAGTTTTAAGTAAGAGGGTTTAACTCCTTGCTCAAATCCCATTAGTCCTTAATGGTACTGGAGTTAACAACAAAATATGGCGCAAGAGAGCACTTAGAAATGCAATTGCAAGAATAATTCTCCAACTTGAAATCCGATTTTATAGACACTTAAAAGTTCTTGGATTTGAATTTGTAAATTCCCTGTTTTTCTCAGTTTCCTGACATTAAGCTGCTTGAAATGGCTTTTCGAAGATATTAAAGAAGTTTTATTTACATGAAAAATAGTAGTTTCTGAAAAAGTTTTTTTTCAACTGCATTTAAATATTTCGTTGAAACTAAGAAAGTAAATGCAGCATTTATTTTTATTAGTGCTTCTTAATATTGATTAAATAGATTCACCTGTTTTATTCATACTCCAGCAGTTCACAATAATTTCCCCAAAGATTGAATGCGTTTCATTGAGGGTGAAATAATGGACTTTCCCAGCTATAACTGATAATGCAAACAGATGTGGATATATTGCCTCGGTATTTATGTTTACCATATTATTCACGCCCTAAAATTTTGCAAATAACAGCTAGCATTAATAGATTATTTACAGAAACGTACAAAATACCGTGTTAACTTGCGTAGTATCCGCACTAGCATAATAGTCGTACAACCATTCTAAAGCAGAAAAAATAGTCAAAATACCTCATAAATGTCGCAGACGAGTATTTGACCTTCATATAGAATATAGAAAAAATGTCTTATACACTTCTCCATGAATAATTCTCATAATGGAGTCGTCTGTTCTGTCATTTTCACTGACGTTCTCAATGGACTCGTCTGTTCTGCCATTTGACGAAAATACTATTTAATAAACAGCACATATTCCGAAAATATTTGGTTAAGTATTAATTGTATTACAATGTATTTTGTATACCAGTAATGTTTTAGCATTCGAATTTTTAATAAAGTGGTCTATATTTCCCTGCATAATAGTAGCGCCCAGACATTCACAATGAAAAATTGAGGAAAAAAGTATGACTATTACGCGAGTAAACACTGTTATAGTTCTGATACGTTACGGTCTTTTATATTGATCACTTAAAGTATGTTTTTGAGATACCTTTCAAGTTCCAATTTTCATAATTGTCTTTCGAAAATAACGTGTGACGCATTAATTATTTTAGAACAGCGGTTCCCAACCTGTGGAAGGTTGCCCCTTGGAGGGGGGGGGGACAAAAACAGACAAAGTGCAAGTGTTAATGCATGTTTTAAATAAACATCTTATTCATTCTTATTTTTACTCCAAAACATATGTGTTTAAATGCTTATTCGAACTTTAAGAATAACATTCTTTGGTAAAAAGGGCGAATAAATGTTCATTGTTGCAGAATAAAATACTTTATTTATGCTCCGGAGTATGAGGGGAGGCACAGTGTTAAAAGTATAGAACAACTGATTTAGAAGTGGAAACAAAATAGTTGTAATGCAACTTTGTATATTCTGAATAATTATCTTAAATGCATGCCATAGACATAAATCTATATGAGGGAAAATAAAATTATTATGGATTTTCGAAGTTTATCACAGAATGCCTTTTATTCCTGCTGTGCCTGTGTCTTACTGAATATGAAAATTTTGTACACTTCTGAAAAAAATTTTTAATTCTTTCTTATATATTTGACATAAGCCATATAAGACCAATGAACATTTATTTAGAGAGAAAAAAGAAAAATAATAATTGCTCAGCTCGTAGTTTTTTTTTTTTTTTTTACATAAATGAAATGACATAGTTTTAAAGTTGGTTAAAACAGAAATCCTTGAACAGCTGCAGTTATAAAATTTTTTGTATTTTAATAAAAAAATAAATTAACTTGTATTGCAAGTATCAAAATTTATACTAGCGGTAATAAAGTATATTAATTATGAACTATCATGGTTCATGGATAATAAGAAATGGATATTACTAGATTCTACATATAATATGTCTCTAAAGTAGATTGTTTCATTTAACACTGCAATTTGAGATAAGAATATAAGTGTAATTTGAACTCAAATTACAAAATTTCGAGAGATTTATATATCGATTTTTCCTGTGCATTATTTCTCCGTTTAAAGGAGTTTCTAATGATTTTGTTACAGAAGTTTTAAAAGCCAAGTTGATTAAAATTTTATATAATGTTAATGAATTAAAATATTTTTAAATGCAGGAACAACTGAAAATAAAAAATGTCACACTTTTTATGAAAAATTTAGCAGGTATGTAAGTAAAATTAAGATTAGGTCTACTCTTTTGATAACTACAAAACAGAAAAATGGGACTTGTTGATGTTTTTTTTCCCGCTTTATATAATTACATAGCTTTCTTGACACATTTCTTTTGTTTAAAACCTACATTATAAAACCGTTACGAACCATAACAAAGTTAATCATAATGGAAGTAAACGGTTTTCATTATTATTAAAAAATAACTTTCTTTTCTATAATTGTGTGTTTTGTAAAAATACAGCTAGTTCTTCATCTGTAATCTCGAAACCAATTCTGAAGCCAGCACGGTGGAAGTAGATTTTATTTAAAATTTCGTTGGAATGCTTTTAATCATTTTAAAATTCATGATTTTCGACAAAAACAGAGTAGATATTACCAAACTTTATCACCCTTGTCTCGTCATATGCATGTTTGACGGATATTCTCTTTAACGGACTTCCACAACTCAATTGCAAAGCGTTTTGGAACACAAAAGACGAAAGCAAAATGCCGAATATATTTATTTTATCCCTTTCCCAGTCGGAATTATCATCACAAAGTCGCTTCTCGTATTTCACTTTTAATAAAGCTTTCGAATTTATTACGTCATCTTCCGGCGCCCGCGTATGCAAATAAGCTGATCATGCCATCTCACGCCGTCTCCGTTTGCTTTGTAGATGTTCAGTTTTAAAGTCATTTGGGATCCTGCCAACAGGCTGGGGAGATTCTGGCCCTGCAATGAAAGTGGACTGAGAATGGCGAACGTTTTGTTAAAAATGAACTCAGTTTTAGAACACAGTTACAGGATAAAGGATTTTTAATGTTGCGTCAGTAAAAATAATTTTAGATTCCGCAAATTCTTAATAGAAAAATATTGTAAGCGTAGAAAAATATGCGGGATAGCGTACCCTTGAGTGTCTAAGATGTTTTAGAATAATAAAACAATAAATGTGATGAGGGCGATTATGCCCTGCCCAGAATGAATCTTAGATTTATAATGTTGTCGTGAATATGTGAAGAAATATACTTTTTCAAAGGTTTTCATTCGTAATTCTTTTAAATGTTTCAATTGTGGTTCAAAAAGGCGGTATTTTTAATTGCTTTTGAATAGTTTTTTGTTGATCATCAAGGATTGTCGGAGATACAAAAATGCGGGCTATTGCCAAATATGCATCAGGGCTGAGTCACAGTTTTCTAAAAGTATTCATAGAAAAAGAGTGCTATTGTACTCAATCATCAAAACTGACGCATAATTTACTACATTTTATGGGGAAATAAATAAAGAAATTTCGGTTAAGATGTTATGAATTCGAAGCGATAAATTGATATTTTATTATTTTTGTTATTCTATTTATATCCAACCATACTGTTTATTTTTCTTTCGTTATTCTATTTATATTCAACCACACTGTTTATTCCCCGAAGCCCTATTGCATGCCTGTTACTACTTTAAAATAAATTTATACTCGATAAGCGCTAACATAACTTCTTTTCGGACCTCTTATACAGGATGTACAAAAAGTCCCTGACTCATTTCAAAATTAAATATAAAATCCCCTACTTGGGTTACGAGATTGCGGTTTGTATCAAAACTCATCCTATGATGAAAAGTTTTGTTTATGCAAATAAAAAAATATTTCCAAATTTCACCCATAGACGGCGCTGTAGAAACAGTAAAACAATACTCACTATTAAATAGTCAGAATTTTTATTTGGTGAAGCAGATACCAGCATAACCAGCTACCATACTTCAATATGTGCATCTGATGTAGCTCTAACCACATCCAAGCGGTACTCAATTTCACTCCACGCATTCGGTAGTATTGCTTGAGGTTTTGATTGAATTACCTGTGTGATTCACCTCTTTGTTTCTTCGATATCAGCCACAGGAGAGGAGTAAACTTTATCCATCTTATACCCCCACAGGAAGAAATCAAGAGGGGTAATGTCTCAAATTAATTTTTGTCCTTATAATGATATAGTTGAAAAATAAATAAATAAAATAAAAATGGAATAATAAAATAAAATAATATTAAAAATTGTAGAAAAAGCAAAAACTTATTTCGAAGTAAACTATCGGTGATTCTTTCGAAACAAACAAACAAGTAGCGATACTTTCCATTTAATTAATTAAAAACACATAATTATTTTTAATTTTAAATTATTTAAATGTAACACCGAACATTTATCATTATTTTTCAATACACTTATTTTACATCATGTAATAACAAACATTTTATTTTAGTCTTTGAAAACTAAGCAAACACTTATATGGCCCTGAAATTTCTTATGATTTTCTCAAAATTTATGTATTTAAATCATGATTCAGTGAAATCAATAAAGAAAGAATATAAATAAATAAATTTTAAAAAATATTAAAATTGATTAACACAAATGAAAATACAAGGGAAATGGATCGGAATATTTATCGGGATGCACATACTTTTTGCAGAGTATATTTTAATAAAAAATATATGCTTAAATAATTTAAATCAATTCCAATTGTTTACTGTTACTTATAACAGTATCACATATTGTTGTCCAATCTTCACTAAAGGAAGGTATGTCTGTGTCTACAGACACAGACATACCGCAGCCAACTCTTCAAAACGAAGTCCGGCCAACTTATGCAACATTATCGAATCCTATTTTGAGTGCATAGATTCTCAGATATTGTTTTGCAATGACATATTGAGATACGTTTTAATCAAATTTCCAAAGCGTGACATTTTTCAACACACCTGAGTAAAAGAAGTCTAAGAAACGTGGATAACTTGTCACGTTTACCGTGCAAAAAAATCTAGGCACCAATTATTATTTGATCATTAAAATGCAATAGTGAAACGTGATTTTCTGTATAAACATTCATTCGGAAGATCTCTTCCAATTAAGCTGTATTGCGCAAAACTCAAGTATACTGATATATATATATGAGACTTATTTTTATGTAGGGAGATTGCAACTGACCCATGAAATGAAAACCATTAGATTGCAAAAACTAACAACACTTTAACGGTAAGTAATTTTAATAATACACTCTATTTTTTAATTTGCCAAAGTTAATCATTTATTACTACATGCAAATATTTTCTCGTATTTCTTACAAATTGAGTGCATTTTGTGACCATTGTTCGTCGAAAACTAGTATATCTTTCACAGAATACACGTGACAGACATTTATAGTCCTATTTCATATCACATAGTTTCTAATTCATACTACTTCATTTCATTCATGAAATTGACTAAGGCAAGCCCATTTTTGTAGAACTTGGTTAAGAAATTAGAACACCCCAATTTTTTTCTCAGAGTAATAATTAACGGGTAAGTTAAAACGCCGTAGTGTGTGATAAAAGTAGCGTGTAATACGCATGTAATAAATTAACTGGGTTGGGGTGTGCAGTGTTATTCTGAAAAGTTGTTCTTCATTTGTATTTTCTGACATGGAAAATTTGTTTAAGAATATACTTTTCACCCGAATAGTTAAACCATTAATCTATAATCTTTACAATATGTTTATGTTTTATATCCGAGAAAACGTTATGTTTCACGTCACGGTAGGTGAAAGGGTAGTTGTCCGCGCCATGTACAGATGTCAAACCTACTCGATAACGATTTTTGTTTTACGACGGATTGTAAAGCATCTACTTTTTTGTACTTCCGTGCCTGCTAAATATGTCTCCGCAATGTCCAATGCTTTCGAGAGTTTTGTTCCTGCAAACAACACTCCTAACTTGTACTTTTCGAGATTTTCGAAAAAAGTTGATTTTATAAGAGACGTCGTTTTTAAGACCTCTTAATAGACCAAAAAATTATTTTATATAAATAATCCTTTATATCTGAGGATAATTCGATGCAAATGTTAAAGTTTCAACTATGTCTAAGTGCAGAGACTAGAAACGCTCAAAGTGTTCCATCAGAAAATAATGATGATGATAATAACAATAATAATAAAACTGGTGTATAGCAAGTAAAACATTATGTTCTTAATATCAGATGATCTATATAAACAAAATTTGACTTTAGTCTGCACATTCTTGGAATTCAAAAATTTTGCGATTTCTGTCCCTTTTAAGCACCTAGGTATGTAGTATGACCCACAAAAAAAGCTTGTCTGTCTGTCATTCTGTCCGTGACGCTTTCATTGTTCCCGCATCACGCAAAAACGACTGAAGTGAATGAAATGAAATGATAGGTGGTCACTGAACTTAAAATATAGCCGTCGAATTTTTTTAAAATCTTGATTAGATTTTTAGGTTTTGCGATCGTTTCAAAACGCGTAAATTTTTGTTCGAACATGACGTAATAATGACTAAAGCGAATGAAAGAAATTTGGTGACATGATAGGTGGTCACTCAACTTAAAAGATAGGAGCCGATTTTTTTAAAAAACCTTGATTAGATTTTGAGATTTTGCGTAAATCGTTTCAAACTGCTTACATTTATGTTCGAGCAGCACGTAAAAATGACTGAAGCGAATGAAATGAAATTAAGTGCCATGGTAGGTGGTCACTCAACTTTATGAGTCATTTTTTATTAGATTTTGAGATTTTACGAAAATTGTTTCAAACTGCGTTCGGTTCGTGCATCCCGTAATAACGACTAAAGCAAATGAAATGATATTTGGTGACATAATATGTGGTCATTCAACTTAAAATATAGGCTTCTACTTTTTAAAAAATCTTGATTAGATTTTGAGATTTTACGAAAATCCTTTAAAACTGCTTACATTTATGTTCGCGTATCACGTAAAAATTCCTGAAGCGAATCAAATGAAATTGAGTGCTATGATAGTTGGCCACTCGACTAAAAAGATAGGTGTCGAATTGTTTAAAAATTTTGATTAGATTTTCATATTTTGCAAAAATTGTTCAAATTATGAAAATATATATGTATTACTTATAAACCATTGAAGCGAGGGAAATAAAATTTAGTATCTTCCTGGTATTCATTTGAACTATTTGCTTCAAAGTATTTCAATTTTTTTATAGATTTTGAGATTTTGTGAAAATTCAGTATATGTTTGAGCTATTCCTGAGAAATGGGAATGGGATAGAATAAAATTTATGTTGGATGCAAGTTAATTTGAACTCCAGATGCCAAAACAGTAATAAATACTTCATAGATTTTGGGATATTGTGAAAATCTTACAAATGTCTGTTCTCGTATTCCTTGAAAATGGATTAAGAGAATACAATTAAGTTTATCAACATGATCAGCAACCTCTAAAACTAACAAAAAAAAGAAATGAATTTTTCTGAAAAAATAAATTTTTAAAATGTTTATTTGGCTTTTTTGATTTTCTGAAGAATGCTCAAAATGTTTTGGAGGAATAATGCTAAAATATCTACAGTGGATTAAATAAAGTTTGGTTTGATCTAGGAATGACCTCTTGTCTTGAAAAACTGATTCAACCAGAATAAAATTTATTTATTTATGTTTTAACAAAAAAAGTTCTCTATAATAGTCAAATTTACTGATCACTCAGTTACTCCCAAACCTGGAATCTTTTAACGATACACAGAAGTTATAATTTTTATTTCTATACTACGGCTAATATACTATTTCCACTCTTTATACACCTAAAATGTTGACGAAGATTCAAGCCTTTTGAAAAGAGGCATTATGTACTAACACGTCAATGACGGGTACTTCCGCTAGTATTTAATAATACTCAACTTTTCTTTGTATGCTCCCCACCCCTTAAGAAATCAAGATAGTCATGCAATTTTATGTGACAGACGATAATTGTAATAAAAAGAAAATAAGAACACGATTTTTTTCTTTCTTTTTTTTTTTTTTTTTTTTTTTTTTTGGTCGAATATAATTTTTCAGCCGTATTTCATTTTAAAAGGCAAGTTTCGAATAGCAGTAAAATACAAAGCATCAATTTAAAACAAAGAGGCTTTATAAAACTTTCATTGCTATTTTTCTGGGGTAATTTCTCCGCCAGAAGCTCTCAGAAGTCATCTATTTTTATACGACCCCCATAAGTTTTACCCTGATTGGCGGGGCGGAAAGTAAAGCTCTCATGTAGAGATTTTCGAAAAAGTTGATTTTATAAGAGACGTTTCTCCAGCATAGTTGAGTGGACACGATTCAAAGTTTTCAATCGAATTTGTGGTAGAGTCAATTCCAATGCCTCGGATATTTTATATATATATATATATATATATATATATTTTCCAAGATGTGACGTCATATGCACGTTTTAGATATGTTTTTGCAGATTTCGTAAAACAATTCTTGGGTTTCAATACATTTATCCTCCTGGGACAGAGAGATAGAGATACAAAAATCGTGTACCGTACCGTGGATTTATTTTGTCAAACGTACACAAGAAATATGTATAATGATATCAGTTGTTATCGACAGCAGATAATTTTTTTAAATATTGGAATTCAAATCGAAAAATGATTATTTAAAATAACACAAGCATGTTTATATCAGGAAAAGTATGAATCAGTGATATATTATTACAAGAAATAACACAGCGTATTTTGCTTTACAACAAATCAAAGGCAGTATACAGCTTTTGAAAAATTTTTATTGCTTGACTTCAAACATTCCACTGATACACATGTATACACGCAAAAAATGCATTTTTTTATTTAAACATTCCACTATTTTTGAAAGCACGTTATTGAATATTATGTTAAACATTTTAAATTTGCCTTTATTTCTATAATTTTGTTCTTCACGGATAAAAATAAATTTGTGTTCCGTATATTTTCATTTAAAGTAAATATGCATTCAACATGCACACATAACGAATTTGCAAGGTATTATTCCCGGCTTTTTTAATAAAACGCGTACCAAACTAAATTTATAGCAACTTAAAATAATATTTTTTCAGCCTTTTAATATTTCAAACACATCTTTTTTGTAGTGCTTTTAAATATAAATTGCATTTTTTTTCTAGGGAGTAAAATGTATTATTTTATGTTGTATTAAAACAAAACCTTACAGAATTAGGATTTTTAAATAGCTGCCTTTAATGATTAAATGATCATGTTTTTTAACACGTGGCCCGACTTCAATCATTCTTTTTAAATTCGAAAGAGGCTACATTCTGTGTAATCCCATACTGATTCGGTCAAGTTCTGATGCTATTTGCATTCAGAAAACTGTAAAAATATGCATATTTTTATAGTCGCCAAGGTTTTATTCTTTATTCACACACATGCATTACGTGTTCGTTCACTCAGTATATATACGTACATACATACATACATACACATATATATATATATATAGATAGATAGATAGATAGATAGATAGATAGATAGATAGATAGATAGATATAGACATATATATATATATATACATATTGTTTAATTGTACTTTATTTGGCTCACCATCTGTGTTTTTTCCACTTCAGGTTTGTAATTCTTGCATCTGCTGTTACATATTTTTCATGCGGGGTATGTCATATTTTCAGTATACTTTGTGTTTTACTTGTTAGTTATATATATATATATATTGATTCGTAAGTAGTGAATGTGATGAATACATTTTTTTTAAATCTATTTCAGAGGAAATAAAAAAGTACTATATTGAATTAACAATCACCTAACGCTTTATTTTATTTATCAAAGTGACAACATGCATTTAACGTACCTGACACTATAAGCCGTCCAGAAGACGAACTTTCCACAACTTCTCCTGTTAATCTGTTTCTAGTTTGACATTTATAAGTCCTATAGGAGAAGCTGGTCTCAACATTTCTTATATACAATGTTCCCCAGGAGAAAATTAAGTAACGTCCACCTGAAAGACAGAAGAAATTATTCTTGATAAAAATGGCACAGAAAATTGATTAGCTGAAGTAATCCGAGGTATATAAAATATTAGTGAATGCAGATACACAATAATATCACTCATATTAAATTAAATTCACATTATATAACAACAAAAAATGAAGGAATACCAAGGGATATTTTTATAATAGGTGGCCCACTTTTTAGCGTTTAATCTGAACTTTAGAATAAGATTGCTTAAACGCCATGATTGACTCATCAATGGTTGCAGAAATTCCCCCATCTTTTAGTAAGGTGGCAGAAATCCTTTAACCATTGCAGTTGTTGTTTTTTTTTTTCAAATAAAATGATTCTGCACAGGCTTTTATATACCTGCATTTTCTTTAGTCCAATTTATCTAGTTAAGTTTGAAATCAGTTACAAAAATATAAACAATCACTAGTAAAAGAAAGATTGCAAAGGGGTGTTTGAAGATATATTTAAAGTCACTTTACATTCATGGCTAAATGGGCTGTATAATCTCTCTATTCTAAAAAAAAGTAAAGGCCGCTGGCGCTGTCAATAGCTTATGGACCTATCTCCTCCTAAACCGTGGGGATTTGAGTTTCGATTAAGGTGCCGACAGATTCGAAAAATTCCGAGGACCTGCTAAGATGATTTAAATTTCGAAAATCGAATTATTTTAGAAGATATTAATAAAAAACTGAAAAAATAAATATAATGGTTTCCAGATTTGGCATAAAATCATTCATTCCTTTGCAACAAAGCGTTTCCAAGTATGTAGTATCACGTGAAATTGTCAAACATGAAGTAGAAATACACCCATTTCACGCCAAAATAAAAACTACAGGAAATAAGTAACTGAAAATGCGTTACACAAAGTTGACAATTTTCAAATAGTAAGTTCGCTTAGACAACAGGAGTTTAGAATTAGCGATTATCCGTTTTTCCAAAACAGAATAACTAATATCTTGTAAATGAAAAATAATTAAAATGCAGATTATTTTAAAGCCGGTTCGGTCCAGCTGGATTATTTGCTACCAGTAGAAATATTTGGCGGCGTTAACTATGCCATTATAGCAGTTACAGTACACTTTGGATATTTGCTAGCGCGACGAGATGGTATAATTCGTGGTGCTAAGTACGCCAATCTGCAAACAATTATGTAAATGAAAATATGGATAACGGTTTTCCGGTAACCTTAAATGAACAGTAATTATAGGTTGTGAGCATGTGTAAATCGCCAAATAATCAAAAATCGCCATGGGTGGCAAATTCGCAAGGTGTCCAATAGGTTTTACATAATTAAAAATACGGCTGAAACAGATGTTCTGATTTTATTATGCTTTAGCTCCTGATTAATATAACTTTTGAATGTCAACATTAAATATCATTGTGTTTCTGAGGAGTGCAAATAATTTTTCCAGCGATTATAAGCGAAGTCCGCACACCAGGTGGAGTATAGCTCAGGACCAGTACAACACGGAATCCCATAACAAAATATCTTCCGTGTTATGAGGGGGAGGGGATCTGCTGTATTGTGAAGTTTAAATTTTTATGTACCAATGAACCTGCAAGAACCAAGCAATGTGTAGCTCAGTAACATTCTATCTGATCCAATCTTCGGTTTTTGTGTGTTGAAATTATGTCTTTTTTACGAATAAGCCTTATTAGGGACCGAATGCCTCATACGAAAAGCGAGCGTAGCGAGTCTGGGGGCCTTGGCCCCTAGTATGTATAAATTGAAGTTCTGAATAAAAAATTTTGAAAATGAACTTCCTATATGGAGACCCACAAATTCCTTATTATCCAAAACAAGAAAAGAAATGTATTTTTATTTAAATACAATTCAAGAAAGTCAAACAACCATACGCACTCTCAAAATTTATTTCTTCAAATCACGGAAATTTTGCAGCAATCTGTGATGCCGGAACCTTCCCATTAATTGGCGAATATCCCTTTCTTCTTTTTCCTGTCAATTGAAGAGACTTCTTTAGAATTAACGATGATTTTTTCCTTCTTCTTAAGATTTCGGGAAGAATAATTTGCGGAAATATTGCGTTTACAAGGAGTACGAAAATTATTCGTTGAAAAATGACGGATAAATTAGTGTATAAAGACGAATTTTTCCGAGAGTGCAAGATACACAAAAATAGAACTATATGGAAAAAAATAAAGGGTGATTATAGTTCTAGCATTGTTTCTCAAGCATAAAAATCTTTCCTGTAGAATGATTCCCTAAGTCCTTAAGAAGCATATCTAGACTATCTATTTTTTGCCGTTTACATGAATTACGAGGATGATATCTGAAACGGAACTCGGTAACGTATAGATAACGTATACATGAGGAAAAGAAGTCACTCATGAATAAATTTATTTCGTAAAATCCATCCACGTAAGTGTCGTATTGAGGGTGTTAAAAATTAAATAAATTAAAAATTAAAAAGTGTGTGAGTGAAAATATGACAGTGGATGATAACAAAGAACAGTGTCATCCCGCCCGATCTAAAGAATCGGAATTTCTGGCAAACCTTACCGAAGTAAAGTAGACTTCTTTAGTTCTGAGCAAACCTTTACGTAATATTTGAGCATATGTTATTTTATTTCAAGAGATTTTCCCATCAGATTTTTTTTTTTATAAATAAAAATATGAGTTAGGGAAATAATTGCAAATACCTGATATCGATTCTGTAAATATTTTTGTAGTATATTTTGTCTATAAATATTTTTGTTACGAAATATATTTTGTGAATAAAAAACAAAACTTTCAACGCTTGTTCAATAAAATTTGTTAGCAAAAAAAATAATAATCAGAGTTGGGCAGCATCAGAAATACATGTATTTGAAATACATTTTCAAAATACATCTGTATCTTTTATTTTGTATTTTCTCTAGTAAAAAGCAAAGTATTTTGATAATATATTTTAAAATACATTTTCAATGTATCTTGCATTTTCAAAACATTGAAAATGCATTTTGTATTCAGACCTTAATGAATCATAACACCACAGTTTCCTCGGATTGGGAAGCTTGAATGAAAATAATGAAATTCCTTGTATTTATTTTTTGCTCTCTGGATATAATTTACAAGTTTAACTACTCAAGTATAACACATAACTTATGAAATGTTAGGGTCACAATTTCATCTGACCTTTACGTTCAACTAAACAGGAAATTAAACACAAAAAAAACATCCTTCTGCTTAGAATTGTATAAAGATGTTTGGTCTAGGGATTTTTCTATATTGCTGGTAACTCATATACAATTGCAAATGAAGCCAAAAGAAGCCAAAACAATCTTCTGTAGCATTTATTGAAATTTTCTGGGGAACTAAAACTGGGATTTTTCAGTTGCAAATTTAGTCTATTCTCCAATAATATGCTTTTAAAATTTTACATGCATTTTCTATTTTGTGTGTATTTTGAAAATACATGTAGTTTGTATTTTCAATTTTTCAATTCAGAAAGTATTTTGCATTTTGCATTCTATAGTGTTTAAATCAATGTAACTTGTATTTTGCATTGAAAATACATTTTTGATGTATTTTGCCTAACTCTGGTAAAGATGCATGAAGAAATAACACTTTGGAGAAAATACACACTAACTGCTGACGTTGAAAAAGAAAATTTCCTTCCTCTAAAAAAGCTCTATATCTATTAGTGAACCGTACTTAAGAAAAATTAGACAATGCGAAGAGAATTATAAAAATAATAACACTAGTGCTATTTTATTATATCAATTTAAAAGAAACGATTGATTGTGTTCACCTTTTTGAGTGCTGGACAAAGGAAAGAAAAAAACCAACACCAATCAAATTATATCAAACTTGCATGTATATTAGCAATGTTATTTTATTTTCATTGCTCCAAAGCAGAAGATACTGCTGTGCATCCGTTAGTGAGTCGTTCTAAGCAAACAAAAATCTTTACAAGAGAGTAGGAAGGAAACAAAATAAAAGAACTAAACAAAGTTGGACGGAGCAGCTATTTCAGAATTGTTTTCGATACGAAGACAGCGAATGGAAAGGGAAATCCCCCTTGAATAAAGCGAGGGGAAGAAATGTTTTCTTGTCATATCCATGCGCCACAAACACAAGTCTGGAAGGCTAATGACCATGGCGGGGGAGGGAGATCGAGTTGGGGGAGGAGGGATATGAGAAGGGGGAAGTTAGTCTGACCAATCGATTTTTCACATCCGTTTGCTATCAAAGGCCATGGAAATCTAGTCAATAAAGAAACAGACCTTAAAACGATTAAAGCATGGATCTCCAGAAGTTCTATAAATCACAAAATGTACTCAGCTAAATAGAAATATCCAAGCTGCGAAAGGAATAAAAAAAATGAAATCTCGCAGGGAATGAAACGAAGAAGCTGGATGAATTGCATTTTGGAAAATAAATAATGTTTGAAAAACGATGAATTGTTTTCATGAAATGCATTACGTTTCGATAATGGCTATCTGATTAGCTGGTCACAGGATAAAAAAAAAGCCATTAAGCTGATTAAACAAATTTAAATACATTTTTCCAGCATTGAATGTATATGGGTTAACAATCATCAACTTCAATCTGTACTATTAAAAAAAATAATTTTTTATTGAGGGATTGGGGATGCAACTATTTAAACGCGTGTCCAAAAAAGTTAGCAAAATGGGACTTGAGAAGTCATTTGAAGGAAAATGACAAAAAAATGTAATTATTTGTAACGCTGTACTTTGGAAATATGAAACTGACTTAATTATCACCGACTTCTAAAACCAGTTAAAAATATGTGATTAAATTGTTAGTTAATGTTGCAATTGTTCAAGCATTGTTTTTGTTTGATGGAAGTGGTGGTTTATTTGAAAACACCGATTGTTTGATGCTATTAAATATTGTAGTTCTTTTTTCCTTCCAGAAACGTCCTCTATTGGTGATTTTTGTAACCAATTATGAAACTCGGTAGAAATACATTCCATGGATTCTAATCATAATGCAGCAAACAATACATTTATGTATGCCTTTTTTTTCCTTCAATAGATTTTCAAATTGTTACTCATTTTTCGAAGACTAGGTATTAGCATAAACAAAAGTTTATAAATAAAGAAAAACAATTGTTTGATTCAATACAAATTTCATTGTAACTGATTTAACTTAATAATTTTGTTCAGTGATCAAAATATTTTATAGTATTAACCAAAATGCTGCTGAATATCTTATTTGTTGAATCAATAAAGCTTTTTCTGATTCTACAAAACATTTTTTATAGAAAAAATCCAATTTTAATGGATCAGGAGTTTTCTTTTGGCATATTTTATCAATAATATTCGACTGGAGTGTTGCACCGACATGAGATCTTCTGCAAAATAAAATAATTTACATATTTTTACATTCAAAAGTTTTACATCGAGCTTAGAAAAAAATACCGATAACGCCCTCTAGTATATATATAAAATAAATGAAGAAGTACGCATTCAACTTAGATGGTAATTATTTACCTTATATTTTTGTGTTAATATACACTAAATTTCTAACATGTACATAAATTGTTTTATATTCTATGTTAAGAATATAAAGAGCAACTTTTACTTCTTCATATTAACAATATTTTATTAATGTTTCATAGTAACAAGAGACACTCAAAGGAAACTAGGGTTTAAAAAAGGTGAACTGTTGTACAATATTACACATGGAAGTTACTTATCGTTCTGGTTACGTGCTTCGGACGTAGAATTTATTCCTTCTTCAGCACTGTTCCATTTTTTTTTTTTTTAATGTACTACCCTGACATCTTTGAATGCTTTCAAAGAAGTGTGTACATTTTTTTAATTAGCATTGTAGTTTACTGCATATAAATATATGTCTATCATCATTATTTAAGGAACAAAAGAAGACGTCAATGTTTTGGGGACACCCTATATACTTTCGTGAAGAGAATAATATATTAATAATGATTTGGATAGAAAGAAATGGTAGTCCACGAGCTAAGTATTATCTTTCATCTTTTCTGTATTTATCTTTATTTCGTAGTATTATTTTTAAATATAACCCTAATCAGACCGTGTCTATTTATAAACATTGAACGTTCTTCGCAAGCTAAATATGTGATTTCTAGATAGTCATTACACAAGCGGCAGTTATCAAAGCTAAATATAAAAATACCTTCGACAAGTAAGATATTTTTACTTTCAGGATATGCGACCAAGAAATATTATTTATGGGTTATAATTTCATAAATATTATTTGTGTTTCATATTTATTTTTATATTTCTTGCGTATCATTTTACACACTAATGTATATTCTAACTGAACGAAAGATACCAAGCAGCAAAACAAATGGATTTTTCTCTTTATCTTAAAGTAGTGTATGTCATATTCGATATGGATAATGAAATATGTATTGTTTGTTTCATTCTTGAAGTAAATAGTTTGCTCAGTACTCCTTAGTTACATTTATTTAAATGCAGCGAAATTTATTCCTGTGTATTAAAATGTCCAAAAATACAGATAGTTTAATATATTGAAAAAAATAAATTTTAATAATTTAATTTTAATAAATAAAATCAGAAAAAATACAGAATGTTAAGTCACTGACAAAACTATGATGTTTCAGTGTGACGTTCCTGTGTGTTTGAGAGTTAACACTTGTACGTTACAGTCTGACAAAAAATGTGACGTTGCAGTGTGACGTAGCAGCGCAATTGATAGTTAATCATAATGTGACCGCTATGTGTGACAAAAATGGGACTTCGCATTTTAATTTCTCACTATGTGACGTACTGTTGGTCACTAGTCATGCCAAATGTCTTTGCGACGAGCATATTACTTATACATGCTGCCACATGAAGTTACAAAGTTTAACCAATATGCATGAATCTTGCGACGTCACAATGTTATAATTCGACACTTTTGGATTTAAGAAAGTGTTTTGGGGAATTGGATAAAAAATTATGATTATTATAATTTTTTCATGACTTTTCACAAAAAAAGAGTATGCTTTATGTATAAGCTGTACTCTCTAACAATGCTTTTATATAATTTAAATTAAATCTTATAAATAAAAATGAAATTCTGTTTGTTTGTTTGTTTGTTTGTGGATTTGATTCGTATACAAATCCACAAAAATGGACCTATCGGCCTGAAATTTAGCACAGATATATCTATATAAATAAAATTAGACTTTTGTCTGTACATTTCTTGGAATTCAAAAATTTTGCGATTACTATCCGTTTCAAGCACCCGGGAATCCGATGCGACCCTCAAAAAAAAGTTTGTCTGTCTGTCATTCTGTCATTCTGTCATTCTGTCCGTGACGCTTTTTTTGTTTAAGCATCACGTAAAAACGACTGAAGCGAATGGTATGAAATTCGGTGTCATGATAGATGGTCACTCAACTTAAAACATAGGCGTCGAATTTTTGAAAAATCTTGATTAGATTTTCAGATTTTGCGAAAATCGTTTCAAACTGCGTAAATTTGTGTTCAAGCATCACGCAAAAACGACTGAAGCGAATGATATGAAATTGGGTGTCATGATAGGTGGTCACTCAACTTAAAACATAGGCGTCCAATTTTTAAAAAATCTTGATTGGATTTTGAGATTTTGCGAAAATCCTTTCAAACTGCGTAAGTTTGTGTTCAAGCATCACGTAAAAACAACTGAAGCGAATGATATGAAATTGGGTGTCATGATAGGTAGTCACTCAACTTAAAACATAGGCGTCGAATTAAAAAAAAATCTTGATTGGATTTTGAGATTTTGCGAAAATCCTTTCAAACTGCGTAAGTTTGTGTTCAAGCATCACGTAAAAACAACTGAAGCGAATGATATGAAATTGGGTGTCATGATAGGTAGTCACTCAACTTAAAACATAGGCGTCGAATTAAAAAAAAATCTTGACTAGATTTTGAGATTTTGCGAAAATCATTTCAAGCTGCGTAAATTTGTGTTCGCA
Source organism: Cheiracanthium punctorium (assembly GCA_038373885.1). NCBI lineage: Eukaryota > Metazoa > Arthropoda > Arachnida > Araneae > Cheiracanthiidae > Cheiracanthium > Cheiracanthium punctorium. The sequence goes on along the minus strand of JAWZYV010009161.1, from coordinate 278,582 downwards.
CATCACGTAATAACTGCAAAGGTGAAAAAATGATATTTGGTGAAATGATAGGTGGTCACTCACCTTAAACTATTAGCATCTAATTAAAAAAAATCGATCATATTTCGAGATTTTGCGAAAATCGTTGAAAACTGAGTGAATCTTTGTTCCCGCATTACGTAATGACGACTAAAGCGAATGATATGAAATTTGGTCACATGATAGATGGTTGTTCAACATAATTTACAGGTGTCCAATTTTTTAAACATTTTTATTAGATTTTGAGATTTTGTGAAAATTCTCTCAAAATACGTTTATATTTCTTCAAACATCACGTAATAACGACTCATACGAATGATACGAAATTTAGTGATATGATAGGTAGTTGCTAATATTAATTTATAGGCGTTAAAATTTTAAAATATTTTGATTACATTTTGAGATTTTGCGAAAATTGTTTTAAAATGCTGAAATTTTGTTCCAGCATCACGAAATAATGACTACAGGGAATGAAACGAAATTGGGTGACAGGATAGGTTGTCACTCAACTTAAATTCTAGGCTTCCAATTTTTCAAAAATAATGATTAGATTTTGAGATTTTGCGAAAATTATTTCAATATGCGTCAATATTCGTTCGCGCATCACATAATTACGACTCAAGCGAATGAAATGATATTACTTAGTTACTGTCTAACATGTAATTGTTTAACAATACATAAAAATTATAACTTCGCTTTCTTTACTTTGGCAACATACTACATCCATTCTGTGTACTCCTACAATACTGACGAAAGTTCTTACTTTTTGGAAATTTGCATTCACTAACCCGTCAAGGACGGGTACTTCAGCTAGTAAAATAATATAGAATAAATCATAGTCCACTTTAAAACTTTGAAAGTCCACCCGTTCCCGGAATTTAAGAGATTTTTTATGCTCTCCACACAAAAAGCTTTCCGTAATTGTAACCCCTGTAGTAAAAAAAGTGTGAAATAAGGATCGTGGTTGCTATGTGTGGCTATTTTGCCGAATAAAATATTTTAAATTCTCAAACTAAAAATAAAAGAATAATAATGATTTTTTTTTGTTGGTTTATATTCGTAAGGTTATTTTTTTTTAATTATAATATCGTGGTCATGGGAAATCGGAGCAGGAATGAAATGTTTTTATACGCAAAACAATAAGAATTGAAGATTTCCGAGGCTGATAGGTAATTTTTTTTTAGTTTGGCGAAAAAATAAAATGACTCAAATGCCGATTTTGAGAAAGTGAGTTCTAGCGGTTTGCACAGATTTCGGCTTGGCGCAATTTATTGAGAGCTAAAGGAAATAGATTTTTGAAAACAAGTGCAAAGGTTTTATTAGAATACAGCGTTAAATTTTAATGATCCGTGAAGAAGGTTGTTAAGGGATTTCAAGCAATCTATCTCCAGAATTCTCGCCAAATGAGTATATTGATTTAAGTTGGGGGAATTCCGCCAAATTTCAGAAAATTGAAATCTTCTCATTTAGTACATCGGAGTAACGATGAATAAAACACGTTATAGCTGATAATTTTAAAAAATTCGGCTGTATTAAGGGATTCCACTTTTCAAATAAAGGCTTGCTTTACTTCTTCGCGGTCGAACCATTTCCCATATTGATTGCTGCTAAGTCAATACTTCGAATGATTTCCTGAAAAAACGCTTGCAAAATTGCGTATGTTGGCACTTTGGCGAAGCTTAGATTTGAAACTGGATTTTATTTGAGACTGAGATATATAATGACACTGGTTATAGATAAAAATGAATGTTGGTATGATGAGGTTGAAAAACTCCAGCACCGTTGAGCACCGTTGCACCATGAAATTTGGTTCACCTAAGTCTTTTATCATGGAGAAGCTTTTTATGCTATTCGGTTTCCTCTAACTCACCACCAGGTGGCGCAGTAGAACGTCAAATTCTATTCCGTTTAGCCGTTTACTATGCGAATATCGTCCACCTGATTTCGATGAAATTTGGTACACGCGGATATTAGAACACGGAGAATATTTTTCAGTATCCATTTTGCTGTAACTTGCCGCTAAATGGCGCTGCAACGCATCAACTTCTATAGCGTTCGACCGATCGGCATAAAATTTCTTATACTTACACATTTCAGCACGAAGAATATATTCTATCTGTGTTCCTTTTGATGTTACTCACCACTAGATGGCACTGCAATGCATTATTATTTTAACTCGCCATTAGATGACGCTGCAGCAGGCCAAATTCTTGAATATTCAAACGGTCGCTATGAAAAACAGTATACATAGCTATTGGAACAATGAGAATATTTTGGCGTTATCCATTTTGCTATAACTCGCCACTTGACGGCACTGTAGCAAATCATTACTTTAATTAACCACTAGATGGCGCTGCAGTGTATCACTTCTTGACTGTGCAACTGATCGCTATGAAAATAGGTATACATAGATATTTGAACAAGGGGAAGAGTTTCGCGTTAGATGTCGCGTCAAAACATGAACTTCAGGGCTGTCCAGCCGATCGTCGTGAAATTTCGTATTCATCGATATCTGAATGCGAAGAATATTTCTAAAAAAAGTTTTAGAATTGGTTCTATAGTTACAAAGATACCCATAGAGCGTAATGTATTAGAATTATTTTGACTGTTCCTGTAAAGGAACTATTTGCGATACATGCATGGGAGGTGCCAGGTGCCATACGGGAGGTGCCAGGTTCAAACACCGGTCGCGCCTGTCCACCTAGCCGCTCGCAGTTTTTCAAAAACCTCGCGAAAATACGGGCTAGGATCCCTTAGAAAGTTCCCCACAGAGGAATAACCCATATAGGCCTAGGACCCTAGTGCAGTCAATCGGTCTTAATCCCCAAACAAACAAACAATAATACTCAGGAATAGTGTAACTAAGTTTTAAATTCGGTTTCGTAGCTATAATTCCATAGAGCGCAATACATTAGAATTATTTTGAATGTTTTTGTAAAAGAATTATTTATGCTATATGCTTGAAAGGTTGCCTGAATGTTAATCCAGGGCATAAGCTATCTTCATTACGAATTTTTCCAAATCCGTTCAGCAATTTGTGTGTGATTCAGTCAAAAACATCTAAACACACAAACGTACACATTTTTTAATGACTATGTCATTTTATCTCTCAATGCCCTTATTGAAAAATGTGTCTCAAAAATGCGACATAATAAAGCGACATAATTTTACAAGTATTTAAATACTATTAGTTCACAACAGCTTTAATATCGAGATTAAAGCAATCTTTAGTCTCGATATTGTTACACTATTTCGTAAGCTGTAGAATACGCTCCACATGTATTTTTTACATATATTCAAGTATTATTAGTTCACAACAGCTTTAATCTATTGTTACGATATTTCGTAAGCTGTAGAATATGCACCACATGTAGTTTTCTATAAATAGGTTACACTAATAAAAATTTCAACATAGGGTTACCAGGCGTAATACGCGAAAGATGAGCGATAAAATGCCAAGTTAATTAATATAGTTTTAATATGGCAATAATCAAACTAAAAAATTAGGGGGGTTCAGGGGGATCTCCCCCTGACGAGGCTCGAACAGCCGAGTTTTTATATATTGGTAGGATTTGGAAATTTATGATGTTTAAGAAACACATTTGGACTTTTCTTTCTAATGCTTTTTAATTTGGCGTAAAATCAACATATTTTCCATACCATTTCATGTTTTTCAAATGCATGTTTATCTGAAAATAGAATTTCAGCTTTATTTCAAAAGCATAAATCATTTTGTGCGGGCGATAAAACGGTTTTTAATTAATAATTAGAAAAGTATTTAAAATTTCAACATTCTGAGCCTCAGTTGCACAGTCATGGGCTTCTATGCTCAAATTTTCAAAGCTCTGCTTTCTGTAGATTTGTCTGGAGAACATTCATTTTTATTATTATTGATAGATAGATTTGGCATAAAACTGGCATAATTTCGGTGGAATTTAATGTTTTTCAGATGCACGCACGCGCTTCTTTATTGAAGCAATAGCATTCTTGTAAGCTCAAAACATGAATCATTTGATTGATACGGGCGAAAATCGGCAAGCATGGCAACGTGAAAACGGTTTTTAATTAATAATTAAAAAAGTAATTAAAAATCAAAAATTCTAATTAGCCTATAACCAACTCCAGGGTCCCTTCTATATCTAAACCAAAATGCATCCTAATCGATTAAGCGGTTTAGGCGTGAAAGCGTCATAAATAAACAAACAAACAAACAAACTCACTTTCGCATTTATAATATTAGTTAGGATGAACAGCATAGAGTCAAAAGAATAAGATATTTTAGATTTAGGAAAGGTATTAAGATACTTTAACCTCCTATAGCAAAAAAAAAACAACTTTCTTCATTTATTATTACTATTTCTTTTTCCAAATTGGTCAGTTCAAAATTATACTAGCTTTTAAGAGGTAAATGAAAAAAATTATGTTTTCTAAATAAATATTCGCACACTAACGAACAAAACGCAAAAATTAAGCATCATGTCTAACACTTGGTACTTTATGGTTCAGTTAAAATGATGTCGGTGAAAATGTCTACACTTAATAAAGCATTATTAAAAGCTAAACAGACTTCAAACAAATAGTTACGTATTTTTATCATATGAAAATAAAACTAGATAACTAGTATTTTTATCATATGAAAATAAAACTAGATAATATGCAGAAAAATAAGAGAATGATTTTTTTTCTTGAACCATAATTTATTTATTTCATTTCGAACAATTGCCACACAGTATTCTGTTTGAAATAAAATATATTCATCATTTTTATTCAAGGCGCTTCTATCCGTCCCCGTTATCATTTTAAAAATGCATAAATCTGATGCGGCTGGATATCGATATACACATTTTCTTTTTCCTATTCGTGTTCCTTTCAGTTCAGAGTTAGGAAATTGTACAGGATTTACAGCGTGGAAATTTCGCATGGATGTTCTTTCTGTGTATATCTTACTATGATAGACTACGTAAATTTCCAGTATATTTAAATTAAAATATTATAATAATTTTTTATGTTATACAGAAGACGTATGCAGCTTCACTTCATAAACGCGTACCTAGTGTTTTCTCGTGTGGGATGCCCACAGTTCGGCCGATTTCAAAAGGTTAGCCGTTCGTCAAAAGAAGATTATCGCTGATTTAGCGTTTTAGTTTAATTTTTACTTCGCTTACTTTATCACCAGACATTATTCTGCGTATGTATATTTACGTTAGTGATGAATTTCAATATATGTTATGTATTTTCATCAAATACTCACGCATACCATTAATGAATTCGAAATTCAAGTGACCGTTCTCTTTTGCGCCATTTCTTAATCTAATTTAGCTGAGGAAGGCTATAAAAGAAATGCTCTGATTTTCCAAATTTGAAGCTACTCTTATTGAACTTGGATGATTTTAATAATCAAAAGCTGCATCATTGAAAATTAACTACAAATAACAATTTTCGATTTTAGCTCAGTATTTGCTCCCAGTGCTTGATCTGGATTGCAATCTTTGCAGTTGAGTTAGACATGTTTGAAACACCTCATAACTAACTCTTTCTTTCCCTATATATATTTATGTCGGTGGTGCACTACGGAAAAGACGGACTTTAACAAGCTGTTGAACTTCCAAAAATTTAAATAAATTAATTTTGCATCATTGGGGCAGCTTACGGAAGAGACAAAGGTCGAGACTTCGTAATCCAAATACTTCATGGTTTTTAAGACTAAATTACAAAAACGGAAGCAGAGTCTTCCCTCTCCTAGCCACCTCATATATTCTTCAAGATCACATTGATCTCATGTAAGACGCTGATCATTAACAAACACATAAATGGGCATTTAGAGAGATTATTAACAAATAGATTGGCATTAACAAATGTTCCTGTCTTTTTCTCAAACGTGGTGTCGAAGGGAAAATTTTGTAAACTATTGACAAATAAAATGAAGAAATTTTTAACCGGTATTTTCAGTAATCAGATGTCAGGTGTTCAGATATCAGCAGGCTTTCATTGCTCGTGTCGAGCTTCTGACGTTTGCAATAGATATGACGCTTGGGAGGAAAGCAACTAAAGAAACATCGCGAAATCTGTTTGAGGACAAAATTTGTGAAATTATGTGCGTCAGTAGTAACATTAATGCAAAAGAATTCATTTAAATCATTAGTTTATTTTTCAAAATATAAAAAAGTAAGCAAACTTATGACAGAATCTAAAAAAAATATTTTCAATTAACTCTTATACTCACTGTATTGTATCAGCAATAAGTATGTTTGGAAAATATAATTCGGTTTTGAAAAGAACAGCAATCTTTTCTTTATCCCTTAAAAATATGAAAAGTTGTAAAGTTCAAATGATATCTGTTGAAGTCTACCTAACGACTTGCCTGATATCCCGAGTTAACTAGGTTTTCGATAATTTGCCGAAAAAGTTATCATGAGTTAACTCCCCATTCATGTTTCATGACTGACTACTTCAGAACCATGAATAGGTATTTTAAAAATTTATTTTATTGAAATTTTAATTTAAAGTTATTAAATAATACTAATTCAGTCTATTTTACAATTTAGTGGGGAATACGTGTGATTACAGCCCTGAGGATTTCGTTTCAAAAGCTAAATTCTTCATCTAAAACTATTTTGTTTCTTTTCAGTCATTTCTTTCACGATTTCTCGTAAAAATAAATTAGTGGTTTATGATTATTAAGGTATCCGGCTTCTTTGAAAACATCGAATTTCTGCCAAATATTCAAAATTAAAATCATTCACAAATCTCGTGCGCCATACACTTCTGTTTCTAAAACCGTTTTCTTTTTTAGCCTACGACGTTTGAAAGGGAAGTTATAGCCATTTAAAACACACCATCAACTGTGAACTAAAATCAGATAAGAATTTTAAATGCATTTTTCCAGTATTTTTTTTTTTCGAATTTTCCTTTCACTAGTACTATAATTTCCATACTACTAAAGATTTTTCAATAACTTCTACATCAAAAAAGATTTATATTCACATTTTTAATATATGCTCGTAATAATAGTACGTTCGTAAAATATTATTGGCTACGAAATGACTAAAAATACTTGTTCTCACATTATTATTCGCTTCTAATTTAAGTTTTTTTTATGGCAACAGGCCAATTAAGATTCATTCAGTGCAACCGCGCGTGTGTGTGTGTGTGTGTAAAGTGTTAGAACATTTCATAAATTTTAGTGAAAATTTACTTTTAAAAAATCTCAGAATGAATAACAATTATAAATAATTTTCTTGGAAATTTTCTATTCTACTCTGCAGCTTAATCGAAAAGGATTTTTTTTTTTAATGTAAATTTTAACTTTAAAAAAAATTCCCGAACGTAGGCAGATACCTTAAAATTCAATATTAATAATTTTTTGTGTTTATTTTTATCAAAATAAAACATGAGTTTATTCTGGATAATTAATTTCCGTTTAATGTATCTCATAAAAAATATTTAAAAATATCAAAATTTTGAGAAAAGTATTTAATCTTTTATGTCTTCTTGCGCAAATTAAAATACATTTCTAAGAACATGACTATTTCTTGTTCAGAAACTGAAAAATGAAGGTTCGGTTAAGGAATGGTTATCTAAAAAAACATTTTCTAAGATAAGAATGTTGAAAGAGTCTGAATTTTATATTTTCTAATGGAATTTAAGAACTTGCAATTATTTTGAGCTAAGCCGAATTCTATTTTATAAGCGTAGGATTATTTTTAACTTTTTCGACCGGATTAAAAATTTTAATCAAATAATTTTAATTTTGATAGTAAAGATTTATTTTCTAACTAAACATTAAATAAAATATATTGATTATTAAATTTTCGAAGAAAATTTCTTTTCCTTTATGTGCACAAATTAGGACATCGCTACTGTACGAAAGTATAGGTAATTTTTATGCCCTCAGTAGTGGACCTAGGGTCTGAAGTGGTAACATTTAAGAATTCATAATTTTATAGAAAGTATGGTAATCTTGGAAATTATTTTGTAAGACAGAAATATTGTAAAATCCCTGATTTTTTAATATTTCTATTGCTTGATGATATTTTTTTCTATTTTTTATCTTTTTCATTTTTTATTCATTTTTAAACAATTTTATATTTCAGTATCATAAACTATAAAACTGTAACAAACGAATAATGTTAATTTCCGTATTTCTGCATTGTTAAAGGAATATAGTCAATTTCAATATTTTAATTAAAGAATCACAATATTTTTCCCACTAAATAACTATTGGTCAATAGTTATCTATCTATTTCTAACATTTTCAGTGTGCTCACATTCAAAGTTAATTCCAGAAGTGATTATAATTCTTCGTTCAGTTGTAATATGCATTTAGAAAATGACTTTAGTATGTCTTGGGTGAATTAGTTTCATGGTGTAAATAGTATCAGCTGTAGAAAGCAACTGTTTTAGAATGTTACGATGTACTCTAGCATGTTATTTGCCTAAGGACTTGTGTTTTGAATATGTCTTATCAAAGACACACTGATATACGTGAATTATATTGTTAAATGATATGTTGTTTTTATTGTTACATAAATGAAAATAAAATTGAATGAGTAAAAAAATAACGATCTCAAGATTTATTTTAATAATTCGTGTTGTTAGTATTATTAGTATTATTTGAATTTTTATTATCACGAAACATCTCAAGTTCTACATAATGAATGTATAAGTATAGAAACTGCCTGAGAACATGAACCAAACAATTCAGAGTAAAAAAATATATCATAATTCTTGAAAAATGAAACAACAGATATTTCAGTAATATTACATTAAAAAGCAAAAATTCCCTTTTCTTAACAAAAGAGGATAGGACTCAAGAGTGATTCATATTTCGTAAACATTAATAATAATGAAAGCGTCAATTTTAACATAAGTTCTGAAATGCTTGCAAAGCAAATATATTAGTTTTTAAACATTCATGAAAAAAGCTTTAAAGCTTGTTGAATTGCCCTGATGAAACAGAAGACAGCCGATTGGGGATTGCTAATGTTTCAAAATAGTCAGAAAATATTTGAAAATATAATATCTGGGCAAAAAAGATGAATATTCATCCTCCATTTTTTTGTTAATATTTATATGATAGTGTTTACTTATTTTCCAGGAAATAGAGTGTATCAAGGAAATCTATATTCTGAGATATTTTATAAGGATTGTGTTACAATATATTCTTTTCCCTGGAAATGGAGGAAAAACCTCTTTTGAAAGGCTTCAAAAGCAACATGTTTGTGAAGCCTTTATTAATGAGTTTCTTTCTCTATCTTCCATCCTGTGTTGATTATTCAGCATTTCAATGAACGGACATACCACTTGAGCAATTAATACGGAATAACAAACATACATCTCTAATTTATTTCGAAAAAGAAACTTGATTTAGAACATAAAAAAGACGGTATTACATTCAAACTCTTGAGTAATTCTAATAAACTGAATTTACTATAAAAATTAAACGATAGAATCTGAAGAAAATATTCACTCACGGTTGTAACTCAAGTGACGCAAGGAAAACGTCACTTGCGATTTCCGTCCCGATTGCTTGTTTCTTTGAAGTACAAGGTCTGTCCCAAAAGATATTAAAAATATTACATAAAGTAAATATATTGTTTTTACGAAGATAAATGAATATTTTTCCATGTCTAATACTTGTGCAATAAACAATACAAGGAGTCCAGCGATGCTGCCAGAAGTTGTCGCAGTGTTCACGCTTAATTCAAACGAGCGAAATTCGATCGGTCGGGGTGAATTTTCAATCCTTTCCGCACTTGAATGTGCACTTCTCCTTTAGGAGCGTTTTTCGATCACAGAGCGGAGCGAAATATTAAGAGCGAACATTATCTGTAATTTGATAAACATGAAGCGGGGCATGGATTTCTAGGGAAAAGAGTACTTAAAGAGAATTTTTGCGTTAATGCTGCTGGTTTCGATACAAAAAGTCGAAACCGACAGTTTTTTCTTTCACTCCGTATTTGATCGTTATTTTCGCTCTTTTGAATTAAGTGAGTTCGAACTGTTTTTGTGAGATGACGCAGAGCCTTCTGATTACGGCTGTTAGGGTATCTTAGCGCGTGTCAATATGGCGTCTTTTCATGTCCACCTTAAAACTGGAAAAGACAAAAAAAAGTAACAAAGTGCTGTATGGTGGATGGGAAAGTACATCTATTCAATCTTTGGCATATGCCGCATGTTCGTCTTTATTCCAAAGGGTTGTTCTCTAGATGGCTGCATTTTAAGCATAACAAGCCGCGTTTAAAATGGCTCACTGTCAAGCCACTGGCATGCGCTGCGAATTTTGAGCAGACCAGTTGCGCGAACGTTGCATTACGTTACAGACTTTCCAATTCACATTTCACAACCGCGGATTTTCCTTGATGTGCCAGAAATGCACAATCAAATTTTTTTCATTACTTTTGGGGCATACCATGCTAGTAATGTGCTAACAGAATGAATGACATGATCGCTTATCATAATTTGAATTTAATCAATAATAAATTAATCGAATAGTGAATATTCTCAATTTTAATTATTCGAATACTATTGGCAGTTTCCATTCGGAAAGTATTCGAGATTACTATTCAAATATAATTCACATTCGATTCGAACAGTATTCGAAGTTTCTATTCAAACAGTGTTCAATATTTTTATTCGAGTATTATTCATGGTGACTGTTTGAATAATATTCACGATTTCTATTCGAATATTATACGAGATTTTGTATATTCTACATGCTGAGTATTCCAATTCTTTTTTTAATCGATTAGCTCGAATGGATTTATTATAAAATCAATCAATCTGAGTTTCATCCATTCAAGCTGATCAGTGGACCATGCATATTAATTGGTTGTTAAGCGTGGAATGTTACGAAAAAAAAACCATCAGATGTAAATACATGACTTCGTAGTGCGACTGTGAAATTATGCAAATTTGCACTTGTCTGATTGCACTTAATTGAAACTTATATCATTTTCGCTTTGGAGCTATGCGAATTACAAACTTACGTTTATATTGTACGTGCAGTCATCGCACCGAAGGAAGTGGAAGTTAAATTGACGGGTTGTCAAAATAAATCATGCATGCATAAGTGCGTACATAAACATACAAACGTACGTTGAGACACAGGAAACTCCTCAAAAGAAATTGAAGAATGATACAAATCGATTTTTCCGTTAAATGAAAAATACTATCATTTTTCGCGATTACAGATCATATTCAAAATATTAGAATGAGTACATTTCTTTCACAAATTGAAAATATCATTTGGAAATTTAATACATTTTAATGCAAATATGCGAGCGATATTTTTCTTAAGAGCTTATTGTTGATTAAATTTATTTATTAACTTAAAATTAATATCATTTTTGAAAAGATTAATTGAAAAAAAAATATTTTGAAACGTGAAAATATTAAAATGTTTATACAAGTTATTAAAATATTAGAATCTTTAACATTAGTTCCCCTATAATTTCACCAATTCATAACTGGTGTCATCATTGATTACATTCAGACAATTTTATCTAAAATCAGTATCTTTTTTGCAGTTTATTTGCTTTTTTGTATTAAAATGGGTCGTGTGAGAGACATTCCTGAGTCTGTTAAACTTCGTATGCTTGATTTGTATCGGCACGGTAAAAATCGATGTTATATAGTGAATTACTTACATTGCTGGGAATCAAGCGTTAGCAAAACGCTAACACAAAATTTAAAAAAATGGAAAATTTCAAAATAATTGCCGAAATGTCGGCCAAAAACCAAAAACATCTGCTAGAGATAACAGGAAACTGAGGCATATAGTTAAGAAAAATCTTTTTAAAGTGTATGATTCTGACACCGAAAATGAAAAGAAGAAGGAGTTGAAGTTTCTACATCGACAACATTAAGACGTCTCCATAAATTTGAAGTAGTTTACTCCATAAGTTTGAATCTTGAGTACCGAAAAAAAACCTCTCATGACTGCAAAACCAAAGCATATAAGATTGAATTGGTGTAAATCAAGACGTTTATGGATCCCGTCATATTTTCCCCCCAAGAATATTGGGGGGAATTTATTATTTGATGATGAAAGTACGCTTCGCGTTTCATACGGTAATCAATGTATTCGAGTTTGGAGAATGAAGCAAGAAATATTTTATAAAGAATGCATTGAACGTTGGGTAAAATTTGCTGCTAGTGTCATACTTTGGCGTTGCATGAGCGCAGATGGGCCTGGAAAGTTATGCATCGACTACGAAAAGTTAACTCTTAGATATATCAAGAAATTTTGGAATATTACATGATTCCATCATCAGAAGATTATTTCATCTTTCAACAAGATTTAGCATCATGGCATATCTCAGTGTCAACTAAGAATTTGTTCCGCAAACGCAATATTGCGGTACTTCCTGGGCCATCAAACTCACCAGACATTAATCCTATCGAAAAATTATGGTGTATAATGAAGAAAAATCTCCAAGAACATCCCCCTTTAAGTAAGACTGGGTTAGTGGCACGTACAAAGTCTATTTGGACTAATACTAATAGAAATGTTTGTAAACACCTTGTCTATAGTATGCAAGATCGATTTCATGCTGTTATTAAAGTTAAAGGGATGCTACAAAATGTTAACTACCATTTTTCTTGATATTCATAAGGTAATATTGTTGCTTAACATAAATCACTCCATACCTAATTTATTGTATTTTATATTTTGCAAATGTACAATCTTATCTAAACTTTCCAGATTTAATTTATAAGAAATTTAACTGCATTTACTTAGTTTCAAAAATAAATAACAGGAAAATAATTTCTTTTTTTTGTTACTTGTTCTGAAATATTCTAATATTTTGAATAAGAAATGTATCAAATACCTTTTACATCGTAAAAAGAAATAAAAATTGCTGAAAAACTCTTTTAAAAACTTCATACAATAAATAAAAAAGAAGTTATTTTCCCGCTTTCTTTACTTTTTTAACCGCGCCGTTGAGATTTTAGATAATAGTCACATTAAAAATTTTCTTTTGAATGTGATAAATAAATATTTTTTTTTTTGAATCCACATATTAACATTTGAAATAATCTCACTGGGGAAGTAATGCATAACGCTGCCGGGGATGCATAATTTTATCATAAAAGTCTTATCATTCTCGTTGTGTGTGCATCAAATTTTCATTTCTTGCACAAATGTTCTGCTTCTGTCAAGCGAAATTTTATTCAAGAGGAGCAAAATTTATTCATGTACACATTTTTTTTTCTTTCTCATGTTCTGGATTACCTGCTCGTTATTTCCTTAAAATATGTTGAATATGCTGCTCTTTCTAAGGAATATTATAAAAATATTTCTATTTTATTGCAATTTCTTTCATAATGTAATGGTGATTTTTGGTTTTGTGAACGTTCACGACGAATAAAATCTTAAATAAAATAACTAATTGAATGCTAGATAGAAATCTGCATCTTATTATTATTTAGCTATTTTGCAGTGCGTATTTTTTTTAAAAATATTTTCTTGAAGAAGTTATTATATTACATATATATATATATTCGAAAAATCATTCTAATTATTTTAAATTTCATTTCCAGAAATATTACATTTTAGTTTTTGTAGATCTAAAATATTTATTCATTAACTTTAAAATAGTTTACTGCATTTTTACAGAAATAATTCGTAATTCATAATTCCACAAATAAATTAAGAGGAAACTGAAAATGAATCACAAAATTTAATATTACATGTATTTGGATAGTAAATATGCCGTAAATCATTTTCAAAACTTAGCAATGTGTAGTGAGAAATTTGTTCTCCAAAGCTTTATCTGACGTTGAGATCATCGATCGTAAATTGACATATAATATTTAATAATTATTATATATTAATTATTGACAATTTAAATGAGTTATAATTTTAATCGTCAACTTTTAAAAGTGCATAGTAAGTGAAATGCTAACAAACTTAGGAGAAATAAATTGCACGAACAAGATAGCGTTGCAAACATGAAATATGGAAACAGATGCGAACATTATAATTTTATACGAGCTAAGAAATCTGCTGAGGTAAGCCAAATAAATAAATAAGTAAATAAATATGTGCATAGATATATTTATGCATATTTATTTATTATTATTATATATATATATATATATATGTAGGAAGCTGAACGCTGATTACAATCAAATAAATAAACAAACTAATAAAAAATACTTTTTAATCATCAAACAAGCCCTTTTGGCTAATACACAGCACTTATGCTATTCACACACTCAATCTATAGAACAACAACACTCTTTATATTTTCACGTAGTTAATCAATTTTGCGCGTGCAACTTTTTGCAATGCATTTTAAGATCATGAAATGTCTCGTTTTAAATAAAACCAGTGAGTTTATTGTAGTCAGTGACTCACCTGATCCCACAGATATATATATATATATATATATATATATATATATACACATATATATAAGTATAATGTAAGACAGCTAAACTTAAGTAATATGGATATCCAACTAATAACCATCGAGTCATTGTACAATGATATTCAAACAAAGAATAAGAAAAAAAAAAGAAAAGAAAAGAAAACAGGTTAGTAAGAAAATCTAAAACTTAAACATCAAAAGGGGTTGCAGGCCGTATTACTTCCACTGAAATCAAGTGAGATTTCTTAAGCCTAAACAACAAAAAACTAAAATTCGGAGATGGAATGCAACTCGTATTACCATCTCTATCATCAGGGGTCACCGCTAGAAAAAAACAGATGAAAAATAAACAAAAATACCAAGGTTTTCGTAGGTTGTATGGCAAAAAGAGCCAAATAAGATGCCAATGCCAGATTTCAAAATCCGATGTTGCCATCATAGAAATGAAAATAAAATTGCAGCATGAACCATGCAGTTAAAAAGAAAAAAAATATTAAACAAAGGAATCATGAAAAATTACGAAAAGTCAAAATATTTTTAAAAAATTGCAAGAATAGGGGGGAAATAATGCTAAAAATCAGGTGGAGCTTACCTAGGGAGCAAGAGTCTAAACAATATGAATATATAATATATAATATAAACATAAATATATATGATAAAAAATAAATAATAACAAGAATAAATAAAAATTTAAAAAAATCAAATAATGTATGGCACGTGGAGACGACATTTTAGACCCTCGATTGCTGTATACAACTCTCATTCATCATTGGTTATTGAACCAACCTTTGATTTTGTCATGTATTTGAGACACATTGTGTAGAATCTCACAAAATTTACAAACTATAAGTTTTATTTAAGTTGAAGACTGTATGGGAGACTTAGGCCTAAAATGATTCTAGTGGGTAATACGATTACAGATACGTGTTCTACCATACAAGTAGCACTATTTACCAGGTAATACGTAAACTATTTGTGTCAGATGAAGAGGAAGCAATGACGGTAGTAAAGTGATCACAGTATTGGGCGTCTAAATAGAAATCTTTGAAAAGTGAATTTTATAGTATTTGTCATAAGGTAAGCTCTCCTACTTAATTAGATAAACAGATTTCCAGGTACAGAAATATAGCTTGGTTTATTGAATTTAGTATATTCTTGAGATTATTATTTAGGTTAGATCCAATGTCACAAACAGCTCGGTGGGTGAATGATGCATGCGCTAGGATACCTCAGAATGGTATTCAGGTGTATTTTTGCGATATGTGCTCAAACATTCAGAGTTTTCAAAGTGGCGTTAAAATACATTATTTAATTTTTTCCTGGTTTTATTGTAGGCCATAATTTTTGAATTTTATTTTTCAAATATTCTGTTTTATTGGTGACAGTTTTTTATTTTAAGATTTTCATAAAATAAATTATGTGTGCTATCTGATTGTAAACTTTTTTTTTCATTATGCATGGTTATAATTACTTTTACATCTCTGTATTTTGCCGATATAAAAATAAATTACAATTATTTTTAAACGAAGGATCATTTTGCACTATGGTTGATGGTAAAATGGGACACAACATGGACACAAAATTGACAGCAGTCCTTGGGACACTTTTTCAAAATTCATTTTTTTTAATTATTCAATGTGGGTTGAAAATACTATTGGAACATGTTTATAATGCAATGTATAATGTAAAACATGCTAGCAAAATGTCAAGGTTTTATTTAAACATTTATATTGTTAAACAAGTTTTCCCCTTAAAGGGATCATTTTAGGCCACCTTCCCCTAATATTATTCCCTACAAGGCTTTCTCATGTATAAATTGTAGTTACAATTTTTATTCGGACTTAAATTTGTTGTTCTATGTATGGTAGAAAAATTTGTAATAAATAAATTATTAAATAAGTAATTAATAAATTATTAAACATATTTATTGCGTCAAATAACAACAACAATAATAATTATTAATATACACAGTGAAAAGAATATTTAATACAAATGATCGTTTTTTACGTCTTACTTATATTTTTTTTTTTTTTTTCGCAATTCCGCAGTTTCTGGCATTCAAAATTTAGGAAATATTGGAAAAGGAAAATTCAGAAACGCAAAAACACACACACACGAAAAGCCATCTCCGGCCACGCATTAAGTTCAGCCTCCATATACTTCACTTCACTCCATTTCAGAGATCAGAACTGCATTTTACTTCTGAAAGATATTGCTTTTTGATGGGGCCCGGGGCTGTCTTTTTCGTAACAGATTGCCCCTCTGTCTTCTTTTAAAGCGAGGGGGGTTTAAGCCATTCCGTCGGGGCGATGCTCATGGAGTCAGTTCTTTGCATCTACGGCAGCAGACAGTAGCTGGGGTGGGGAGCCCGTTCTTTCATCTATTTTCTTCCATATTTCCGAATGAGTGATTGATTGCAAGCATTGTGTTGCTTGCATATATTTTTATTACTAAGGCATCTATTATTTTTTCCCGTATGAACTCTTAATACCAGCTCGTCGAGATGCCTATGATGCCGAGGGAAGCGTTGGTTGGTTTTTAAATTGACACGCTTCATAAACGCAGTAGATGGGGGGAACTAAGTGATTTATATTTAAGTTTTATCATTCGAATTTATGACTTCTTGTTGGTGATTCGGGTGCGCCATCTTTGTGAGGATGCTCGTAGATGGAATTTATGGCTGAAAACATGAAAAAAAAAAGTAATGGCTTCTTCATGGTTTTCCTTATCTGCACCGCAGCTTTTTCTGTTTGTTGTAAACAATATTTCTTAGCGCTCGTGCATTTGGGAAAATATAATGACACGGGAATGATGGAAAACTTTTTAATATTGAAAAAAAAATTAACTTCAGAAAAATAAATTGTTTTCTAGCAGGTAAATACAGCTACGGTAGGCGAGATATTTTGAGACAATCGACATTACGATTTTTGTGATGGAAAGTTCTAGGCTATATCTCAAAAATCTTATAAAAATCATTTCGCAGACAGAAAAATGTTAAATTCAAAATAAATTACAGCAATATTTTTGTTTGTATGGCATAATGTTATGTATAGTATACAAGCCGGAATTCTCGGATACAGAACAATATTTCTGTAAAATATATTGAGAAAATACTAGGCATAGATTGAAAGACAAAATTATTAATGAATAGATAATTGACCATTATGTATTCATCACTTTAATAGCTTTTATTTGGTTTTAGAAGATAAAAATGTAGTGTAGAATGTAAGTTATTGATAAAAGTGGTTAGCTGTAAAAGCTAATGATACATCAGTGTTAGTTAAATGTAAGTTTATTGTTGCAATTTCAAAAATACATACATTGATGTTTCATTTTTTTCAAATGCTTTATAAGTCACAAGCTTTTTTTCTATATTTATTTGTATTTAACTACAAGATAAGGTAAGTTTGTTACAGTTGTAAAATTTTTCTTAAAAGGAAAAAAAAAGTGGTAGAATATTTATTATTCTTTTTACAATTATCCATAATCAGTTTTCTGAAAATTACATTAGGTATAGTAATCTATGTGTACAGAATTACAAAATACTGGCATATAAAAAAAAGAGCACGCTTTACGATCCTATCAACATATCAGGGTAAGTTGGCCATATTAGAAAAGGGAAATGAACAATGCTAGGTTTGCTTTAAGTTTTCCATTTTCCTTATTACTGCTTGATTGAAGTTACTTTTCTTTATATGCATTTAATTGCATATTGAATACACAATTACAATGTGGCAATGGCCATGTTCATCAAAATTTTTCACCAAAGTAAATAAGTATTTTTTTAAGTAAGGGTTTAGTTCAACTGAATTAATTCCGTGATATCGAGACAATGCCACGCTTCTGACTTCCATAAAATAATATCAGGACTTCTTTGAAAAAAAAAGTAACCAATTATAACCTTTATCTTCATTGGTTTTATGTAATTAATCTTTAAACTTTAACTGTAAAGGAATCATTCTCAGGTTCTCATCGTTCTAATGACTAGAAATATATATATTACACCGACTTGCGCCGACGTATGTAGTATGTGCATACATACTAAATACGTCTCTGCAAGATCGAATTATTTGTTTATATTGTACTACGCAATACGTATAATCGGACTACCACCGCTTTATGGCGACAAGCACACATAAGTTCTGGCGGAGGTCGAAAAGAGAAGACGAGTTCAACAGAAAAGGAAAAGTCTAAAAAATATTTTTATTCTGCTGGGAAAGGTTATTTTCCTATGAATCAATCCATGGTTCCCCATGGTTTTAGTAGAAAATTCCACTGCTGTATAAATGGCAAGTTCTTTACTGGCTAAACGTAAAAGTAAAGTCTTCGCATTAATGTAAGTACTTAGCATTAATGTAAGTACATTTTCTATCATTATTAAGAAGTAGATACACATATTGAGCATCCTTTCGTCTTCTCACACTAGAATCTAAAGCTACATGTCCAAAAAAGCAATCCCAGGTTTCCCTTTAAATCTACAACGGCATTTAAATTCTTCGTGTTTAGTATTGCAGTGAAAATGTTTCTACGGAGAGACAAACTCCTGTCCTAACCGTGATTGGTTACACCTCTCAGCAAAAGAGCCGAAAACGTTATGTCATCTGTGGGACTTTTTACCGCACCTTAAATTTGGAGAAGAAGATGCAGATCTTCGACATATTCAACATTCACCATAGGTGCATGGTGAATGTTGACATTTGACGGCGAAAGTGAAAAATAAGGATATTTAACAAAAACTTCAGATATGAAACAAAGAGACTGTGAATAATGACATCTCTGAAAGGCGACCGTCTCCAGATTTCAGACTTTCACGGTAACATTTATATATATATATATATATATATATATATATATATATATATATATATATATATATTATATATAACATTAAAAATGAAAAGGCCATGAAAATCCCATATTTCTGGAACAACGCAGTTTAATTCAGTTGGAACAAAGAAATCCGCTTTCAAAAACTGCAATTACTACACGGTCCCTTGCAATTTCTTTGTAATTTTGTAGACGGTCCCGGCAGCCAGCCATAAAGTCGTCTGAAAAGTCATAACGGACCTGGAAAACCACTGTCCAGATTTAGCTTTTGGCCAATATTTACAATGTTCTTTGATCATGTCACAAGACCTCAAAAGTTAATAAAAGAAGCTGCATCAGCTTAGGAGCGGATCTTTCGCGTGACGCAACTGCCTAAGAAATATGTATCCAGTCGTCCAATTAAATCATGTAATCGCAGTTGGTTTTTGACTCATTTCTTCCAGCGACGGTCGCTATGGCCCAAGGATTTTCACCGAGCGCTCCCGGCGTTTGCTGGCCAGCGAATATCGTCCGCCTCAACAGTCTCGACCCATCCGGCCCAATTCCTGCAATAGCGGCTCTAATCCAGAGTCCGGAGCCGCCTTATACCAACGCCAGCCAGGAGACCTACCTCAACAGCCTTGCCTCCCTCCGGTCCACGACTATACAAAATTCCCGTAGCGCCTAATATTACACAAATATATACAATTATTTATTAATTTATTTTAATTTTTAAACATTGATATTGGAACCATAATATTTTCTTATCACTGACAATGCTGTACCGTCTCCCAAGCATTTCGCGAGGCACGCTATAAACGAATAATACTGTTCACAGATATTTCTCAAATTTTCTTGGCAGATTTCATACAGACTTCGATTCATATGTTACGCTGAGGAACTGTTTTTCTCTAATACATATTTAAGATATTTAACAAAAACAAGCAGGTATTAATTAAGCTAAAGCAACATAAACTAATATGGCTATTTTAATTTGACTTTATATTCCCATTTCTCCTTTTCGAAAAGATGATATATGCATATTTGAAATTATAGTATTAAAAAGAAAATCTACTGCCATGTAGAGATTAAAATTTACAGGAATGTTAATTATGCAATGAACTCAAAATGTATAAACTATACCAAAATGTATAAATATTAGATAAAGCTTATCAACACGATCATTACATATTTTAATAAAAAACTCGTTTATGGGTTTTTGTCTTCTTTAATTTTTCAAACATTTACAAGCACCTACTTCCGTTTATTAGGAGATGTTAGATCTATTGCAAGTATTAAATGAAAAATTCAATCTACTGCTCCTTTAACATTAATTAACATGACATGCGGGTGGCAGAACATAAAATTCAACGTTTACTGGAATACCTATACTTGTATCCATTCACTTAATTTTTAATAATGCGTTACCTTCAATTTGCAGTAGCGAAGTACCTAATTAACATTCCAGACATGTTATCCCCATAGTTTACAAGCTTCTCAGTAAACCAGAAACTATTTATAAACTCTCCTTTCTTGCTTCTGTGGCTCATTAATTTTGTAGTACTTTCAGAATTGTAACATCTCCGCTTTTCTCTCTAAAATTGAAAGCAACAAAGAACATCGCGGGCGGTATTTGAAATTTACTGCAATTATTAGCAGTCTTTAGTTAATAATTTCTTCATTGTTCTCGGGGGATGGAGAGGGAAGTTTTACTAGAGAATTTGAGATATGCAACAGTAAAATGATGATTTAAAAGCATCATGTAGAATACCAGAGAAGAAAGCTTATTTTTTGCTTAGTTGAAAATATTAAATCATTATTTAAACTTAATATAACATCATAAGTAAATTTTTTCCATTATTTTCCGATGTTTTGACCAATTAAAAACCGGTGGCGTGATATTATTACGAAATAAGCATAATGCGTATCTGTTTACGTCCTTTCTTGTTCTGTGTTGTTCAAAACTTTTTTGATGCAATCAGAGCATTATATGTTGCGTTTCCTAACAGTATTTATATCAAGATAACGAAATTTGGTTTGCGATTTTTTTTTTTTTTTTTGTAAAACAGTTGTAAAATAAACAAAAGTACGAACTATAGCTACGAAGGCTTTCTTTTTTCTTTTAATTACGAAGAGAACATCGCATTTTGGGGTGGGCTGTCAGGAATCGAAAATTATATTGCCTGACATACCCGGGACATGAAATATTCAAATCGGGCATACATTTTTTCCCCTTACATGTCTGACCGGGCATGTAAATATAACCTAAAGAGTAACAGGGAAAAATAATAACTATTCCACTACTTATAGAAATAATGTTCTGTGTTTCTCCTTGTGCATCTTCCTCTGAGAGAGTATTCAGTGCAATGAATCACATAAAATATCAGATATGATGCAGTGTGTCCACTGCAACGATGAATCGTAAATGCGAATAAGCGTTGATGGTGTTAAATCAAAAACTTTGATGCATCAGCAGTGATTGAACATTGGCAAATATGACATGCAACTATAAGATTATAACATGGCAAATATAAGATTGAACATCGGCAAATATTTAGTACAAAAGAAACTAGACATGTGGAAGGGCATGCACATGCCTGTAACTAAACTAAAAGTATTTTTTTTATCGATATGCGTGTAATATTATATTATAATTTTATACATATTAATGATACTGCGTTTAGATATTTGTAATTTCATTTCATAAAGTGTCAAAAACCATACGGCAATTACTTCAGTGTACTTCGATTTTACTTCGGTTTGACTTAAACTCTTAGTCCGAGATCACATGGGTCTGACTTTGATGCATCGATACTCGCAGGGTGTAAAGAATACATTAAACTTGCAGCTTTTCTTTATTATGATATTTTTCTAAGTTATTTGAAAATAATTTGAAAATTATATATATGAAAAATAGAAGGTATTTGTTGAATTAATAAATTAAAATTATTGAAATTATTAAAAACTAAAATTGAACTAATAAGATTAAAATTGATATGAAATCAACATACACTATTTTCAGATTGAAATATATAACTTTACTCATGCTCATAAAATAAAATTAAAACGCATGTCATAGTATGAAACGTAATTTATAATTAAAATTAAGGATATTTAAAAACTGTAAAGTAGTATTTTAGTCTGCTTTGAAACATTCAGAGCTGATTGTATTCATGTGTTTCGAACATTTTTTTTCTGCACATAATGCAAAAACATAATGTGCATTTTTCAAAAGGTTCCCCAAATTTTCGCTCTGAATCCTTAGAATTGTCAGATTACTCCATATGGTCCATATGGTGCTCTTCTTCATCTTAAATTACAATATCTTCTTCAAAATGGCTCAATTCATCTTCAGAATAAGTTGAAATAGTGTATAGTAAGTAACAAAGTTGCTTTTTCCCCTCTCCCTTGGAGATTTTACATAATATCTGAAAAGCGTTAAATAAAAATAAAAAAGCCTAGGTTCTTCTTAGGATCAATTTAATAAATGTTGTTTTTATGCTATTAATATATGTAAATAAACTATGAATGTGAATAATAAAAAATAGGAAAAAACATAAAACAATCATTTGATGAGTGCACTCATAGAGTATTTTAACGTGACGTTACTGAATTTTTTTTGGGACAGCTCGAATATTTAGGGATACAAAGCCACGTTTTCCGCCAATGACCATTCTTAAATGGACGAATGTTTGACCAAAAAAAGTTGTTTGCTAAGGTGTTATAATGACGTAGGTGAAACAACTCTATTCCAGGATAGTTCCATACGTTCGTGTTCCTGGGGTGTACAAAACATTCTGCGCAAGTGGTGCCCGGTTAGATTTGAAATGAAATGATAAAACATGAGTTTTTATGTTTTATAATTAATTTTAATAGAATTCGCGAATACATAAAAATGCACTGCAGAGTAATAAAGCCAAACGAATTATGTATTGTTACACATAGATATCTTTAATACATTATCTTCTATTTTTAAATACCTCTTTCTTATCTTTATTACAATACTTCTATTATTATTTTTAATTACAGTATCCGACTTCCTAAATTTCAGATCTATCATCAGCCCAAGCAAATTGATAAACTGAGTTTTGAGCATTCAAAGATTGATTTTCACCAACACTCTATTTTTAATGGTTATATTGCACCACTCTGACATTATTACTGAAAGATCCGATAACGAATTCTATTTACAAGTGATTGCACCATAGATTATAAACAGGACGGAACTGTTATAACGCCCACGATACAGAATGTCAGTTTAATCTACTTATGTTAGAAGTTTATATACCACCAATACTCAAAACATTTTTCGAGTTGTTTAATGGTTCTACTTGTAAAAATTATAAGAAGTACGGCTTCATTGCCATCCTCTAATGCATCACAGTGGTATTATTACAGCCGCTATCTCAAGCAGAATCTGCTTAATTCAAAGAACCCAGCTTGCCTTTATACTTTTGCCGGGCATTTTTATACATCTTGCATTCATGCCATTATCGATGTTACATTTTGTGTTACTATTCCCACTACATTTAAAACCTTTCATTCAGCTACTGAAAGAAAATTGCTTGAGAATGGAGTTTTTTTTCAGCTTCTTATAGAAAATTGTTTCAGAATGAAGCTTTTATTCTGCCACTGACGAACATTCTTCAACTTTTCTGCTAGACGTTTTTATCCATTTGCAATCAAGCAAACAGCTTTGAAATTGAGTAACCTGTGACAGTAATCAAGCAGTAAACAAAACAATAAAACAGTAAACAAACAATCAGAATCTATATCTGCTTAAAATCCAATTTATTTATTTTTTAATCCCAGTTGGTGTCCTATACAAAAACTTCACAAGTCAGCAGGTTTGGTGAGCCTGGTAGTTGCTAAAATGTGATTCCGACAGGATAAACCTGTCAAATTTATGCATTTGCTTATTACAATACGGCAGTAGTGATCTTCCGTTATTGTTAACATGACTTAGACGCGATCAATTAATCACATAAAGTTTTATGCTTTTAACTCTTTTGAACAAGTTTTAAATGCGATTTTTTATGATTTCCGTTTGCCTGTCTGTCTGTGCTCAAAGTGCCATAAATACGCATCGATTAGTACGAAATTTATGTGTTTTTCCTGTGCACTGCATCATGCATCCTATTTTTATTAGTGTTTGTCGCATTTTTCTTTCTTTTAGAAAAGCAGATAAAATATTTCCTATTGATTCCACTTGATGGGCAATAGTTGCTTCAAGCGTATATCAGAGATATTCGACAATTTGAAAGACGACAAAACTGATCAATGTTATTACGAAATAAAACATAATAATATCCATTCGTAAAAGTGTGTAAGCAGAATTTATAGTACTTTTTCAGGATCATTACAAATAATTTCAATACATACGATCTATAATAAGTCATTTCAGGCACAATGCAATAACTATATATATACAAAGGTTTATAAAACATTAATCTTCATTTAAGGGGTAGTAATAAGATTTGAAGTTCATTGACACGGTCTTGAAAAATTACATTAATAGCGATATACAGGTTTTTGGCGATTATTTCTATTATCTCGGCTTGCTTCACGATAATACATCGCCAAATTTGGCGCAAAAAGGACTATCGCGTTGTAAAGTGTCTTGAAAACGAATCTTTTTGTATAACCCCTCTTTTTGTTTCACTACAGACCTTGTTTAGTTATTTTATTCCGCGTCCATATCCGCTATGAATTCATCATAATGCAAAAAAGTGGATTTTGCACCTGCTTCAAGACCTAATAAAGTTAAAATAATTTTTTTGCATATGTTATGCATATTGAAAGAATGAATACCACAAACCTGGGTTGTGCAAGGTGCGTGATTTATAAATTGATTCTAACAGTCAACTTTGGTTTGAGTCCCACTCCTAGTAATTTTATCAAGATATTTTAATCGTGAACTATTATTATCATTTTTACGAAAAAAAAAAAAACTTACTATTGAAAAACATATATTGTATATAATGTATCGATAAAGAACTATGTCTATCTTACAGACCTCATTTATATTCTTTAATGAAAAAAAAATAAACAAGTTTATAGTATATGATCGTTTGTCAAGTTAGTACATTATTTAATACAGCATGTTATGGAACTTGTGTAAAAATTTTATGCACAGGCATTTACATTTCGTTTAACATACCCGTGTTAGCTAATATTTAACATGCATGATTTTGTAAAGTTTATGGTATAAGTGTCGAAAGAAAACGGTTTTAAAATTAAAATGGTAGTGATTATTATCAATGCCATGCATAACTAAAATTGGAAAAAAAAATTACGCATAGTACTGTGGAAAACTCGGAATGGAGAATTATAATATATATAAAATTTCAGCTTTGGAGCGACTTAACTAAGCTACCAAGTCCAATTCTTTCCTCATCCTCAGCATGGTATAGCAATACCAAACACAAATAACGAAGATAACTTATTCATTTATCTGCACACTTAATATTTAAAAACACCTTACCACCACTTTACAGAGCCAGAGAACCTAATTAACATTCTACCCTCGTTATTCGCATAGTTTACAGGCATTTTGCTAAACCAGAAACAGTTTATAAGTTCGCCTTTTGCTCTAACGCCTCATTAATTTTGGACCGTTTGCAGAAATTTAACTTCTCGACTATTCTTACAGGGAAAAAAGTAAAAGAAAGAGCGAAAAAATAACGAAGAAGGTGCTGTTTGAAATTTATGGTACTTATTAACGCACTCAAATTAATTTATATTTTCTTTAGAGTACACGGAGGATCGGGAAAGAGTAATGTTAATAAGTTCAGCTATTTAGGGTTTGTGTAAAATGAAAAAAAAAAATGGTATCCGTAACTTGCTTGATAAATTATGCTTTGAAAGTTCCTATTAAGCATTGTATATTATCCTTAAGATCACTTATGCTACGCATGATAAATCTTTTGGAATAAATGCAAAAAATGGCAATTCTTTGCAATTGTTAATCTTGAATTGTTAGTTTCAATAAAATTACTTTAATGTAAGTCAAACATTTTATAATGTTATAAAGAAAACGATTTATCCACTTATCATGTAATCAAAATGATTTTATTATATAGTAAAAAATCTTAAGTTAAAGATAACTAAGTGGTATGTTTTAGAAGGTGGAATCATAAAATATTCTTGGAAAAGAGATGTGACAATAACAAATTTCAAGCAAACGTTGTTTTCTGAATTATTTGAAACTTGAAAAAAGGATCAATGTTACATATAAATTCAACATCTAGAAATATATTTTAGACAGAAATACAAAGATTCCTATATAATGTTTGTGCATTATACGAACTGTTATGTTATAATATTCACTCAATAAATTACTGTTGAAATAAAACAGTTGTGTGGTTAAAAGATACAAGCAATATTTATCTATGATTGTAATGGAGAAATAGTAACTAATTTAAACATAAACCACTTTTGTTACATAGCCTGGGAGTAAAATTATAGACAAAATTATTATTATTATTATTATTATTATTATTATTATTATTGTTGTGGTTGTTATTTTTATTATTATTCACTTCTTATTGTCTAGTTTACAGCGGAAAAATCAAGTCTTTCTTAAATAACTTTCCTAAACGTCATTCATTTCTTGATATCTGAAGTACATTTAAAAATAATCTACTATCAGGAAAAAGACTATTTCTAAATTCATTACACATTTATTTATATTGGCTTTATCAAGGATAGATGGATTCATTATTTAAGTCAAACTCGCTGCTTAAATGTGTAAATAAACATAAAAATCTATATTTTTCTTAAATGTATACCTAAACATTAATATTAATATATATATATATATATATATATTTTTTTTTTTTCAAATTACCTTCAAAGACTACAATACTCATATCCATCGCTTATAATCAAAATCTAAATATTTGATAAGTTTAAATAAACCCAATTCCAGTAAAAGGAGCTCTAAAACAGCAGCTTAATAAGTCATTAATTTAGACAGGTGACAGTATATTAAATGAATCACACCGCCATTGCCTTGAAATACATAAAACAGATTTGGATACTCATCATTTACCAAATATATAATAAACTTCACGAAACATGCTTTATAAGAGTCAAGTTTCATCAATAAATAGCAGACTCAATATTACATCACAAGAGCTTGGAGATGGTTATTTCGTCTCCTCTGCCATCAGAAAGATAACTATTCTTTAGCTGCAAACCATCACGCGAGGGGCGGCTAAGCATCGATAAAAAAGTAATACACTCAGTGAAATATCCCTGTTAGACTAGAAGTCACCACAATGACTTGCTCGTTCCAAAATAGAAGATAATAATGTCCTTTCGCTCCGCAAACACGTTTCGTCAATTTCATTGCAATATGATACAAAAAGGAAGTATATGGTTAGTAGGAAATTAGTTTGTTTCAGTTGATCATTGATTCGTATCTCTGAAATTTACTATCTAGAAGTTGTTTTGACCATCAGAATAAAAGTGCAATGGAAAATTTTTATCAGAGGAAATGTATAAAAGTTTCTTATATTTAACTGGCCATAGAAATACTGTGGTCGAATGATGGTTTAAGGAATTAAATTTAAATATTACTCCAGAATACTCTGCTTGTTTCTTGGGTTCGTCGTTCTAAAATTTTAAGGTGTAGAAACTTCTACTAAAGAAACCATTTGCCAGGACGAAACACTAATATTATTACTACTAGAACTTCGTCGAACAATCTGTACAAATTCACAAGCACAATCAGCCAGTATAGCGTGCTATAACAATCAGTTTAATACAGAAGCTTTTACAAAGTCTGTAATACTCACACAAAATAAAACACTTCCACAGGCAAAAATTCAGTAGAAACATACGAGGGATATCGTAAACAGTCCCTCAAGACTAAGCAATGAAGAATTCACACACAGTACTTTAAAACAAGGCTTCAAAAATGCAAGTGAAAATACCGCTTCTATAGCACAATACAATTCACAACGTAATACAGCAAACACACTCAACGAATGCCCGGTGAGAAACTGACTGGACTGGCCAGCCCACTATCTTCTGTAGATGACGCAGATGATATTAGAAATTTCCCTTAACGCTCGAATATTGATTACGTCACGATAAATATTGAATAAAAGGCTAATATGCGATTGGCGCGATATTGGGATAATCGCGCCAAATGTCCGAAATGTCACTAAGATTAGCGACTTTTCGCGAAATATCACCAAATTTGACGCTAAAAATAAGTCCCCAAAAGTGAGGTTAGAGAAGACCTAGGGCCAATATTTCTGGAGATTTCTAGAAAATGCTATACAAACTAATACGGAATCCCAGATCTCCCTATCTTGCGATCTAGTTGATCGATTTTGATGCAACACAAAGCAAAATTCAACTATTTGGCGGATAGCATGCGATTTTTAAACTATTTTAAAGCCCAAAACAGAGAGTTGCCCCAAAAACTAGCAACAATATGAAAAAAAGAAACAGTCAAATAAAGTCACTGTTAATTTTTTTATTTTTCCTAAAATCCAGATAAACATTTTTTTAAAATTTTTTTTTATCCCGTTAATTCTACACTGCAATACAGAAAACCAAATAAATAACTAAGAAAATAAATTAAAAATATTTTTAAATTTCCCGAATCACTACATAATAATTTTTTAGTGAAAGTGGTTTAGTATTTCTGATAGATATTTTTCAACAAAATTATTTGAATAGGAAAATTTTATCTATCTCTAATAATTGGCATGTTTAATACTGTGTTATCTATCTCTAAAAATTGGCATGTTTAATACTATGTTTTATTTTAAGAGATCATAAGTGACATTCAAACCGCTGTATCTACTAATCTGTTTACCGTAGAGACAAAAGTAAAATATGGTTGGAATCTTAAAAATATGGTCATTTACATAAATTAGATGAAAAATGATTTATTTCACAGAAATTTCTTTTTAAACATTGGTTAATACGGATCATAGGATAAGAGGAGCTCAGATAATCGACGTTCTCCTGTTATCAAAATGTAAGGTAGAAAATGCAAAATACCTAGATTATTAGTTGGCTGGATAATTTTCCCAGAAGGTTCTTCTCTCCATGCAAGTACCGACACATACTCGTCCATAAAGCTAGGCACGTGACATCGTAAAACGGCTGTACTTCCAGCGGTTGTATATTCGTCATAAACTTCAACGATATAGTGTTGATTTACAACTGAAAGGAAAAATGAAATTAGATAACATATATATTGGATACACAGTTAAAGAATTTAGAGTTTAAATGAAAATCTATCTGATTTAATGTTTTTATGTAAGTGTTTGAATAATACTCTTTTACGCAATATATCGATCTTAAATTCAGCTTTAAAATTTGACTATTCGAAAGTTGTCCAAAAATTTTTAAATTATAGATTATTGTAAATGATCAGTGGTCGCCTCAAAAAAAAAAAAAAAAAAAAACAGGGAAATTTTTAGTCCATTTGAACAGTATTTAGAGATAGCTCAATGAATGAAAAGTTTCCAACATAATGTTTCCCATGCATTTGCAGATGCATTTTAAATCGTGAGTGATAGAAGGCAGCAATACATGCGTGCATTAAAATGCAAACAAATCAAGTAATAAAAGAAGAGATTTTCAGTGGTAAAGAACTGATAGAAGAGCACCAGAAAGAACACAGGAAGCTATTTTATATCTTTAGATGACATTGACAGAACAGCATCGCATCAGTTAACTCTGTTAAATAAAAAAATAGACAAAAATTTGATACAACAAAAAATTATCATAACTGTCTGTCCAATTCTTAAAATATTTTGAAAAGAATAATCGAACAATAGCAGTTCCGTGTTTTAAGTTTTTATTATTTTTAGTGTAATTTCCACAATTTCCAGTTTAGAGCTTGAAATTTTCATTTGTTGCATATCGTCTAAAATATTTATGATGAGATAAAAGTGCAGGTGATCAACAAAATAATATCAGCAAGTAACCTCTGAATAAAAGTGACATTTAAGAATGAACTTTCTTAAGCTTTGAAGTATAATCCTATACAAGAGATTTTTTTAATATAAAAAGTACTATATATCATGGTAGTAGGAGAAGCTGTTTTGAAGTTGTACACGTCTTTGATTTTTACCCAAAGAATGAAATGTCAGACCTCAGAGATTTTCAAAGTGTCCAATATGTAGAATCTCGACAACCTGGACAAAGTGTGACCGAAAAATCACAGTCGTCTCCAGAGGTATGGTATCTCAGTTATGGCAGCGTAAACGCAACGTTGCAAGACAACTTCATCAAAGCAAATTTCGAACGGAAGCAGGTCCTTTTTACCGAATAGGCCCATAAGGTCGGCGCCTATATTAAAAAAAAATAATAAAAAATGTGGAACTCAAAACTGAAATATTTGTTAGTTAAACTTGCAGAATAGAATGGGAGTGGGAGAAGATGGAAGAGGGGGGAGGGGTCCTAGAAATGATGGCTGGCCCACAGTATGAGAGAATGTTTATCCAGCTCTGAACGGAAGGCAAAGCTGAGTGAAAGAGACAAACGGGTATTGAAGCAGCTTGTAGTTTCTGAAAAGGAAACAACTGCATCCAAAGTGACCACAGATCTAATTCAGAATTTAGATTTCCCACTGTCGATAACTGCAATTCGGAGGCACCTTCATAAGCAGAACATTTACAAAAGAGCAGTAACTACCAGTTAGTTCACTTGGCACATATATTAATGACGAGCGTGGTGTACAGTGCTGCCACAACCTTCTTCTTCTTCTTCTTCTTTCTTATCCTCCAAAGTCTGACGGAGTCAGACAAGATCCAGAATTCCATTGACTCTTAAAAAGTCCAGCACAAGAAGGGGAGTTGCATAGATGTCCTCCCTAGAGAGGCCCAAACAATCCAAAATGTGCCGGGGCGAGGCCTCTTGTACGCCGCACTTTGAGCAGGAGTCGTACTTCTTTCTCCCTCCAGAAAACGAGAGGCACTTAATGTGCCCACTGGCAAGTCTTGTTAGTGCAGTTGAGGAACCTCTATCACACTCGAGGGCAAGGGCAATTCCCGCTTTCTTACCCATATACCAGTGGTGAGTTGGAGGAACCCTCCAATCCGCCATAATTTGTTCCTTTTTCCGGGAGTACAACTCCTGGAAGGTAAGGGAAGATGAAGTTGGAATCGGGTGATTGCATCCCTCCCTTGCAAGTTTGTCTGCAAGCTCGTTCTCATGGATATCCACATGTGAAGGGATCCATTGTAAATGAATCTCGTGATGCTGCGATATCTCATTTAGTTTATTTAAGATTGAGATGCTTGTCATGTCACCTATCAGAAACCATTTGTGAAGATGTTGAAGTGAGCTACGGCTATCTGATAAAATCCAAAGTTCTCCATAATCCTTCATTGATAGGACAGCCTCAAGCCCCTCATTAATCGCAATTAGCTCACTTCTAAACACTGAACAGAAGTCCGGGTTACGTCGGCTAATTGACATTTTGTCATAGGGGGTCACTATATATATGCCACTACCTGCAAGCCCAGCCATTTTGCTACCATCAGTAAAAATCTTAATAGCATTTTCGGGAATACTGGCAATAACTTCCAAAGCCAGCTGTTTGAGGTGAACTGCCAAAAGTTCTTTTTTAGAAACTGGGGAAGAGAAGTTAAAATGAAAATACACCCCAGAGAGTCCCTCTGAGGGGTCGAGGCAGCACTGCAATGAATGAGGCTCAACATTAGGGCTAGGTAAATTCAGGGTTGCAACTTGACTAAAAGGACTGTTTTTCTTCAGCCTTTGTCGGCATATCCAACTGTTTAGGTAGACTGAAGTTTTATGGCAATTACCATAACTAGATAGTTTATTGAAGTATTTTACAAGAGCAGCATTCCTTCTAGTCTCAAGTGGTATCAGATCTGCCTCAAAAAGGACAATCTCCGAAGGGCAGCTACGCTTCAGCCCAGTAATTATACGGGCAGCACTCAGCTGGACCGTCTCTAGTTTCTTCAAGTTAGTTGCTGATGCGCAACAATATATTGGGAATCCATATTCAAGAATTGGCCGAATCAACGCCAGATAAGTAGTTCTGGTGGTTACTGAATCAGCAACCCAATTCCTACCACCAATGTATTTAAGTATGTTTAATGGTTACAACCTGGTAAGCAGTACGTGGAAGACAGTTGTGCAGTCACACGAATCATCTTTTACATCTTCCTCAGCAACAGGACGGGTGCACTCTTGGAGGACACGTGCGCAAGAGTGTATAAGTGATTGTCTTCTTCCAACCGTGAATCATGGAGGTCCATCTGTCATGATATGAACAGCCATGCAGTGGATTTCTGTTGCTTCAATCTTGACGTGGTGGCCTTAGATGGCCTGAAAGGAAGGATCAACGGAAAGAAGTGTACAGAAATTTCAGCCTGACCAGGCCCACCCTATAATGCAAACTCGTTTCTTCCATATTGGAAATTTCCAGGATGATAATGTCCGTATTCATGCAACGAGAGTTGTTCAATCATGGTTTGATGAACAGGAAGATGAAATGCTTGGACAAGAGTCCACCGACCTCAATATACTCGAAACATTGTGGTCCAGTTTAACCCATTTGCATCATAAGCTTATATATGCGCTCAATTTTCCTGTCCACTATCACCGGAGCCGTTTATATAGACTCTAAATTTTCTTTGACGCAGTCACCAGAGCCGTATTCATACGTTGAACATTATTGTTTCGATACCGGGCCAATATCGCTGAAATTGTATCACAAAGGCCTTCTTTTTATATATCCTTATAATGCAAATACATTAAATATTCAGTAGTGAATCGATATTTTCCACCG
Source organism: Cheiracanthium punctorium (assembly GCA_038373885.1). NCBI lineage: Eukaryota > Metazoa > Arthropoda > Arachnida > Araneae > Cheiracanthiidae > Cheiracanthium > Cheiracanthium punctorium. The sequence goes on along the minus strand of JAWZYV010009161.1, from coordinate 245,585 downwards.
GTATCTCTGACGGAACTTTTACAATATCTGCACGAAAAAAGGTACAAAATTTCTCTAAACACTATTTAGAACACGTAAGCCAGGCATATATAAGCTGTATTACACGCCAAGAGGGTCCTATACCATTTTATTAAAGATTCCTTTATGAATTTAGAGTAATTCTATTATTTTGATAACCACCTGTACTACAATGATTGTACTAGTACGTCGTAATTATAACATAAAAATATCATATTCATAAGAAAAAGAAATATTGATATTCATTAAATTTCAACTATGAATTAAATAAAAAAAATGAATGGAAGTTTTGTCCTTTCTTTATGAATTTTTTTTCATTCATGCATGGTTTTCTTTTTTTTTTTCATGCACCATTCAAAATGGTGTGGATAAAAAGTTTAGAAGTAATATCCTATCAGAGCTCTATTTTTTAAATGTGAAAGAATGAAAAGTAGTTAAAAGTGTTCACGAAAATCAAAATCAATAGGGATATGATCATTAGTAATTGCTTGTGAACAGTCGCTCGATAACGAACTTGGCACAAAAGGCGTTATTAAATGGGAAAAAAATAGTTTTCCTCCGAATTCTTTATTGAGAAGCATTAAGAGATAACAGTATTTTTCAGAACATGATATCTTCGGAAGTTGGCTTTTTTATTAATTAACGCAAATAAAAAATTCTTTTCAGTTATTTATATTTATATCGATTGAAAACTTAAAAAGTACGAAGACTTTATTTGTATTACTGTTCAAGTCATTTTTTAAAAATAAAAGTACTAAAAGCGTTTTTATTTTTCGGAATAAAATCTTCGAAAATAATCATTTTTGTCCAGATTTTTTACAAAATAATTACGATCCATTTTTACAGAGTTTAGTGTTAAACTATTTTAATCACAGTTTAATGCAATATTTATTTCTTTTCAAACATAATGCAAGTAACTGACGAGTGTATTTTAATCACAGTACACACAGGCATTAAATAATATGAATCAGCAGTAACAATGATATAAAACACTATAAATATCATTTTATTATTATGAAGTCTCTAATCAGGTTTCCATGAATATTCTAAGTAATATAATGGGGTCGATTTAAAAAATCCGCATATTTGATATTCTGTAGAAATGAGGCTCCAGAAATTCAAGGAAAAATATATTTTCAGAGGTATTTTAGTAATAGTACATCTTTTCTTGCAATACTATAAAAATAATTTAATAATAAAAATAATTAAATTAAAATTTTAAATACTTTCGAGATAAATCTTTGCATTGTAACCACAGTCACTACTCAGTAATAGCCATGTTTTCGCAAGAAAAGCATTGTTCAAGAATCGATGACAACCGTGTACATTCACATACAGATTACCAACAAATTTTGAAATACTTACTTATGTATAATCATTTAGTTCTTATATTAAAATTTATAACGTATACAGTAATTCAGGTAACTTTGAGCCATAGGATATAACTTTGTCTTACCTCCTAGTTTTCAGTATATTTGTTTTTGCAGAGCTGCTCATGGTACACAGCTGCAATCTTTTGACAAGTTAAGGAAACTGTTTTTCTGCTCTGTATTTTAGAAAATAAATTACCAGCATGGTTCATAATTATTTTGCCATTCAGCTGTGTTCCTGAAGTACGGTTTGCAATTCCGTTTTTATACTGAGTTGAATTTCATGCAAATCAGTTAATTTCCAAAAGTAATTATTAGATTACTTCTCTACCAGGTACATTATTTCTAAAAATTATGAATTCTGGATATTCTAGTTATTTATTTGCTAGCATCTGATCTTGTTATTTATTTGCTAGCATCTGATAAAAAGCAAAAAAATAAAGGAACTATCATGTCACCGCATTTTCAGTGCAACTTTTAGATGGTTCGAAGTTGGATTATGATAGTATGTATTGTATACACTGCACTTAAAATCCACATTTTGTTTACATCCAGTTAATATCAATACAATATTTTTGAGTAAATTGCTAAATGTTCTAAACTATGTGCATTTTTCATGCTTCAATAATGATTTATTAATCTTCGAATTCTAAATAATAGATACAAAGTTTTTGAGTAATTTTTTTAATTATTCTTTGAAAATTTAAATTCATTAGATTTCTCATGAAATGTTTTTTTGAATGAGATGCACTTTATTAAATTATGCCTGTTTTTTTTTTCAGTAATCTGTTTTTAAGGCGAAAGTTGATATCAATTTTACATAGTTTAAACTATATTCAAGTTTTTAACTAACTTTTACTCGTTTTTTCTAAACTAAAGAAAAAAAATAAGAAAAGTAGTTAAAAGTAGTTAAGCAAGTAAGTTATTTCGCAATAATTCCTAGAGAATGCCTAGCTGCAATTTCTTCAAAAACTGTTTCAGTGGAGGAAATGAAAAAAATATATGAAAACAAAGCTTTGTCATAGGCACAAGATGTGAATGGTAAAGAAAGAGGTGGAGCAACACAACAAATATGTTCTTGGTGAGATGCATCAAGATGTCTGATGCATATTGGAAATGACTCAATGTAAATGATGATCTGGGGGTATGAAAAATTATACGTGTTTAAAAAATTATCGCCAGAAAATATAACTCCAGCTAGTAGTCAAGGAGTTCTCGACGAACAGCCGAGTAGCTTTCCACCAAACAATGATCAAATATTCTTTTTTGTTTGGTGCAAAACTGTAGACTGCGAGAGGGAAAATGTTGTTGAAGATTGTGTTTATTTTTTTATATTTTCCTAGTATTAGGAGTAGAAAATATGTATGAAGGCTGCATTGGGACTTGCAATGCACTTAGCTTATAGCATATGGGTGGCCTATGAGTTTTATTTTATTTTTCTCTTTTCTATTTCTAATTGATTAATTTATTATTCTTTATTATTACTACTCATTATTTATTATTTATTATTCATTTTTCAGTGAATGAACTGAATACTGCTTTTCTATATATTTGCATGTACACAAATATGTAGAAAAGCAACTAACTAATAAATAGGTCTATACTAATAAATATGTATAACTAATGAATAGGTATTTTTTATACCTATTTATTAGTATAGCCCTATTACTAATAAATAGGTATTTTTTCAATATATTTATGCTATTCTTTCGCCACTGTTCCTACTTAATATATTCTTTGAGATGTTCTTTAAAATATCAGAACTTCTTGATTTTGAGAAATGCAGCCCATATTTTTTTAAATATTTAGAAATTTAATTTTCCAGTTTAAAGTTGTCTTTGCTCCTGGATTGAATAAACAATATACTTTAAATTTAATTTCTGATACTGTTTCAAAGTTAGCCAAACGGTTGGGTAAAAATATACCAGGTAAATTAATTATTTTTTTGTTTTTAAAATCAGTATTTATTAATTTACATAAATAAAATTGAATTCGGGGTTTATTCTTCTATTTTATACCTTTAGTATGAAAATAATATTGAAACGTAAGAGGGGCAAATGAAAATACAGAAAATGTGAATCAAAGTTACCCCGAATGACTGTAGTTTATCAAATGAACCAAACACCACGCATAAAGCCGTTCATTTAAAATACCTACAGTCAATACCAGATGCATTACTTGTGTTCCATTTTGCAGTTTGAATTAAAAATAAACGATTAAACGATTAAGAAATTATTTGCACTGAACACGATGATTTCTTGTAGTGCACGCACATGGATGGGTCGGCAAATGAGAATTAGAAAGATCTAAAAGTTAAAGGAAGTCAGACAGAAGAAAACGAATTTTATCCCCGTAAAAAACAGAACATGCCTGTCCCACTCACGGATTCTAAACACCACTGCACTCAAAGCTTAATGTAGTAAAAGTAATATCTCAACAAAAAATGTCTCCCCTTTTGAAAGTAAACTTTTCTCATTTGAGCAGGAAGTATGAACACTGCGTCTAAATCGTTTTTTTTTTTTTCTTTTTTTTTTCTTTTTTAGCGTTGCTTAAAGAGGTTATCACATTACCTTAAAATCCGAGCAACTCCTTTACTGAACAAATTTCAGACAAATTTTCTCAATCGTACATTAGTTGGAGATCGCCGTCTTCAAAGTAGCCGTAGAGAAAGAAGTCAGTCTAAAAGTTGTTCGTCAAGAAAGTTGCTCGGATTTTAAGTTAGTGTAATAACCCTTTAAAGTATTGAGCATTTGGGTAAAGGTGCACCCTATTTTTATTTAACCAACAGTTCTATAATGTTTAATGGTGTGCTTGCATATTTAATCTTCAGATCATTCTAGATGCCTCTTTTTCTGCTATACTAAAATGTAAGATAATAAATTTATAAGAACTATGCTGAAGAAGCTTTTTTATTACCATTATCCACTTTCGTTATCTTACCATTATCCACTTTCGTTATCTTACCATTATCCACTTTCGTTATCTTACCATTATCCACTTTCGTTATCTTAAATAGGCGAGATAAGAAGAATATTTTCCTTTACTAAAGTACAGCAATCAGCGCCTACAGAGCAGGATTCTCAAACTTTATCTATGATACAGCAGTTTGAGCTTTTTTTTTCCAGATCAGACGGAGCACCTCGTACATATTCGCAAATCATCTTATGTAAATCCGCGCGTTGTGTATTATAGGCAAAAGCAGTGATTTAGTTCTGCACGAAGCACATGTTCGAAGTAACTTCTCAAACTACTTCGAACGCAGCAGTTTGAAAAGTTCTGGTGTAAAGCTATGCTATATTCAATACACATTATGGTCTGATAATATATATAAAACTGAATTAGGAACTATTCCACATGTATCATGTGAATTTTATCTTATTTCGAAGTTAAGAGAAAATGGCTTTCATTTTTCCAATGAAAATTACTTGCCATCCAGGCATTACTCGCTGCTGGGGCTGGGATTGAGTACTGACAATCGATAATGGCAGCACCTAGAAGACTTAAACCTTACCTCTATAAAAAGACGAACAATTTAGCATTCAATCTCAATCTGGGAGTCGTACCTGGGCCATTTGATGGTTCGTAGAGGTTGGCACTAACTACTGTACAATCTGAAGTGGCTGTAAAGAAACCCTAAATACACGCAACACTATTTTAACTTTCCGTCGAGGACAAAAAAGAAGATCAGCAGTGATGTACACATCTGTAGCTTGATTAAAAAAATAACTATTTTGTTTTATTTATTTATTTATTTTATGTGACTGTCTTTTTACAAAGCTAATATCTGTTGTATTTGGAAAATAAACTTTAGTTCCAAATGTGCATAATATTTGCTTACTTTCCGTAACCTAGAAGTAATAACTAAATGAAATCGTCAAACAATAAACTCTTATTAATTTTATTAACGAAACACCAAAATTATCCCGCTACAATACCAAGTTGGGGAAAAATCAGTTTTACTGCTTAGTTTCAACGAAAAATATAAAACTCATTACGGATTTTGATAAAGATTAATCTATTTTTAACTCAATAATGGAAAAGATTCACCCAAAAAACTTTTATCTTCAAGCAATTTTCCTTCTTATAATAAAAATATGCCCGGGAAAAACGTTCTGCACTTAAAAGATAACGTCCTTGAATTTTCTAATTACAATTTTTTGAAAGAGCTTTTTAAAAATCTTCTTTTTTCGATTCCTTGATAGAAATACTTATTTCGGTTTAATAAAAACTAGTTTTCAATTGTTTAATTATTAAATACCCAGCGGGCTTTATTAAAAACAGAGGATTTTCGAATATTATTTTTACTTCAAACGTGCTTATTTAGTTAAAATCACAAAGATAAAATATTCGGGGAACAAAGTAACATTTAAAAGATCTCTTGTTAGTGCTACACATTATTACTTTGCTGCGGTCTCCGGTGATTTGGACTAATATAATTTAACTATTACAAAGGATTTAATGAAATGAATTTTTTAAGGAAAGAATTATCATGTATTCTTCAAAATAAAGTAAATCTATCTACACATAAAAGTATTTTTATTATTATTTTTGTTTTTTAAATGAAAGTAGAGAAATTATGCAAAATCTAATGATTCCTTTCTCTGTGTCTACTAAGTTTATTAATACAATTTTCTTTCTTACAAATAATCATTATTATCCTTAACAAATAACAGTAAAATTTATTGATGTGTATGGTTTTTTGGATAGCCGCCCACATAAATATGAAATAAAATTTCTTTTGTCCTTAAAAAATTAACATTTGTATATTTTTATTAAATTTAACGGAAAAAAACTTTGGCAAATACGAAATTTTGGAAAAATAATTTGATATTATAACTGCTCTCAAGCACAGTAAATAAAAACTGATAACAGTTCTTAAAAATAAATTTCTAGAACTTTATTGCACAGGTAAATGTCTTTAGAAATTTTATTTAAATTCTAGAATTCATGTTGTTCTATGTTCGCTCTTCATTTTATCGAATATTTATTTCAGTAGCAGATACTTAAAGATTGCAATTGATACGCATAATGCATAACATTTGTGGAAATCGTTACATACTTTAACGTTACTTTCGAAGCAACAGTGCAAAACAGTTGACAGATTTATCTTTTAAATGCAAAAGTAAATATAGAGTTTCATGAATTATTTTAATGGTGCCTATATGGAGCAGAAATGTTCAAAAATGTCTTGCCTCTGCCAGTGAGTTTTAATGAACGTGGTATAGGGAAATGCAATCCAAAGGGTTTATCCTTGAATAAACATTTTAAAAAATGAAATCTATACTGCCATTATCTATTTGAATAAATACTTCAAAAAGTATCATTAACTGAACAAAAACTCTATATTAATATCTTAATTTGTATAGAAAAAGTACGTATAAAATGAAATATTTGAAGGTTCACTTGCACAGTTTTAATAAATTTGTCTTCCTTCTTGTATTGATATATTTTTTTTTTTCAATTGTGGCTAATCTGTCATGGAACATATCAGTCACAATTTTCCAAACAAAATGAAGTATATTTGCTTAATATGTTTTTAATATCAGCGTTAATAAAGTAGATATATTCATAATTAGAAGCCTAATTTGTATAAAAATGCATTAAAAAATTTCCTTCAGATTTAACGTATTTATTACTGAATAATTTTTGCTTTTTTCTGAAAAGTAATGTAACATCAGTCATTTTTCAAATTGAAGGATTCAGATATACAGTCCGTTGTACAGTAAACATACCGGGATATTAAACTCAATAATACAAGAATATAAGAATAGAATAAATAAAACAACCAATACATCCTAATGCCTGGCTGGTGCCGCTAAGAATCGAGCGATTTACTGTAGTTAAAAAGAAATTTCCACGCTCGGAAACAATATTTAATACCCAGAACGAAAAAGTTTATCACTACAGATTAAAAAGAAAGTTTAATGGATATCCAGTAATGTTTTAGATTAGGTATAAAAACACACGGAGATGTGTATCCTTTGGTAGACAGAAAATCTCTTATCACCCATGAACAGAGGTGATCATCTGAAGGAATGCTATTTTGAGATAAATGCTACACTGAAATATTCTCTTTTTTTCTGAACGTTAATGCTTTTAGTTAATTTCTTTTAGATTTTTATTGTCATTTTCTTTAATAAATAATTCTAATACTTATTTGACAAGGATTCACTAATTTATTTCTGTTGTTTCACAGTATAATAAATACATATAGTATATTATATACACCAGATCCCAAAAGTAATAAAATGAAAGAAAATAAAATAGTTCTATTTTCATTCAAAGGATAATACCTTTATATTCTTTATATAGTAAACACAGTGAGTAAACAAACCTAAATAGACAATGTACATTACACATTAATTTTAACCGTGCTTGTAACCTTTAAAAGAAATTCAAATGCTATCAAAATAATTTTGATAAACGGCTTCAACCTTTAAATATAAAAAGCATGCACAGTATGAATTTTGTAGCAAATATATAGTATTTATGAAATTTTCAATTAAAATACCGTGAAAACCTAGATCAAACTTAGAGATATTAAAATGTCACAGAAAGTATAAATAAATTTCCATATCTTTAAAATTCCCAAACCCTCCATTTGTAAGAAATGTCTAAACGGCATCCTTAATTTAAGGATATGGCCGTACCGGAGCTGGATGGTTGTTGTAAAATAAGGTGAAACCGACATATACACGAACGCTAAATTATTGGAATATAGTGTCCTTATGTAAAAAAGGCACAGTTCTACACACTATTTTGAATATTAATCTAATGTATAAAAATATATCTGTGACCAAGAATTTGGCTTTTATACACATGGAGCTATGCCACTCACAGCACAACTAACGCCCCTTCCCAATCTAACCATGTTTCTTAGAAAAAAAAAACAAACAAATTATTCATTACTCTAACTATTTAAAATTTTAACTTTATTTTAAAATGAAGTTAATTACAAAAATCTATATTTCGACATGTTTCCTTTCTCTTACGCGATAAAAATAACTCCATACATAATAATGGTGATTTGATTAAAACTGCATGCATAAACTTTAATGATATTTACATGGCTGTTTTAAGCATAAAAAATTATAAAATTTTGCTTTTATTATTTATACTAAGGAAACTAATAAAATCCATATAGGAAAAGTTCGTTCTTTCTTAGAGTTTATGGTTTATTTTATTGATTTAAAATGTTATATAAGAATTAGCAAGGTTTACTTTAATGATTATAGTTATTTAGTTTTAAAATTTAATTAAAAATCTTGTAAAATTATATAGTTTCAAATCCTTTTTCCAATTTGGGAATCTCGGCAAGACATAATTCGTGTAGAATGTCTGTTTAGAAAAGTAATGTATTACCAAAGTATTCGGCGCAGTGCAAATACATGACCTATTAGTAATATTAAATATTGATACGTATTTTTATACCTTTATGAGAAAGATTTTAAATATTTTCGTCATTCATTAAATATTTTCCTTATTTGTAACAAATTTAAATATTTTCGTCATACTTCCCAATTTACTGTTCACGAAACCATATTTTAATTTATTTTTTAGAAAAAAATTATGACGAACAAAATATTATTTCACAAAAAGGGGGAAATTTTCAAGAGGGGCTTCCGAACATTTTTCATTTATGTATTTAACATTATGGTAAGCATGTATTCTGCGATACACGCTCCTTAACTCTTCTATTATATTAAGGTCACCTTCAATAACATTAATACCTTAACTGGTATTATAAAATATATCACTGATGTGTGTTGAATATGACGGTATCATACCAGGGTTCATAAGCATCCTAAATTTGCAAAAAATCCTGAACTTTCAAAACATAGTCCAACATTTTTCTGATACTTTAAAAGTGGTCCCTTTTTTTATAAAATACGGAAAGAAGTTCTCTAGGGTATTTTATATAGTAGCATGTTTTAGGGCATTTAAAAAAAAATGGAATTTTCGCAAATGACACGTACTAGCCTTGGATACCTTCATATTTCTGTCTTTCAAAATATGCTCATTTTATTAATATCTTTAACTTTCAATTTTTTATAGAATACCTGATACAATTACACATTATTTTTACAATAATATGCTTTAAACTTAGAAGTAAAGGTCATTTATGCTCACTTGAATGCATGTAGTCACTGAGCATTGCTGAGCATTCTACTGTACTGAGACTCATCAGTTAATATAAGTTTTCATCAGCATCTTACCGGTCACATTTCAAAACTTATTTTTAAAGCATTTTGAAAACTCCAAACACAATTTGCATCTGATTACCGTGTATTCTTTTGTCATCAAATCTAATTAAAATATATATTGTTAATTTTTTGGCTTGTTTTAAGTCAAAAATGCTGCATAAAAAGATGTTTTCTGTCTTTATAAGGGAATCGATATAAAATTATGTGCACCGATAAGAAATCAGCTTAAATATAATTGCTTAATCGAATTTAATCCAAGAAAAATAATTAAGTAATTAAAGCATGTTGATTTATAATATCATCTAATAAAGCTCCCTAGGTATATTTTTTCCCTCTTTCAACATTATCCTTTTTCATTAGCTTAGTTTTATGTATCTAAAATTCAAATTAATTCAGTTTTTTATATACAACAGAAAATGCAAGGTAAAGAAAAATTTAGTTTTGCAAGGAATTTTTTTTTTAAGTTTCAAATTAAATAACATAAAAATAGAAACAAAGTAAAACCAAAAAATAAATTTTAAACTAACACCAAATTATATTCAAAAATTTTTATGAAGAAACTTTTTTCAATTTTTTACAAGGGTTTAACAAAATTTAATGCTCTAGAGTTCTTTTTCCCACATGTAACATTAATAGCCATATTTAAATTGTTTTCATTGTTTTATTAATGAATTAAACTTTGTGATTAACTTTATCAGTTTTCATTATCAAACAGACTTTATATCAACATAGAAAAGCTTCTATCATTTGGCTATAAAAATCTTTTTATGGCCAAATGCAGTCTTAAATTTAGTATCTTAATTTTCAGTTTTAGCCATTTCGAACATGCTTAGTATCAAAATATACAGTGATAAAACCATCAAAATATACCGTGACAAAAATATTCCTTTACTTACATGCTTTAAATTTAATATTACAATTTCAACCCCCCCCTTATTTTAAGTTTTCTAGCGGTTCATACCAAAATCCTGCAAAATATCTCGCGTTTTATCTTTTTTTTACGTTTGGTCAGACAGTGCTTTAGGAACTAAATTTATATTTCGTAAAATATACAAAATAAATAAGAAATAAACATATTTCCAAAAATGTGCATAACTTTTAATTATTAACTTTAAAATATTTTCTTTTTCTCTCTCTATGTCTCTCTTTTATCAAAATCCGCAGACTCTTACATTAAAATGAAAAAAACAATCTTTTAGTTTTAGAAAGTTTTTAGTCTGTACAAAAACATTTCTTAACTAATTTAAAAATATCAAATGTCTCACTAGATAATTGTTACTAAGAGTTGTAATAGTTAATTTTTACTGAATGATTAATTAACTTTATCTATACTCTTTCGTTATTTTTCCAAAAAAAAAGACATTCTTATACGTTGAAATTCAAGACTTTTTCAGACATAACATTTAAAGAAATGTCTAGACAGTCCCTTGGAGGTCTTAAACTGTTAATCGTGGACATTTTGAGCTCTTTTGAAGTTTCATTTCTTTACTAGGGTCTTTAGGAAATAAATTAAAAAGCACTGTGTAACAAAATTTAGAAAATACATTTAAGTAACTCGTAATTTAAATTAAATTTTTACACGACTGCTTTCTTCCTTAACCGCCTTAGGGCATTCAATTGTAACACACACTTTGCGCTCGGATCAATAAAAGATCCATGGCGTAAATTTAAATATTGATGAAATATATTTACATTTTAGTAATATATACAAGGTGAAATTTTATTTAATTGATATTTTAATCTCTTTCTTGTATTTTTATATAATAGAATACTGTTTTAAAGATTACCATTCATGATTACGAGAAATCATGGAAATAACAAACAATACTTTATTCAGATTTTTGTCGTTGTTGTTATATTGTATAACTTCATTTGTTTACATAACGATTGCTAAACGTTTGAATGAAATGTTTCTTAGAAGTGAAAATCATACTTCTAAATCTTTACAAAACATTCCTTTTCAAATTGTTAGCACAAATAAATCACATATATCTAGTAGTTGCTACACTATCCGATGCTCGAAGTAAGAGTATGAGGTAATTTTGAGTTTTGAATACTTGCAGTAAATTCTTGTAAAATTTTTTCTTCCTTCAGTGTTATGGAAAAAAATATGTATATGTGTTTTTTAGTTTTTGCCTATATTTGCCTGTTTTCTAATAAAATAACCATCACTTAAACGTTAGGGGAAAATATATATGCTTACAAAAGCAGAAACAAAATGTTAAATAATTAAAATTGAGAGCACTTTTATAAGCACTGACAGTTAGAAAAATGAAACTCTAATACTGCATTTTATAAATTCCCAAGAAACTCAAATTTTTAGGTATGGAATTTAGGTTTAACACGGAAACGTTACATTTTGTTTTTTAACATATTCTTCACAAAATTATTGATGCATTCTATGGTAGACCTGTGCTATAATTTCATATAGTTAACAGATTAAATTAACAATTAAAGATTTCTCATACGAATAAAATTTCAGATTATAATTTAAAATATTTCTTAATACAAATACACTGATTTATACACTGATGTCCAAAAACATTTACAAAGTCGACGATTGTCTGGTAGAGGAGGGTATTCACGTACGGTGTTGCCAGTGAGGTCTCCAGACATCAATCCCATTGAACACTCGTGGAATGCTCTAGGAAAGACCATTGCATATGGCGACTCCTTAAGGCGATGAAATCGATGCTTTTAGAAGAATAGGAATTACTTCCAACATCGCTGACCAATAGTCTCATTAATAGTATGAGAGCTCGGTGTGGCACTTGTTTAGCTAACACCTCTTTCCCAACGAAACAATAAAGAGTTATGGCATATCCTGTTTTGACTAATGATGCTCTTATTTGCATATCAGTCTGCATTTAACACTTTTGCAAATATTTCTGTTAACATTTCTCGCCTTACAGCATGATGTATTAGTATTCGAAATTTCTAATCATTAAACTCCCTTTTTGTCGGAAAAATCTCATTTTTTTTTATGTTTGCAACAGTAATTTTGATCACATGTGTATATACATATATATTTCTTTGAAAAAATCTAGAATAATATTGTTATTTTTTTAAAGTTCTAAAATTTAGCACATAAAAAATGATTTTAAAAAATGTGTGTGGTATATAAATATAAAAGAAAATCATCTTCTCAAAAATGCTTCTTCTCTCTTAATTGTGAAACACTTTGCTTAAAAACTGTTTTATTAGAGTGTGAGTAGGTATTGTACAGTTAATATGCGTAGGAATGCTTGGTTGCTGAACAAGTGCGATTTTTGTCTACTAAAAGGGAACAGTTGGATTACGCACTAAAATATTTTTGTCTCATTTATATGATCTGCAACTTTTAATGGGAAAAAAATAATGTATTTTCTTTCCTAACATAAGCCGTACTAGGCGAAAAATATGTCGATGATTCAAAAAAATAACTTTTCAATCGAACTCTTTTCTTTAAATTCTTTTAAAGGCTATGAAATCGTTTTAGCAGATGTAACTAAAT